>CM043017.1:93454726-93981956 GCA_023690525.1 Holotrichia oblita | reverse complement strand
AAATACAAAGTCAGTTATATTGGAGCAAAGTTACGTTTTTTTGCTGCTAAACAATAATCCGTTTTGAAAAATTTTCTGTGAAATATTTCCGAAAAACCGTAAAACACACTTTTCTTTTTTCTTCTGTTCTGAAGTTATTATTGCACGGAACAAAACAGGATTAATACATTCTAGAGGCACTTTTTTTAGCTCTTTACGAAGGTGTTATTAGATTTTGCTTAAAGCGTTTCGTCTCGCTTTGACCACCGTCAACTTCATATTTTCTTATGGCCGCCATATTAGATCTTGGCATCATTAAATAGATCATTTTTTTATGTTTTCATGTACCACGCATCTTCATTAAATAGAGTTAAATGGCTATAAATGACATATTTCCGCATAGTTTAGATTGCTTACTGTTTAACTCAAATGCAATTCGTTTTAAACTTATTCAAATTAAGAAAACAACGCATAACAACATGACATGTTACAACTTTATTATAATAATAAGAACACAGTAACAGCGAGCGGAATTTACTTCCAACAGTATCCAGAAAGACGTCAACCAAATAGAACATTGTTGGTAAATTAGGTAGAAACATTGTTCTTTATGGATCTTTTAGTAAAATTCGAAGCAAGAAGAAATTTCAGAATTTTAATACAACTTGACTTATAACAATATTCAGAAAGCAAGTCATATTAACAACTTTTAATATCCAGCTAATTGCTGAAAAATTAAGTATTATAACATCCACAAAAAGAAAAAAATCAAAATATGTATTACAATGTCGATACTGTAGTCTGTTTCTTTGAAATTCTGATTAAGTTATATTTTACAATACTCGTCACATTGCATTGATATCAAACGCTTTTACCGTCTAACTATAGGCCGATAAGCCTCCTGTCGAACCTGTCTAAAATCGCCGAAGCCATAATTTTGGAAAGGCTCCGTGATGCTATCATCGAGGGCAACTTTCTGCCCGACGAGCAGTTCGGCTTTCGCAGGGGCTTGTCGACCGATTTCCAACTCCTCCGTTTGACGGAGGAAGTACGGAATGCTCTGGAGCTGCGGCATTCGACCGGCGCGATCTTTTTGGACTTCTCACATGCTTTTGACTCGGTGTGGCACGATGGCTTACTATTCAAGATGCGGCGACTGGGCATCAACCCGGACCTAGTGGCCCTGGTTCAGTCCTACCTATCCGGTAGGACTTTCAGAATCAAACTTTGCGGTGAATTCTCGGCCCCCAAATCCATCTGTGCGGGCGTTCCACAGGGCTCCCTCTTGGGACCCGAACTTTTTATACTTTACACCTCGGATATCCCGAGGTCGTTGAACGCGAGGCTAGCTGTATATGCGGACGACACGGCGTTCTACACTACGTCGCGCAACGACGGCTTGGTCTGCCGGAGACTACAATCTTATGTGGACGAGGTCACCGAGTGGTCCACGAAGTGGAGGTTGAAGATTAATTCATCGAAATGCGAAGCGATACGCTTCTCCCGCAAGCGCAATTCTCCACCATCAACCATCACAATCCACGGTGAACACCTTCAGTGGAAAAGCCATATCACTTACCTGGGAGTTACACTAGATACGAAGCTAGTTTTTCGACAACACTTTTCAAATGTGACCTCAAGGTTCCTGCGGGCGAGGGCAGTCCTCTATCCGCTCATCTGCGCCAGAAGTTCTCTCAGCATTAAAATCAAACTGATGATCTACACGGTGTTTCTCCGGCCGATTTTAACCTATGGAACCCTAACCTGGTCCAGCGCAAGCAAATCGCAAATAAAACGACTTAATATACTGCAGAACCGGGTGCTGCGAATCATCCTCGCGGCACCCTGGTACGTCACTAATGACCAAATACATAGAGATCTGCAGATCCAAACCTTTACTGAGCACGCGCTTACGCTGGCCAGGAAAACTCTAGAGAGGGCGTCTCGGTCGGAGAACCCGTTAATCCAACACCTGGCGGAGCTGGATCCGGACAGGCCTCCCCCGCGGGTAGCAACTAGACGCGTCCTTGAGTTGGCGCAGTAGTCCCGGCAGCAGCCGAATTCTAATTGAGCGGACAGCATCTCATCCAATACCTCATGTGGCATCGAACCGCGGACAATAAGAGATTAAAGGGCTAAAGGAACAAAGGTTCCAACCCTGCTTAAATTGAGGCCCTATGATTATTATAATAAAGTTGTAACATGTCATGTTGTTATGCGTTGTTTTCTTCATTTGAATAAGTTTAAAACGAATTGCATTTGAGTTAAACAGTAAACAAACTAAACTATGCGGGATATGTCAAAATGTTTAATTTTTGTCGTCACAGCACATCATATTTTTCTTAGTGCTGTTATTATTAACATTTTCTGCATTTATTGCCATTTATCTTTCTTTAATGAGGATGCGTGATACATGAAAAAATATCAGAAAAAAATGATCTATTTAATGATGCCATAAGAAAAAATGAAGTTGACGGTGGTCAAACACTTTAAGCAAACGCCTCTAGTATGTATTAATCTTGTTTTCATCCCTGCAATAATAACTTCAGAACAGAAGAAAAAAAAATGTGTTTTCAGTTTTTCGGAAATATTTCAAAAACTACAAATCCTAGAAAATTTTTTAAAACGGATTATTGTTCAGCAGCAAAATACGCAACTTTGCCCCAATTTAACCGAATTTGTATCTTTTACCGTTTTCGAGATCCCAATGGTGACTCGCGAATTTGTAACAGCCTGTATAGTCCAGTGCTGTTAATCCAATTACATATAGTTAGGTTAACTGAACCACCACAATAGACCTAACTAACCATGTAAGTTACATAATAATTATAACACCTTAAGAACATTTATTTCTAGAAATGTTCTGGAAATTTATTCTAAACTAAATGCCAAACAACCTAGATTGAAATTAGAGATTAAAAACTAATAAAACTTTTTTGTGTATGCGATCCAATTCTTAATAAAATAAAGCAATTTAGTTAAATAATTTTTTACAGTTCTGTAACCGTATTTTGAACAAAATTGAATAAGTCAAAAACGGCTGTTTTTTCATATACATAGAGTATCTTAATAAGTTTTGATGTAGAATTACTTGATTAAGAAATTTGATATGAACTTCAAGAGCGTAAATCATTTCGCCAATGAGACTAGATGACAATATTTCTAACTATAAGTTTTCAGAACTGTTAGATTTCGGGAACATCGAAAAGTTCTAACGAACCCTGTATATCTAATAATAATGATGATTTGTAGGTACTTATCCTTGTAATCTCTGGATTAAAAGGCTATTGATATTATGCTTATATTTAGAGATTTTTTTTCATAATTGCAGTTTGAGGTATTTAATTTTTCATGAATGGGTATTTATTAGATAGGTACTAAATGTTTTGCATAAACTATGCCAAACAGTAGAAAGTAGAATTAAAGATGAATTAAATAACTTATTTTGAGTTTCTCACTATTTATTAAAAATTGTTTACTATCCATAAGTATGAATTATAATAAATAGTGGTTTTGCTTTAGTGATGGTGGAGGACGATCAGGTGTATATTTAGCAGTAGATGCCAACATGGAGCTAGCAGAGGAAGAGAACTGCTTTGATATCTTCCGATATTTAAGAAAATTGCGACAATCTAGAAAGGGTTTAGTTGACAATGTGGTAAGTAAGCATGCAACAAATATGATTATGATGAATACTTAAACAGAAATGTTTTCGCAATCGTAATTAAACTGTTCCACTGAAACCATTTGGTTTTAGACTCCAGTAGATTATAACAAACATTTATTAGCTCCTATTTCTTTTGACAATTTATCAACCATTACACTGAAGAAGTAAACTTATTTAAAATGAATTGCTGTTATACAAACAATCCAATGGTTTGCAGTGAATACCGAGTTACATAAGTGTTAACACGTTTATCTCTGTTTTTAACGATTCTACTACGTACAGTCACTGACAGATGTCTCCCCTTTCAATTTAAGAGTTTTATGGTAAATATTTGTATTTCTAGTGAAACTTTACATAACATGCAACAATTCATAAAGTATTATTTATATATGTAGTATATTCGTCGTAAAGAAAAAATCATTTGTTATAGATACATTAATTTCAGCACACGTGCATTATAAATGCAAACATTTATTAAACTTGTAAAAATATAATTAGTAGTTATTGTCACAAACGTATACATGTAATTTACATTTAAATGTCCTCTTTAGATTCTCTAATTTGCAATAGAGTGTACTTCATTACTTTATGTGTATTATAATTTTTAACAAGAAAATGAAGAAAACACTACTGAAATTGAATAGATTTGAAATAGGAAAACGATGTATCTTTAGATGTCGTTAAATCTGCTAATAATTAAGGTGTTTATCTAGCGCAGCCGTGTTTACCTAAGCCTAGACCGGGCGAACTTGAAGGAATGTAGGTTTGATATTCTTTGCTTTGTAGGGGGAGACATTACTTCTGTCAGTGTGAGCAAAGCTGTAATTAAAACGCATGTTATGTGATCCATAAATAACTAAGTAATATATCTTGGGGTCAGGGTATTTATATGTGGATGGTAGGATATAGTAGCATATTCGATCAGAGCAACGTTTCTGCAGGTGAATGAAAATATTTATTGTAGCGATGAGCATAACAAGAATATTAAAAAAATATATAATGCACATGAATTATTTGCTATTACTAACATCGACCATCGCGCGAATTCGCCATGACGATGTTAGCGACCGGTGATAACGGTGGTCCCATTGTTGTACAACTCTTCTCTTTAAGTATTTTTTCGCGGGAGACCGTGTTATCAACGGTTTTCAGCGGTAACGTGACAGGAACATTTTGGCGAGATATATTAGTCAGGGTAGTCACAGCTATGACGTTACAGTTTGTAACCGTTGAACAACGTTTGTTACCGTCCTCGAGAGGTATGTTATCAGCGGTATAACCTATAACCTATAACCTAAAAAAAAACAGATGAAAACGGCGGCTAGTGATGAAGCTAAACACGAAACAATGCAAATAATATTGAACGATGGAACTATAGATTATATGGTGCAAACAGACATGAAAACGGCAGAAATGTTACTAAATGGTGATGATTAATAAACATCGTGATCATTAATAAACAATAATTTTTATTTTCTACGATGTTCTTTAGATGCCGATGCATTGCTTAAATGAAACATGTGTTATTTATTATTTATCTAATACTAAACAATAATTTTATCCTACTTTTGTTATACTTGTTGCTGTCGATTAAATCACGTACCCGTCTACAAACGTCAAAATATTTTGAATTTTATGTTTTCTGTCACTGGGTAACCGATTTTATTTTCGTGTCGAAATTTGTTTATTGGATACCGGTTGTAACTGGTGACGTCATAACTGTTACCGAGATCGGTTCATCGGTTACTCGCGAAAATATGCTTTTTGTAAAAGTTCCCATTCCATTGGAAATAGATTGAGATCGAGAAGAGTCTTGCAGGTTCTATCACATTTTCTGATATTCCTCCCGTTGGTAATCATTCCATCTCCAGTATTTCGTCTGCTGGTATGTTGATAATGATGTTGCGTCGAAATTTACTAAAATTCACGATATTATGGTGATATTTTTCACCAGTTTAAGAGCCTAAAAAAGTTGGCCTAATAACCCTTCTAGATAGCATGAAATATCAAACTCCTATTTCGACCCGATGCAAGCCTGTTCCTATAATCATGAGAATTTTCTGTCATACGCATATACTGAGAATGTGCCATTCAAGTGAAACTACGCCTTGTCGGTAAAAATGTTTGTTAATTATAAGAATATGGCAGACTGCATAAGTAATACAAATATTGTAGATTGTTCTCTAATTGAATTTTTTGCAGTTCTGCAATTCTGACTAGATCTCATTGTCCTCGTAATTGTTTCTATAGATCCAATAGTTCGAAAGTTAATTAGTATACGCAATACATGACGAAGAAAGTTCGAATTTACGAAAACTATACTAGGAAAAATCTGTATTTAGAACTAACTTCATCAAGCAACTTTATTGAATAATGCAACTAACTATTTTGTAGGCGTCGACTGTTACGCAAGAACCATTTCAAAAATAAACAGCTTTTATTCTTAAGTAAACATTCTAAATGTTACTGTTACACTGTTCGTAACGGATTTTACGTTGGACGAATTAAGCCGAGTCTTCAAATACGCTACTTTTGTAATTGGCTGAGAATATCGATGTCTATTAAAAAATCTATCAAAAATTTTAATCAATCTCAACATTTTTGCTAAAAATTTTAACGAATTTTCTTGCATTGTTAACATGATTTTCAATTTTTTCGAATAAACCTGTTATTGACTTTCCATAAGGACTATTTATATATACATCCCTCCTCTATGTTGACGCATATTGTTTTTGCTGTCAGTTTACAACAATGCAACAACATGTGCACTTAAATGAATTCAAATGCTGCACTTTAATAATCAACATCTAAGCATTGCATTAATCTGAAAATGTTTTCTTACCTGTTATTAGGAACAATATAAATTCATTTATGATACCCTGGAGGAATACGTTGCCTGTGGTATATCTTGGTTTCCGGTTAGCGAATTATCACAAAGACTGAAGCAAAAATCTCAAAAGAATGCTACATCAAAATTGAATGAGTATCAAAGGGAGTATACACTGATCTGTAAACAGACGCCCAGATTTACTATAGGTGATTGTGCAGGAGGTCATCGAGGAGATAATAGAAAGAAGAACAGAGATGTATTAATTGTTCCACGTAAGTGATTGATTCTTGATATAGTAATCGAAAAAACACATTTATTTCTAAAAAGATTCAAGTGATATAAAAAAAGTTAAAACTTTGTTCCAATACAAGACATAAGTGCTATTTTTCGGCGAAGATATGAATTAACAACCCAAAAAAGCACTTACTGCTCAAGATTTATACAATATTTATCCTACTACCGACTATATAAGTTGCTTGTTATTGCTTTTATTGGAGGATGTAATAGCGATTTGCGGCTTATTGGTTTTTCTTCAAAGCGGAATGTAATGAATAACTTACGGCTCTAAAGATATATGCAAGTAATTTTAGTAGTATGGCAATAAGTATGTGACCTTACACACTTAAAACGTCAACTACAACATATAACTATCTCAGATTTTCTATCATCTTGGATTGGTAGTAAAAAAATATGGTATGGAATATAACTACAGATATAACTATTGCTACGGAAGCGCTGTTATTTAGTTTCCTAGAAACGTAAGTAATGTATTACATACCGTTGTCAAGTGTAGCCGCTCTACGTACATAAGCCGTACATCGCAGTTATATTAGTTATATATTAGTTAATAATAAGCAGAAATTTTGAATTCAAAGGTATAGGTATTAGATTATTTGACCATTACATAATGGTACATAGACTAATGTGAATATTGCTAAAAGTACTTAAGTATATGATTTATTTTATTACAGCTGACAACTTTAGGCCGTATTTGATGTCTTTCCAAGGAAATAACTATACTGATTATATAAACGCAGTATTTGTAGATGTAAGTAGTTTTTGATAAGATGTACGATTACCTTAATATTGAATTGAATGTTATGCAGGGATACACAAAACCGAAAGAGTACATTGTTACGGAATGGCCAATGAAAAGTACTTGCGGCGAATTTTGGTCATTGGTTTACGATTACGAATGCGCTGCTATAGTAATTTTATGTGTACCGCCTCATAATTCGGTAATAAACATCAAACAATGACATGCAATATTCGAACACTTATTTTGTAGCAAACATTTCCTCCTTTCTGGCCAGAAGGAAGAACGCCAAAAAAGTATGGACCTGTTTTTACGATAGATCATATTTCGCATAACCACTACAGTAATATAAAAACGTGGGTATTTCGGATAAATAAAAAGGTAATATGCCAAAATTGTTTCCCAGGTTTGTGTTACTTAGTTGTCGGAAACCGTCGGAGATACGGATTAAGATACAACGCTGTGAAAAGTGTAACAGGTGTAGTTGCTTTCGTGTATCCGTACTCCTACAGCCAAATATTTACGATCAATTAAAAAGGCAACTCTATTGATAGGTGTGCATGTCACTGACATCCCCATAATGACCATAGATAATATGTAAATTTCATTCTCTATAGATTGGACACTTCTAATAAAATTTTGTTGGCGTGTTTCTGCGCCATCTAGTGAAATGTGTTAAATTTAAAACAGACCGTACTGGGGCACGAAAAGCTTGTTTATTATTGAAAATTGAATTTCTAACTTTTAAACTAAAAAACAAAGCGCTTTTATATAGTTTCTGAATATTGTCCTATATTTTCATTAAAAATATTTTTACAAAAATGTTATCTTCGTGGAACACGACGAAATAAAATTTCATTCCCTAACGCTTCTCGTGAAGTTTCAATTTGGATGATATATGTCACGGATACCTGTAATATCGAAACCGAAGGTTAGGTAATTTATAAAAATGATCTCAAAAGATATTCAAGTTTTAACAATATCGGAAAGCCACTAAGGGGTACTATTAGAATGTAGGTCTAAACCATAACAGAATTTAATAACACATTTTACCTATTAATTGGATGTTGTATACTGTACTCTCCTTGGCGAAGTATATTGTATCTGGTGTTATCGCCTTGAAGACATTAAACATTTCTTGTACTGCTTCAATTTGTATGGGATAATGCTATATGAAAATAAAGTGTGACTGGTTTATGTCAAAACTAGTATGTCAGCTCTTGTCAATTTAATAGAAACGATAGTTTCATCCTTAAGCGGTATTTAACACTACTATTTAAGGTTTAAACTAAACCACGTCCAACATAATCCTTCATACATACATACATAATCAAAGACCTCTTATACCCGAAGTTCTCTTAATTTAGTTCCACCACGCCACTCTATCCTGTTTCTGGCTGGGGCCTTCGCCTCGTTCCGTTTTTCCTCTTTTTTTCAGAAGTTCATCCGTACTGCTGTTCCACGTTTTTCTGGGTCGTCCCGCTTCACCTGTTTAGTTTCATTCATTTTGATCAAGTGTGCCCGCCATTACAGTTCCATTTCTTCTACTTCAGTTCTTAATGATTTTGTTGTCAGCATCTGTCTAACTTTTTTATTCAAAAAGTTTTTGTAGAGTGCATAATCCTTCAACTTATACTATATCTTCTCCAAGAATATCACAAAAATTACCATATTCTACTGTTTTTAAAGACGCTTGCGACACAACATACAAAATCAGAATGACAATATAATGTCATAATGAGACTCAATTTCGCGCTTTTCATATTTCAAATTTCAAAAAGCAATGCCAGCGACACCTGGTAAAATGTGTGAGTACCTTCCAAAACTTTGACGACAGTACACGGGATCTTCTGCCGTATCTATAGTACGTTAGTATTATATTATCTATGATAATGACAAATTAAAATTTTAATTCGCCAAAATTTTTCCGGTAGAGCCGTTGGTATCGTTATGTCAAATTTGACTGTAACGGGGAAAACAAATAGAAGCCGTTTACAAGTGTGTATGCCAGTGTAGTAGCCAGTGTGCGCGTTGTTTGTGCAAAGTTTATTAAAGTTAAAAGGAAATTTATGCAGATATATACAACATGTACAACCGAGCCGAATCAAATATTGTTTTCCCCGTTACAATAGTTCAGATTTTACCAACAGATGTCGACTACTTTGCGCATTTTAGCGAATAGCAAGTTTTGTGCTAGTTTTGTGCTGCTTACGTTCTCGAGATATTTGCGTTTCTTCTTGGGGGTGCCGTTAACATACCAGCGCCTCTACCAACAAAAACAAAATCTGTTAACGCCAAAATGTTTCTGTAGGGATGTAGTGTTTTGTGCTGCAAACCGCAAAGTTGTTAAGTTTTGTGCTGCACAGATGTTCTGTTCGAAGAAAACAAGTTGGATACAATAAGTTTCATAATAATACAAACGCCATCTATATTAGATATGTATGAATTAGAATCTAACAAATTTTCGTTTGAATTTTTTTAATTCATACGTCTTCAAAAAAATGTAGGTAGCCCGATACAATTGAATGATCCTGTATATATTAAACAAATAGAATAATGGGGCCGTCCCGGATTTTTTTAAATATTTTTTTCTTAAAGTATACATTAGATGATAGTGTCTATGTATTTTCTTTTTTATATTATTAATAAATATGCCAAGAAAAAATATCAAAGTTTGAATTTTGAATTTACCGCATTTATGACGTGTAATGGCAAATTGACAGAGAAGCTAGCCAAAAGTATGATAGAAATAACACATCAATATTTTCTTAATCAGAAATGTAATCACTAAACCCTTTAACCCACTGAACACCAAACAAGTTTGCTGTTGAAACGCGTCGGTGTTTTCGTTAAAACTTGTTTGGTGTTCAGTGGGTTAAAGTGTTTAGTGTTCTACTTCTGCACCAAGAGATCCAGTGAAGAACTTAGAAATGTAATCATTTTTTTTTTGTTAGCTACGTAAACGTCAAACGAAATCAACCTCCTGTCTATCTGTATTGTGTCATAGTATTTATTTTCATATTTGTTTGATAAACTATTGTGTTATCTTCTTAGATTTTTCAGTTTTAATTTGTGTATTTTTTAACATTATCACCTTTGGAATGGTGGTCTATTTTTATTTGAATCTTATTTGATATCAATTAATCATGAAATGTTTTGTACCTCGTTGCAAGAATAATTTTAAAATCAATCCGGAAAAGCGTCTTTGTTTCCAACATATTGTTACAAAAAACAATCAAAAGTATTTCTATATTAATATTAACAATGAAGTAAAAAGTGGCGGAGTTCAGATGCGTCACTAAAAGTTGACATCTGCTCTTCCACTCAACCATTCTATCTAAACCTAAGGCCTAAATCCAAAAAGAGAGTAGTTACATGTGCAAAAAAAATGAGTGTACTTCAGGGATAATTTTAGTGCATAACTTCGTTTCTTTAGGGCGTTCTGGTTTATGATTAGTTATAATTTCGCTAATTATCTTCTCATGCCCTGGTTTAGCTACGTCTAAATGGTTTTCTGTATTACATAACTAGAAACAACTCGTCTGGCACAATGTGGGTGTCGGCTTTAAGAATGTATTCACTGACTTTGACTTCAGACGCGAATGTTTTTATTGGCGCATTTCCTAATCCTTTTACCAAAACAAATTTTGGCGCTCCCATCTGCACCTAACTGCTGGCTTTTAACAAGTTCAGATTACCATTTATAGTCAAGAACATATTATCACGAAGAGGACTGCCATCTCCCTGAACGAAGCATATGTTCGCCAATTTTCTTCATTTCGTGTAGATGCTGTGCCTGTTTGCTTACAATGTGACCAAAATCATTTCAATTTCTTTCATGGTTAACAAATAGAGTAAAAGTCACACCGTTTTTCTTTTTACGTGTTGACAGCATCATATGCAATATAGCACTATTAACTATTAACGGCTTTTCCAAATTCTTGCTTTACTTATACGTTCTTACATTCCGTATTTCAGTACAGAAGAACTACGCATTAAAGACTGAAAGTTTTATTACATTTGATTGCACAACATAAATGTATTTTATATACACGTCTTATCGTCAAAACGTCTTTTCTCTAATAATTGTGACTGTCAACACACCTGTGATTCCCTACATATATATAACAGTGCTTGTAGATTACTACGTTTGCGTTGATATATTCTTACAACTTTGAGCCAATAAAAAGAAGTACCATTATCACGTCACTAAATGCGCGATTTACAAATAATTCGTTTTTTTCTTTTTTGTGCAATTCCAGTAACACTAAAATTGTAATTTTTGCTATTACCTACATCAGATTATACATAGTAATCTTTCATAATATAACATTTATTAACACATTTTAAAAAACGGGACGGCCTCATTGATGTGCTAGTCAAATTTTGTCAATATTTTCAGAAACACTGATTTTATAATAAAACTTGATTTCAGGTCACATTAACATTTTTAATTGCTATTAAACAAAAATTAAATTTTATAAGCAAAAATTAAAAACTGAATATTTAATCAGGTATCAGTAGAGCGTCGATTATCCGAAAGCCGGTTATCCGAAACGTCGGTTATCCGAAAGGGCTCCGAGATGCGTTGTTTTTAGTTTAGTTGGCTACGGAGGGTTTAAACTACACATTGAGATAGAATAAGTAGGAAGACGCTATCACGTGGCTAAAACGGCGCAGGTCGGCCATATTGGTACACCATTTTACGTCAAATACGTATGTAGATTCTAGTGTATATGTCATGTATGGTTGTATTATTTGATTATTTCAGTTCTTACAGTTATATGATATAGCTTACAGTTATATGATATAGCAAACTACTACAAGACATAATGGTTTGTTGTGCTCTACCTAGTTTCAACAGTAGAAACAGCGTTAACAAGAAAAATTCGTCGAAATAAACATTTCATAGGTCAGTGTTTGACATAAAATCAATGTGCAGGGCCGTAATTGGAAAATTTCAATTGGTGCGCCTGTATGTAGGTACATAAATAAACTATTACATATTGAGCGTTTATATTGCCAAATTATGACATTTATGGGCATTGGGCCTAATAGGCGTGGGATGACGTAATTAATTTTAAATAAAACCATCTGTTAAGTGGAGGCTTAAGATTATACTTAGAATTTTCAGTTGACCGGACCTGGGAGGCAGCCATATTGGTACACCGCGAAAGCTAGCGGACGACAGGATCGTGAGTGCAACAGACCGCCACAGAGCAGACGCCATTTTGTGTCAGTGTGAGCTGTGCTACTGTCAGTGTCATGTCGTTCTGTCAGTGTCAACTTCTACCGTTGTTGACCAAACGCAAGCATGTTGTTCTTAGTCTCTCGGACAAACTTAAAATAATAGAACAGTTGAATAAAGGTGCAAGTGGAGCAAGTTTAGCGCGGGAGTACGGTGTTGGTAATCCAGCCATTACGGACATTAAAAACAATAGTGATTCAATCACAAAGTTTGCTTCTGTGCTCGACAGTGAAGATGGTAGCGTACACAGGAAAACAATGAAGGTGGCGGAGAACCAGGATCTAGACTCTGCAGTGTATAGATGGTTTATGCAGGTGCGTAGTCAAGGCCAACCAATAAGCGGCCCATTGATTTGTGAAAAAGCGCTTGAAATGAACCAGAAACTAAACGGCAACAAAGACTTTAAAGCGTCTACTGGTTGGCTTAAGCGTTTTAAATCCAGACACGGTAGGTATAAGAGAAAGTGACATACAAGGAGAAAACTGTCAGCTGACATGGAAGCTGCCGAAAAATTCAAAGTTTCATTTAAGAACTTGACTGAAAAGAGGGTTACAAGGAAAGCAATGTATACAGTGCAGACGAAACTGGGTTGTATTGGAAGAAAATGCCCACTAAATCTCTTATCTCTAAAAAGGAAATGTCGGCACCTGGATTTAAAGCAAGCAAATCTCGCATAACAGCTATGGTATGTGCTAACATTACTGGCGGCCATAGGCTACCTTTGCTACTTATCAGCAAATCTAAGAAACCGCGGTGCTTTCAGGGAATAAAAAAACTGCCGCTCACTTACAAACACCAAAAGAACTCTTGAATGGACACCAAAATTGTCGATTAGTATGACACTGTATTTATCCCAGAGGTGAAAAACGTCAAGAAGAAACTAAAGAGAACGGAAAAGTTTTGTTGTGTATCGACAATGCGCCCAGCTACTCTTCAGACCTGACATTAGAAAGAGAGAATGGTAAATTTAAAGTTGTTTTTTTGCCACCAAACGTGACTTCGGTTATCGCTATTATAGAAAGGCTTTGTTGAGAACGGTCTTGATAGGACAGGAAGAGGAGGCGTACAGCATCTTATACATCTACAAAAAGATCACCATGAAGGACGCTGTGTATATGGCAGCATGGAAAAATGTCGAAGAAATTACAAAATGAAGACTTTGTAACGGAATTGGTTCAGCTGGCTAAGGATACGCGTTCAAAGACTGCGTTGAAAAAAACACTAACGAGTGGTTAGAGTGTGACATTGACAATCCCGGGTATGAAGTGCTTACAGATTATGATCATAGCCCAAATCCAAGCTCCCGACAACGGCATTATTGAAGAGGACGATGAAGACCGCGAAGAAGATGCACTAGAAGAAAAATGCGCAATAAATGAAGAGGCGCTTAAATGTTTGGAGACAGCTATGAAGTGGCTTGAACATCAAGATGAGTGTGACGCTATTCAATTGCTGTGTCTTAAGCGTTTGCGAGACTTGGCAGCCAAACAACGTGTATCAAAACTCAAGCAAAAAAACATGATGTATTTTTTGTTTTAGATTACATTTAAGTTTTTTTGTTGTTGAGATGTTACGACTTAAGTGTTTGCATCTTTAAACCAACGCATATTGGTTTTTGTTTAAGAGTTTTGTTGCTTTTTTATTGATCCCACCACCGTTAATATAATATAACAGTCTCTTTTCATGAAATGTTCGATTATTCGAAAAAATCGATTATCCGAACAGTACACTGCAGCAATTGTTTCGGATAATCGACACTCCACTGTATAATTAAACTAACGGGTCGATAGCCGCAGTGGTTAGGCGGCCGACTATTGTTGTGGGAGGACGATAGGTGCCGGGATTCAATTCTCTGGAGGGACGGTGACATTTTTTCAGAGAATTTAATCCAGGATCGACTTGCCATTCGCTGTTGGGAGCAAAGTGATTAACAGCGCGGCATCATAAAAGACGATATGATGCTGTCACAAAGCCGTTTAAACACAACTTACTCACACAAAACTACACCGCGAGAGTTGCAGTGATAGCCAGACAAGCGACACAGCTTACGGAGTCACTGCAACTAAGCACCCACCACACATTAAAAAAAATTCACAAAAAAACTAAGCAAAATATATTTCATAATACAAAAATAAACCCTCTTGATGGAAATAGGCCTTTGTAACCTATTTCTATTAAAAAAAAACTATAACGCTTGCATTGCTCTTTTGGGATGTTAGATACTGAATTTTAAACTTGATATGCACCTCTCTATTTTTTGTCTTTGTCGGTAAAAAAACACATGTGAAAAACATGCTTGTTTTTGCTGATTTTGCTTTTCATTGCCGAAAATATGTAAACATCAATTTATACATTATAGGTACAGATTAGTTTCGTTATACAGAAATATATTTGTTCTGGTAATGAAAGAAACTTGTGCATGTAAGTACGTGTGTGTATGTGGACTTAAGAAAAGAGGAATAAACTTTTTTTATGGTCAGGATACACGATGCCAGTATATACATCGAGTGTCTACGTGTGTCTACCGCCGCGACATCAAATTGCAAATGTAGTGGTAGTGTCACTCAGTGTCCGTGTCGTTGCCGTGAAAACAGGACGATTGGAGTGTCTGACACAAGTGTCACGAATTTCGAACCTGCCCGAAACTTTTAGCTAGACCGATGACGTCACACGTGTGGTCTGCAGAGTAAATAAAACCTTTGCAGTTAGTGTCGCAAGTCATGGTTCGTGTAGACGACCAATACACTTGAATCGGAATACTAAATGTATGTGTACACCAATGTCGACACAAAAAATTGCGTACTGTGTGGGCACAATCGATACTACTGTCGACATTTGTGTCGAGTGTCAGTGTCGTCGTGTATCCTTACCTTGAGAGATAGATTGAATTTATGGTGGCACCCGAACTCCGTTACGGATAGGTTATTACCTGCATTAAAAGACTGAACTCCGTTACCATTTTCAAAACCTATTAAAAACCACTAATCTGCTCCTGAATTCCGTCGTGATTATCACACCGGATTCCCAGTAGAAAAGCATTTCTTTAAAATACAACATTATGTAGTTATAAATTGACTTAATAAGTACCTACTATTGATTATTTGTATGTTCCACCACTCACAGGCCGTAAAGTTCGTTAATAAGTAAAACACGCGAAAACCTTTTACAGTACTTTTATTAATTAAAAAAACAATAATTTGTATATACAATACAAATAAATAAATATACACAAAATACAAATAAATAAATATAAATACAAATACAAAAACTTACAACTGACTATATTTGTAGCATAAACACTTAATAAAATCTATCATAAGTATTTTATTTGATTTATATCTATATTCGTGACTTTTGCCTGCAATAAAGTCTTTTTTTCTTAAAACACATTTCCGTGTGCTTTACATGTATAATTTTTATATACATATGTATCAGTTTGCATACCAGTAAACGCATCAAGAAATCTGTGAATATTTGGATGAGGTGTTTCACAGTATCCCCGCAATTTGGCGTGGAACGATTCGCATGGATTTGTAATTCTGGACGTGTACACCGACAGTACTGCCAAAATTTGTGGCGATGAAATAATTTGCGAATTGTTCCATCCTGCAATTCTATGGTATCGTAGACATAAAATCGTCTACAAATGCATCTCCACCTTCGTGCGGGGACAAAAACATTAATCCAAATATATGGTGTAACCATATTCCAATTTCGGAATTTGTTTTTATATTCGTTAGTAAGTCCAAGTTGCATTTTTCTCCACCACGCCTGAGCCAAAAGAAATCTACAGCCAATGATTGTTGCTCCAGGAAACAATTCTTGAATGCTTTGATGAATTCCTATTTCATAGTCCATAACTATATGTGTAATATTAAAATTATACCCCATTTCTGTGAATTTGCTTTTAAGTAGGATAAATAACTCGGAGTGGATTTACATTTTCGCTTCAGTAAGCAGAAGACGACGGGTATGTAAGCCTCATTCTGGTAAACATGTATGGTGAAGAGTTGAAGGAAATGCTTTGTGCAGTATTCGAAAGTTCCGTCAATATAGATCCGTTCTTGGCTCCTACACATACATAAATTCCACGTTAGAACTACAAGAAAATACAACAATCTCTTGTGGAATGTCATTTATAAGAAGACATTTCTGATTCAATGATGTTGTCGGTTTGATTACATTATGCATTTCCTGAACTTCTTTTACTGAATGTGGCAACTTTGGAACTTGTTGCAGTTTCGCATGCGATATATTGTCGGCAATATACTTCACATCTTTTAATGTTAACCTCGCAATATTATCCTCTTGTCCAGAAAGTTCCTTATGGATTAACTTTTTTGGTTTCACATAGATATCTTCGACTGCCTTTCTCTTGACACTATTGCTAAGCTTCTGTCTGTTTAGAACACGCTCATAATTTTCATGGTTGTGATCACCAGAAAATTTTGAAAAGAAACAGTTTCACATTACAGTCACTTCCAGCATACTTCCTCTGTTGATTTTACTTCACAATAAAAGTAAAACTTGTTTTTTTTTTCTCACCAATAACTTCTTCCCACGTACACTTAACCTTTCCGTAAACTCCATATTCGCAATGTAAGTATTTACTATGCACGACTACAACTTAACATAGTAAATTTAAAACTGAAGAACATTCTTTTTGATCGCATATTGGTGATTAACAAGTTTCCAATAATCAGATAAATATCCTCTAACATTTATAGATTGCTGATTAACAAGTTTCCAATAATAATTTTTAATTGATTCTTAATTTAGACTTACTTCTCTCTAGTGTATATACAAATTATTGACTGTTTTTTTGTAGTGGTAAGTTTTTGTATTTGTATTTATTTTATTAGAATTAGTTCTAACTCAATAAAGACAAACAAGCAAGCAACCATGACAGTAGAACGACAATAAGTTATAAACGAAGTACATTTTTCTATTATCTATTATATACATTAAACTCAACATGACAACAACTGTACTAACGTGACATATAGATGAAAAAATAGTCGCCATTCTTTATCCCCTCTAATATTTATAGACTGGTGATTTACAAGTTTCCAAGCATCAGATAAACACCCTCTAATCCGACGGAGTACATTCGTAACGGAATTCAGGATGGGATTTAGAGACCTTTTCTACCTGCCATGTTTGATTACCTGGCCGTAACGGAATTCGTGTGCGTCCGAATTTATTAGGTACTATTATTCCATTATTATTCACATGAAAGGTCATATACGGGGTCCTAGACGTATGGATAGATTTTTTGATGTGATCACAAAATAAAATTTACTCCAAACTATAATTAATAATAATACTATAAAATATATAATCAAAAATCCACTTTACACGTACGTCGATTTGTATTTTTTTTAATCTTATCTTAGATTGTAGGACAACTTCTATAACAATTTTGTATTTACGTGATAAGTCCATTGTAAAATTCACACTTTAAAATACTTATAACTGCCTAAGATAGCGCGATTTAAAAGTTGGAACTTTGCTTTTGTTTTTCCGGAAAACTATTTATTTTAACGCCTACTTCATAATAAACTTTTTTCATCCTATTTACTTGTTCTATATGCTGGGAAAATTATAGCAGTCAAACTCCTTACACCCTGTATAACGTGCATAATTATAATTTTAAATCTCAATTTACCTGCTAGCGGTAGAATATAGGACCTTATTAAACACTACTTTTATACCTATGATGGTCAGATTTCCTACATTATTTCAGAAGCGCATTCTCTTAGTTATTGTTAGTCTTCCAGACTTTTATTACTGACAATTTTTAATGTATATTATAACAACATACTTATTTGGATATTAAAATAATACTCATTTTATTGAGTAATGGACAAATCTCACACGAAATCCGTCCCAATAAGGATCTTTTGTATATACAGGTGTCTCAGCGAGACCGTGCATTAGAAGTTTATGGGGTGCTGGCCCAAATATAAATTTGAAAATTCAGAATTATATATAGTCGATTATATTCTCTTCAATGAAAATATTATTAGATTTTTAGTGCTTCCGGTTATACCGGAGGTCGTCGTCTACCTTGTTATTTTTAATGTAACACCCTGTATATTTTTACATGTTTGGATTTACCTATGTTTAAGCTTTATAAATCGCTTTAGTTTTTTTAATTTGATTCGGGCATTTTGTAGTTAAAAAATCAGAGAACACTCGATGCTTCGGATATCAATTTAGAATTCATAACATGCTTAAACAACACGTTGGAGTATATTTTAGCGCCGAGAACGTTTGTCTACATTGCGTGGTTACTCTACTATGGCACGTTAACTCTTCGAAATTTTGAAGAACCATAACTTAATTTTTTTAAATAGCACCCCTCATATTTTATCAATTCTACATCTTTTATATCCCATTCTCAAATTGACAGTTTACGAGGAATTTCTGAAAAATACACACATAACTCATCGATACTTATCCAGTATTCCATGGAAAATAAGCGGTCTCAAAGATTTATTGTCAAAGTCTAAGGTCAAAATCACACTTCTTGGTTTGATGCTTGTGAGTTAATAATTAAATGGATAACGATAACGAAAATAATGTTTACACAAAGCAAGAAATTCTGAAACTAGAAAGAAATTATAATAATTGTTCAAAATGGTGATCGTTCACATTCAAGCACATGTTAAACGTAAAGAAATGATTGCTCTTTGTACATCTTCAGAAGAGAGTCTGTCGAATGCTGCTCGCACACATGTTTTTAACTACTCCCTCGTGGTCGCCGATATCTGGTAGACCAGATCTTTGATACGTTTCCAAAGGAACAAGCCCACAGTTGTCATCTGGAGATCTTACAGGCCAATTCCTAACCGCCTTACCCACCTGTCTTCGAACATTAAACTGTTATCCATTTGTTAACTTTTTATAGGTAGCAATAATGTAAAGGCATTTAACGCATAATTATTAACTCACAAGCATCAAACGACGAAGTGTGATTTTGACGTTAGACTTTGACAACAAATCTTTGCATGCATTTTTCAAAATATCTTAATTATCTCCTAAACTATAAATTTTAGGTGTAGGATATGTTGGACAAAAAAATGTAAAATTGGACGCTGAAGGTGATTAAGTGATAAAATATGAGGACTGCCATTTGAAAAAATTGAGTTATAGTTCTTCAAAATTTCTTCAAAGTTAACGCGCTATAGTAAAGTAACCACGCAATGTAGACAGCCGTTCTCGGCGCTAAAATATACTCCACTATGTTGTTTAAGCATGTTATGAATTCTAAATTGATATCCTAAAAATCGAATGTTCTCTGATTTTTTTAATAAATGTCCGCTATGGCAAATTTTTTTAGAAAAAATCAAATAACTATAAAACGTCCGAATCAAATAAAAAATCCAAATATGTAGAAATATACAGGGTGTTCCATTAAAAATACCGAAGTAGATGGCGACTTCCGGTATAACCGGAAGCACTATAAATGTAATAATATTTTCATTAAAGAGAACATAATCGACTATATATAAATTCTGAATTTTCAAATTTATATTTTGGTCAGAACCCTATAAAACGGTCTCGCTGAGACACACTCTATGTATATACATATATCTTTTTTATCTTTTGTAGGATATCCAAAATTTAAATAAACTTGGAAGAAATAGTTTTAATTCACTATCTGTTAATATTGCGTTGATTGTCATTCGAATTTCTGTCAACCTAAGCATTAGGCAGCTTGGTACGCTATCCATTCTAAACCCGGTTTCTATTAAGATCTACGACATGCTCAGGTATGGCTGTTATCGTCGTAGCTACAATTGCAAGTATTTTGTGTATGTCATTGTTGTATCTCGGTGCGATGATTATAAATTACTTAACATAATGGCGCGTTTACACTATTCAAGTGAATTGATCAAGTCAGTTGAATTCAAGTGACTTGAAAGCGAATTGAGGGGTTTAGATATTCAATGGAGGGGTTTAGATATTCAATTAGCTTTCAAGTCACTTGAATTCAACTGACTTGATCAATTCATTTGAATAGTGTAAACGCGGCATAATGCATTTTCTTCATAAGTGTTGTGACATTTTTCTAAAACAAATGAAGCATAATTGAAGTGTTTAACAGTTTTAAATATCATGGCTTAAAATGTATTTGATCACACTATGCAACGATGTCAAAATCTAATATAATGCCCAGAACCAATAAAGAAGTTGATGATAGTCACAAAAATGCAATCAAAGGTGGCCTTGAAATTATATGCTCTTGCTGTGCTTTTTTGATATTTTGTGTGAAATATCAAATTTCATGAGTCCAGTATCCCTTGAAGTCCGTAATATACACAAAATTTAGCAGCTTTATTAAATTTAAAACTGTCCTCTATCTCTAATAATAAACATATAAATGTATATCGTCAGCTCTGACATATTCAATAATAATGCTTTATTTAATTTAGCGCTTTTAATTAAAACATTTGGAGATCCAGTAAGTAAGTAAGTTGCAAATATCGCTCTATACAAAAAACTAGTATTTTTGGCAAATCTACGCAGTGTTAATTTTCCAATTAAAAAGAAAATATCTCAAAAGCAGTTTAGTTTATATATAAAGCAAATTATGTATAAGTATATAAATTATGTAGGTCTGTTAAGGAGAAATAAAAAATGCGAAGTTGGGTGTTTATAAAAAAACGAGTTGATGCCTTTCAGTGTAGATGTGCGAGATAGATAGAATAAGATACTGTATTTTTATTTAATAAAATCTGCTGCTGTTAATAGGCTATCAAAATTCCAAATTTTCCCGAAGGCTATGTTTTGATAGATTAATCAATGAAATTTCCGGAACTAAACTTTGTATTTGCATTATTATATTTATATGGATTAATTCTTGTTTGCTTCAGATCGTTTCTTTGACAGAATTAATGGCTGGTGTAAAAGCACCACCAAAAACCGTCCAGCTATTTCAACTAACTTGCTGGCCAATGGGCCATAAAGTACCGACATCAACAAATTCGCTCGTAGAACTTATGAATATGGTGGAAAGATGGAGACAAAGAACAGATTATGGACCGGTTTGCGTTGTTTCTCAGTAAGTGCTATGTTAAACAATGATTAGCTGTTAGTTAGACTAGCTAAAATAGATAAAAAATAAACTAGATTTAGAAATAATATATTATATTATTATATATGTATTGTTCAACTATGTCTTTCCCAAACATTTCACTATAATAACATTAAGGCTGTGTGGCCAGTGAGGAGTGGCGTGAAATTCTCTTCATATATGGAAATGGTAATTCTTTCTAAATTTCGATGCAAGACTATTTAAAAATTACAAAAATAAATGTTAAAATGAAATTTCAAAAAAATTACCATTGTCATATAATTTCGCGCTACTCCCCACTGTTCGCGCAACATTAACATCATATAGCACTCAAGACTAATAAGAAAACATCAGGAACTGTCAAATCGCGATTTCGATGAAACTTTAACACCTGAGTATCTTGGCACAAAAACAACATATTTTTGAAAGCAAAATTGGCCTATTTATTAAATGATATCAATGTTACTAATATATTTGTAATAATAACTTCTTGGGAAACAATAGAGAATTGTAGAAAAAGCTATGACATGAATTCATCATTAAATGCGCACATACTCTTTATTGATAGGTATTACAATAGTATGTAGTAAATAGTAGTAAGGTGCATATATATTTAACTATGTAATTATTACAATAATGGCAGCTAGTGTAAAAGTACTGAAAACGCATGTATTACTTGTACCTTAAACAACGCACAATAGGGGATTTACTATAACTATTACACAAGAACGTAGACTGCATCTAGGCATACTAGATACTAGGCTACCTGAAGAAGGCGCAAAGAAGAAAACTGATTGTAGATTAATAATTACCATTTAATAATATTTATCTATACCATAGTTGGTAAGAAACTGCGTCCAAAAAAATTTCTAATGATATTTTTCCAGAGTCTAAAACCAATCGAAAGTTGTACCATTACGGTAGTTTTTTTAAGTGTATTTAAAATATTTTTACAGATTACTTCTTAATGCCTCAATGGTTTATTTAAATCTTTGTCAAGGAAACACTACAAGGCAATGGAAAATATTAGAAATATAGATTTCATAATTTTAAATTGTATATTGTAAATTATCATATATTAATTATCTGTAGATTATTGTATTTAAGTAGACGTAGAGATAAAGAATTACCCTAGGTACATCTACAATGAAAAATTACGTTTGCATGAAAATAGTTTTTATTTTAATATACATAAATGCTATCTAATATTTTGTTTTTATTATTTGTTTTTTTTTGTCGTGGAAATTAGAGATGGACGCAGTAGATGTGGTATATATTGTGCAGCCAATGCTTGTATTGAACAAGTCATTCAGCATGGTGAGGTGGATATCTTCCAAGCTGTTAGAACTGTTCGTAGGCATCGACCACAGTTAATCGAAAATATAGTAAGTTACTTTATTTAGTTAAAAGCGTATATATCTGATTTACTAGTACGTAAGTAATATTTAGTATTCACATTCATAACACTTTACATGTAGTTTCGAGAAACACTTTTATTTAGAAGCGCCACAAGTTTATAATATTTCTCTGATGTATGTAATTTCAACTAAACATCACTCAAAATTAAACGCATGGCGTTAGCGATACGGTCTCCTGAAGAGAGCATATGCTTATAATTACAAGTAGCTGTAAAGGCTCCAATACATTTAATCTCTTCTCTAATTTTACACAGTAACAATTTATTCCTTAGATTAAACATAGAGAAAAATATTAAGAAAATATTTTGTTTTATTTAGAATCACTTTATCTTATTTTCGTTATCATTAAAAACCATCACATTAAGAAATATTCCTAAAACTAGAGCAAACCGTATTAACCTTCTACTAGTGGTGTGTGTATGTACGTCTTGTGACATATGTACAGTGCCCAAAAAATTAATGTCTCCCCCTTTCAATACGCGTATATCAATATTATCTTTCATTTGCTGGCGTAGGTAGTTCAGTCTCGGATATTCCCTACCGCCTAAGCCCTGAATATTAAACAGCAGAATAATTGTAGCAGGTACAAATATTTATACGGAAAAAAAGTTTTCAATGCAGTAGTATCATTTGCCGCTGAATGTGTGTACGATAATCAAAGCGCGATATTCAGTATTTTAAAATATAAAGGCTCTGCATATTCATATCACTAATATACAGGTAGAATCTGTGGTAACCGAATGACAGGAGAACGCAGCCATGTTTCCCCACCATTTTCTCGGCAGACACCGATATAGACGTGTGACCAGTTGACAGTGACAGTAGAACTTCGACATATGCGTCAGCCAATTTCAATTCACAATCAATGAATAATAATTTAAGGTTAATCCAAATATGATTAAGTAGCCAGGCATTTTACGCAATTATGTTAAAGAAAATAATATGCTACGAGAGAAAATAAAAACTATTCTTCGATGAAATAACGATTATGCTCAATAATCGAATAATAAGTTAAAGATAGCGAATTCTCAAAAATAGAACAAAGACCTTCCTCTGGCAAATAAAAATAATTAGTCAGGATTCAAGAAAAAGAAATTAAATAAATAAATAATCAGATGTACACCTGATTATTGTACATTGATGGGTGATGAGGCCGAGCATTGGCGAAGGTTAAGCCTGTAATGCTCAGTCATAGTAAAATAAAAAAATTAGGAAAAAACATTCTGTTTATTTATTACTTGACCTAATTATAGAAAATTACATAGGTATAAATTAAATAAATGGTTCAAAAATACCGCCTCCCTTAAATAAACAAAACCCGAATCTATTGTAAAAGTTAGTTTTTACATTATACAGCATTTCTGGTGTGATATTATTAGAAGTATTTGTAATAGCATTTTTTAATTCCTCTATGGTATTTGGTCTGATATCTGCGTGCGCGTAAATGGACTCCTTTAAATATCCCCAATAAAAAAATCTAAGGGAGACAAATCGGGCGAACGGGGTGGCCACGATATTTCTTGCGAATACGTTCCAATCCAACGATTTTGAAATACACGATTCAAAAAAGCCCGAGTGACTGCAGCGTTGTGGGCTGGGCAACCATCTTGTTGAAAGTAAATTCTTTGATGGTTAATGTCCGGTAGTTGTTCTACGATCGGCAAAACTTCATTTTCCAATAGAGCTAAATAACTAGCGCTAGTTAAATTGCCATTGATAAATATGGGACCTATAACCCGATTATTTAACAACCCAGCCCATACATTTACTTTCTGTTGATACTGGGTACGCGTGCTTACACTGCGAAATTCATTTCTTCTAGCCCAATACCTAACTATTGACGGGTTGTGGGATCTTACAATGGGAAATGATGACTCATCCGTAAATAAAATATTATTTAAAAAATCATCGTTGAGATTCACCATTTCCATCAACCTCTCGCAAAATTCCATTCGTCCATTCCATCGTCGTGAAATAATTGCTGATGCTTAGACACCTTAAAACTGCTGTACGCATTACTTTTTAAAATGCGACTAACAGATGGTGTTGATGTTCCCACATCATTTGCAATCTGTCGTAGCGATAAATTTGAATTATTTTCAATCGACGCACATACCAATAGCAATGTATCCGCAGATATTTTGCGTGTGGGATAGCTTTTTTTAAATTTTTTACCATGCCAGTACGTTCAAATTTTCTAAGTAAGTCAAAAATCGTGGATACTGACGGAATAGACCTATCTGGATATTTAACGCTAAATAAATCGCGGACCTGCTGGAAACTATTACCAGCATAATGCCATTTTAGCAATTGAAGTTTTTCTTGCTCTGTGTATTTCGGCATTATTACATTAATATGCTAATAGAGAAACTGACAGGTGACAGACTGATGACATATATACGAGCGTATCGTTATGTATATCCATGAATATGTTTTCTACAATGGTAGTGGGAGTCGACCGCTTCCCCACCCATTTGGTTACCAGAGATTCAATCTGTATAGTAATTACTAGCTGGCCCAGCAGACTTCGTTCTGCCTAGAAAAGTATTGATTCAGATATTTAATGTTTTATTGTTACGGGTACCACCCCCCGTGTCCCGTCCGTCCAGTACCACCCCCCATGTCCCGCCCGTAACGTAAACATAAACGTCATCTGTCATAAAGATGGCGTCGTAAAATCACTCCATACAAAATGTATGGGAAAATGAATTTTCTTGATAATTTTTTTTTTGATATTTCGGGAATTTTCTTGGGTATTCTTCTTGTTTGGCCGGATACCAGTCTGAATTGGTGCGAATCATCGAAATCGGTCCAGTCGTTCTTGAGTTATAAGCGTAGTAAATAACGGCTTTCTCTTATATAGGTATATATACCGGGTGTCCCAATAGTGCGGTGTCGGGCGATATCTCAATACCAGTTTGAGATACAAAAAAAATTTGAAATAGAAGATGTTTAATTTTTGAAAGAGCATAACCTAAAAATGCTTTCGTTTATACTGAGTGTCTCAGAAAAGCAGTACCGAATCGAAGTTTATTTTTTCAAATGGAACACCCTATATTTTATTAGATTTTTAGAATCTATTATAAAATCAACATACTTTTCATATACCATTGTCTATACCTAATCCTAATAGTTTTTGAAATATTTGATATTTTCTCTAATAGATGTCATATGCAGATACTATTTTTCTAAGTTATATCTTACTTATGTTTGACCCCAGAAACAAAATTTTTGGTATGCGAGTAGTCTATACTTGCAATAATTTTTACAAATTGCTAAAACTATTTTATTTAATACAGAGTGTTCAAAAAAGGGAAAGCAACATAAGAAATTTCAGATTAAAAATCTCCATTTCCTTAAATGGAATACCTAGTTTTTTTCATGCTATTTTACTCCTAAAGGAAAGCGCTATATTTTTCCTTAAGCATGTCATATACCTATATGCAATAGATTTCGAGATATTTTCGTTTTTAAATTCGCTTTATAAAAGATTGCATTTCAAGACAGCATTATGTTAAAACTAAGATGGCCATGGAAAACAAATAACACTCATCATAACTCTAAACTGTCAAATAGCTTACTACAGTATTTGCTCCGATTAAAATCTTTGTTTTCTATGTTTTAAGGATCAATGTTGCTCTAAAAGAGCTTACCAGTACGAAGACACTATTCTAATTTGAATTTTTTACGCATAATATTTTATTTTATTCAGTGAAATACATATAATATTAAGTTATATGTATACTGCTGTAAAACTAATAAAACGAAAAGGAAAAAGAACAAATTTTTATTTAAAGCAAGAAATAATAAGAAAATTAAACAAAAATATTACTGCGCAATTGCCATATAAACTGGAGATAGCGAACTGTATAAAGACTGCAGCCTACTTCCAAGATACAAATTACTCCCCAATACAAAACAATACTATACAAAACATAATACAAAACAATACAATACAAAACTATACCCCAATGACACTCCCTAGACAAGGTCTTCAATATGTCCACCATTTTGTTCTTGGCAGACAGTAATTCTGTGAATAAAATTTTGATGCACCCTTTGAAGCATATTTTCATCAATCGTTTCAAAAGCTCGTTGTATTCTAAATTTCATATCTTCCACTGTTGTTGGGGCAGTTTTGTATACCTGCGTTTTGACATAACCCCATAAAAAAAGTCTGGTTTCGTCAGATCCGGAGATCTTGCAGGCCATATCACTGGTCCTCCTCTACCGATCCATTTATTCTCAAAATGTGTGTTCAGATAATGCCTCACACATCTGCTAAAATGTGGAGGAGCTCCATCTAATTGTAACCACATTTGTCTGGTAATTTCTAATGGTAAGCTGTCAACCATATCCTCAAATTGATTTTGTAAGAAATTCAAAAATGATTCTGCATCCACCGTGTTATCGAAAAAGTATGGTCCTATAACAAAACGTCCAAGAACTCCACCCCATTAAGAGACCACCTATGCTGATTATCCAGTGGAATTATCATTCTAGGATTTTCTGTAGTAATACCATAAGAGCTTTGAACTTAATTCAAAGCTCGTATGGTATTTGATTAGATTATTTTACGTAATACAAAATGAAATACATTACAAATTTTTTGACAGAACTTTAGAAATGTCTATCCTTATTAACCGCATTTCCATAACAACGCCTAATTATTCTACTATGACAATTATCGAAAAATTACCGCTGTAATTTCGAGTTGCTTCAGTGATACGCGAATCTGATTGGTTTATATTTGTATGTGTAAAATAATCATTATTATAGTAGTGAAAATTGTGGCGATTAACAAACCCATTTTTATGAAATGTGGCTTCGTCTGTGAATACAACGTTATTGAAGAAATTTGGCTCCTGATAATTCTTGTCTAATGCCCAATTACAGAAGTTGTGTCTGCTTATAAAATTTTGTTGGCTTAATTCTTGTACCGGTTGTACATGATATGGGTGAAATTTGTGTTTCCGAATAATTCTGTTCGCTGATGTTTTCGGTATTCCAATTTCGCTTTCTAACGTACGTGTTGACGTATGCGGATTTTCCACTACAGCTTCCAATACTAGGTGTTCATTTTCTTCAGTGGCCACCCGTTTTTGTCTTTGCAATTTCTTTTCATAGTGCACGCTTCCAGTTCTCTCAAAACGTTCTTTTAACCTGGCAAATGCATAAGTATTAGGATGCCGCTCAGCATTTGGAAACCTTTGCGCGTATAAGTTCTGGTTGTGAAAAATTCATCATACGTTAGAATACATAAACACGTAATTGACTTATATAGAGAATACTGCTTTCAACAATCTGACAGTTTAGAGTTATGGTGAATGTTATTTGTTTTCCATGGCCATCTTCCCCCCCCCCTCACACCCGTCCGACCTATAGTCACCGGTAGGCACCGCAGCCATCAGGCTTGTTGTGCCACATCTGCTTGTTCAAGTCACCCACTCTAGCACGGTAGTCTCCGCCACTAACCTGTACAGGTCCCTAACCGAGTGGGTAAGGTATATCTCTGGGTCTCCTTTCGTTATCCCAAACAGATTCTGCCTTCTGCGATCTAATGCCTCGCAGTCGCGTAGTATGTGATCGGCTGTCTCCGGTTCTATCCCACAAAGTCTACACTTTGTGTCCCCGTCAAACACTCCGATTCTGTGTAGGTGTTGTTTCACCGCAGCATGTCCGGTCATTAGTCCTGTTACGATGCAGAGCTGTTTCCTACTAAGATGTAGTAATTCTCTAGCTCTTTTCCTGCACGGCTTCCCTATAAAGGTTTTGCCATGTACTATACCGGGTGAGGCTCCCCAGTATTCCTGCTGTTTCGTACAAACCCAGTCTCCTATATGTCTCCGGGCCGTTTGCCTTGTGACCCCGAAGAAAGGTTCTGGGCCGTACATTTCCATCTCTGACCCTCTCTTCGCGAGTTCGTCAGCCCTTGCGTTGCCCTCAATCCCCTGATGGCCCGGTATCCAAGTCAACCAAACCTTGTTCCGGTTCGACGGTTTCACCAGTTCGTCGAGGCATTCCGTCACCAGCCTGGACGACACCTTCCGACTTAATAACGCCTTCAATGCCGCTTGGCTATCAGACATGATGTGAATTCGTCTGTTGGTCACCGCTTTCACATTCATTGTGTGTGCGCATTGGAGAATAGCATATACTTCCGCCTGAAACACAGAAGCATACTCCCCCAGTGCGTAACTGTGGCCCTCATTCTGAGAGCATACCCCTGCACCGGTACCATTAGCCGTCTTAGATCCGTCCGTGTACCAGACTAAGTCTTGCTCTTTGATTCTCAGTGCATACCTGGCAGCCTCCTCCCGTCCGTCCGCTATAGACACCGTGAAGGGATTCCCATACCTATGCCTTACCGGCATGTGGTCGGTCCGCATTTCCAACACCCCCTTTCCCACATGCTCAGTTATCGACATATGATTCGTATTGACCCTTTTCGGAGTCGCTGTGTGTTGCAGCCTGTATGCCCCCATCCTTGCCTCCCCCTGTATGACCAGGTGCAACGGTGGCAAGTCCAGGAGTGCCTCCATGGCTGCAGTCGGTGTCGACCGCATTGCTCTCGTTATTCCTAGGCAGGCAAGTCTTTGCACCTTGCTCAGCCTCTGAATAGCGTTCCTTTGTTGCGTCTTTGTTCACCATACCAAAGCTGCATACATCATTACTGGCTTAACCACCACGCTGTATATCCAACTCAGCATGTCTGGTCTTAGCCCCCATTTCTTTCCATATGTGCGTCTTACCAGCGTTAACGCTGTCACCGCTTTTTTGGTAATTCTGTCCAAATGTTGGTTCCAGGTAAGTTTGGAGTCTAATGTTACTCCAAGGTACTTTACCTCCCCCACCATCTCTATGGTAACCCCCTTCAACGTAAGCGGATTTAGGCCATCCTGCTTTCGTCGGCGGGTAAAGGCCACGATGTTGGTCTTATCAGCACTGATACTCAGTCCCGCCAACTCCGTCCATCTACTAACCATGTTCAGAGCCTCTTGCAGTCGATCTCTGACCGTGGTGTTGGGCCTGCCTCGCGCTATAATGACCAGGTCATCTGCGTAGGCCAGTACCCTGTGACCGTGATCGTTAAGCACCTCTAGTAGCCCGTCCACGACTAGGCACCACAGGAGAGGGGACAGCACCCCACCCTGCGGACACCCTCTAGCCACCCGAGCCGCCAGAGTCTCGCCTGCGACCGAGGCTTCCACCACTTTCTCCCTAAGCATAGAGTCTATCCAGGCGACACAAGTGTCGTCCACACCTCTGCCTATGAGAGCTCTGGTAATTGAATCAAAACCCGTGTTACTGAATGCCCCCTCGATATCGATGAAGGCCCCCAGCATCACTTCCTTGTTTTGTAGTGTGTCCTCCACTAAACTGACTAGTTCGTGAAGTGCTGTTTCTGTCGAAACTCCTGTCCGGTAAGCATACTAGTCATGGTGTAAAGATGAAAGCACCAGTACATCATCCCTAATATACCTGTCCACCAGTTTTTCCAATGCCTTCATAGTGAAGGACATTAAACTGATTGGTCTTAGAGCCTTCGCCGTAGCCTGTCCTGCTTTCCCAGGCTTCGGTATGAATGCTACCCTAGTGAACCTCCACGCTTTTGGTATATAGCCAAAAGCCAAGCTACATCTAAAGATATTACACAGCTCCCTTCTGCAGCATAATCGGATAAATGCCGTCTCGGCCCGGCGATTTATAGGGTTCAAATGAGTCAATAGCCCACCTGACTTTATCATAGTAAACCATCCTTCGGGAAGTCTGCCACTCGGCGCTGGACACCCTCCTCTTCCGACGCTCCTCCGAGATGTTCCTCGATTGATCCACGATCTCAGAGCCAGGGAAGTGTACCCTAAATAATTCATTTATGGTCTCCTTGCTTGTTGTGGTGTATACTCCCAAACGGTTTTTGAGAGTACTGATAGATGCTTGAGGTTCTTTGGCAAGGATTTTGTAGAGTCTGGCGCAGTACTGGGTGTTTTCAATCCCCTCACAGTGCCCCCTCCACGACCTCCTTTTCGCCTCCCTCAGCTTCTTGTTGTAACCAGTCAAAGCCGTCAGAGTCCGTGGATCCCGGTAGGATCTCACCTCCACTCTGCCTGCCAGAGTAAATCTTATGTGTCTGTGATCCGAGCAGCTTACCTCCTCAGACACATGCCAGTCGGCGACAAAGTTACTCACATATTGTGAGGCTATAGTCACATCAATAACCTCCCTTCTATTCCGCGTAACGAAGGTCGGGTTGTTACCCACATTCAATATATCAAAATCATTTGCTACAGTAAACTGTAAAAGCGCATATCTCTGGTAGGTGGCGGATTGGAGTAGGGATTGAAGTAGATAGGGTAGATAGGCCGATCCGATGACGTATTCCCTCGGTCTGTATCCACCTCCACCCCCAACTCTGACCGCGCTCTGGAACAGAAATCTGTTAACTGTAGTGCTTTCATCTCCTTACCGATAAATATGCAGATGCGAGGAGCATTGGCAGTTCTGCCGTATATAATGTCTAATCCAAGATTCCTGTATAAGTGCCACGTTACAAGCCATAGCAAGGGCTGCCGAAGTCGCCTTGCTATGTTGAAGGTTGGCCTGAAGTAACTTTATCATTGCTCGGTCGTTTGATCACCCGAAAAGTCAGCCTTCCCAGCTCGTAAAAAGCTTTTAGTTGGTTCCTCTGCAGGACTATGTACGAGTAGGCCAGCAGCTGTCCTTCTTGAGACGGTCTCTGATTGTACACTCCTCCACGCTTTGTGATTCCGGTACGTGTACTAGCACCCTATGTCTAACGGAAAGCTGTGTTGAGTCCACAACCCTCAACTCTGCTCCCTCCAATTTCTGCCGCAGAAGCTCTCCCAGGGACGTTACGGTGCTCTCCAACCATAGGGCTGTGGTGCGGTTTTCACAATTTATCCCTGCACTAAACACGGTTCTGTAGAATTGCAGAGGTGCCGCGCTGCTTGCCGAGGCATTACATGGCACGTCTACCAATGCATTCTGTACTAGGTCTGCTTGTGCCTGGGTCAGTATGATGAAAGGATGGCGTCTGTGGATCACCCCTCTGATTCCCGAGGGTATCGCCATAAGATCCAGTTGGTCTGGGTTCTTCCTTGAATCTTTTCGCTTTCAGTTGTCGTGGGAGGTGTCTTCGATTCAGACCTCGGTCTTTTCTCACCCGAAATCTTTGGTCGATCCGCTTTATCTGCACGTTCCGTCGTCCGTTTGACTTTACTCGGATTTTCCGCAGTTCAGGTTAACAGGACCAACAGCGCCATCTAGCATCTGAAACGAGCCAAGGAGGCCAACAGCGCCATCTGGTACCTGAAGGAGGCAACAGTGCGATCAAGCATCTCGTCGTCATCTAGTATCTAAAAGGGGTCAACAGCGCCATCTAGCATCTGAAGAGGGTCAAAGGGGCCAATAGCACCATCTACCATCTAAAGGGGACCAACAACGTCATCTAGTATCTAAAGTGATCCGTGTGATCCGAGCAGCTTACCTCCTCAGGCACATGCCAGTCGGCGACAAAGTTACTCACATTGTGAGGCTATAGTCACATCAATAACCTCCCTTCTATTCCGCGTAACGAAGGTCGGGTTGTTACCCACATTCAATGTATCTAAGTTATTTGCTACAATGAAATGTAAAAGTGACTCACCTCTCTCGTTGATGTCCGTGCTTCCCCAGGTCGTGTGGTGCGCATTGGCGTCGCAGCCGATGATCAGCTGCAGTCCTCGCTCCCTGCAGTATCTCATCAGCTGTTCCACATCCCTGGTAGGTGGCGGGTTCGGGTCATCATATGGTAGATAGGCCGATCCGATGACGTATTCCCTCGGTCTATATCCACCTCCACCCCCAATTTTTACCGCAGTTAAATCCCTAGAACAGAACTCTGTTAGCGGTAATGCTTTTACCTCCTTTCGGATACGTATGCAGGTTCGAGGGGCGCTGGCCGTTCTGTCGTATAGGACGTCCCAGCCAGCACCGCTCAGACCCAAGACCTTACCTTGTCTAATCCAAGGTTCCTGTATGAGTACCACGTCACAATCTTTCGTGGCCATAGCAAGGGCTGCCGAAGCCGGCTTGCTATGTTGAAGGTTGGCTTGTAGTACTCTTGTCATTGCTCGGTCGTTTGATCACCCGAAAAGTCAGCCTTCCAGCTTGTAAAAAGCTTTGAGTTGGCTCCTCTCCAGGACTTTGAACGAGGGGTCATCCACTGAGTAGGCCAGGAACTGTCCTTCCTTCTCAATCTTCCTGCTCATCAGCATCCAGTTCTCCGTCATCAAGCCAGGATTCTGCTTCTTGAGACGGGTCTCTGATTGTACCCTCCTCCACATTCTGTGGTTCTGGTACGTGTACTAGCACCCTAGGTCTGGCAGGAAGCTGTGTTGAGTCCACAACCCTCAACTCTGCTCCCTCCAGTCGCTCCCGAAGAAGCTCTCCTAGGGACGCTACCGTGTTTTCCAGCCATTGGGCCGTTCCGCAGTTCGCACAAGTCATCCACAGGACCCCTGCGCTGAACACGGTTCTATAGAACTGCAGAGGCTCCGTGCTGCTTGCCGGGGCATCGCATAGCACGTCTGCCAATGTGTTCTGTACCAGGTCTGATTGTTCCTGGGTCAGCACGATGTCGGGATGGCGTCTGTTAATCACCGCCCGTCTGATTCCCGACACAGTATCGCTATAAGATCCAGTTGGTCTAGGTTCTCCCTTGGATCTTTTCGCTCCGGTAGTCGTGGGAGGTGTCTTCGATTCGGACCTCGGTATTTTGTCACCCGAAGTCTTTGGTCGATCCGCCTTGTCCACGCGTTCCGTTGTCCCTTTGGTGCTTGCCAAGTTCCTGCGGCCATCTTCCGAGCTTTCATAACTTTCTTGCGCTGGGCTCCTGACAGCCTCGTGGTAGCGAGTCCTATGCCTTGCATACCTACCGCCAGTTGTTCAGCGCTATCTTCTTTAGCTTCTCCCTGGACAGAGCCTCCTTGTGGTTCTCCGCCGGTGGTGTCCGCCGGTGGAGTCCGTCACCGAAGTGACCTCTCTGAGGGTAGTGTCGCAGGAGTTCGATTCGTCCGAGTCCGAACCTTCCTCCTTTACCTGAAACTTATGTTTAGTGTTCTCTGTGTCCCTATTGAACCCACGAGTACGGGGGAAAGGGTGGTCAACGCCTGTGGAGCCCCCACACAGGCGCAAGGCTAGTACTCCGGAAAGTCGCCCGGTATTCCAGGAGTGTGAGCAGTAGAGACTGATCTTCTGGACAGCCATGCATCCCGTCAGCCTGCCCACCTGCCTTAGGATTTAGGTTTTTAGTGAGGTTGTCTCCTCTCGGTCCGGGCGATTAAGCCAAGACCCCCCACTCCATCCGCCTGTGAGACATGACCACAGGGGAAGGAGTATGGTTTAACAGTATCCTTACACATAGTGTGACAGATACTGGCATCGTTTATTCCTTAGTAGGCCCTTAGCCACGACACGACAGCTGGGCAAGGGGTATCTTTCTTAGTCTGGCACCTCACCATGGCCATCTTAGCTTTAACATATTGCTGTCTTGAAATGCAGTCTTTTATAAAGCGAATTTAAAAACGAAAATATCTCGAAATCTATTGCAGATAGGTATATGACATGCTTAAGGAAAAATATAGCGCTTTCCTTTAGGAGTAAAATAGCATGAAAAAACACTAGGTATTCCATTTAAGGAAATGGAGATTTTTTAATCTGAAATTTGTTATGTTGCTTTCCCTTTTTTGAACACTCTGTATTAAATAAAATAGTTTTAGCAATTTGTAAAAATTGTTGCAAGTATAGACTACTCGCATACCAAAAATTTTGTTTCTGGGGTCAAACATAAGTAAGATATGACTTAGAAAAATAGTATCTGCATATGACATCTATTAGAGAAAATATCAAATATTTCAAAAACTATTAGCATTAGGTATAGACAATGGTATATGAAAAGTATGTTTATTTTATAGTAGATTCTAAAAATCTAATAAAATATAGGCTGTTCCCTTTGAAAAATAAACTTCGATTCAATAGTGTTTTTTTGAGACACTCTGTATAAACGAAAGCATTTTTAGGTTATGCCCTTTTAAAAATTAAACATCTTCTATTTCAATTTTTTTTTGTATCTCAAACTGGTATTGAGATATCGCCCGACATCGCACTATTGGGACACCCTGTATATACATATATAGAGAAAAAGAAATTATTGGGTAATCGGTCTGTGTTTGTAAATTCAAACTCTTTTGTTCGAAAGTGCCTCTATATTTCGTTGTTAATTCACATCTTCAGGAGGATACCTTAAACATCAGTCCAATCAATAAAAATTATAGCATTGCATAATATAGGTATTAACAACAGTTGGACTCATGTTTAAGGTATCCTCCTGAAGATGTTGTGAATTAACAACGAAATATAGAGGCACTTTCGAACAATAGAGTTTGAATTTACAAACACAGACCGATTACCCAATAATTTCTTTTTCTCTAACGAGTACGGTCGATACTCCTTCTCTTCTTCTCTCTCTCTATATATAGATATCTAATACTAACAATAAAATGAGTTGTAATGAATCTGTATAATAGTTTCCTATCATTTCAATATACAATTTGTATTTACTTAATTACTCTTAAATTTTATTTTCAATAAATGAATCTCGAGCTAAATATGCCTATGTAAATACCGTTCTTGCGCTTTCTTCTAAACACATATCTATAACTATTAATGATGTTTATACCAACAAGTTTATAATTATTAATGTAAAAGCAGAATTAAGTGATACCTACACAATATGCATGTAGTATGAACTATGAAATTATTTATTATCCACATATCATTTCTTATATACAGCTAAAATATATTGAAAGTTACAAGTCAAATCTTACTAAATTATTTAATTAATAGCATTATTTTACAAATTAAAAAAAAACTGGGATATTAATGTTTAATGAAGTACTATACAGAGTTTCTCAATTAGTTAGTAGTAAGTCCCTGCAATTACAATTTTTTGAGAGAAAACTAAATAAATGCAGTAATTCTCTTTATATCAAATTCATTAGGATTAATGAAAACGTAAACTATTTACAAAACAAACGCATTCACAAAGTACTCAAACACTCTACTTACTATTACACATATAAGTTTGTTATCCACAAATGGAAACAAATTACCGAACCTTAATTTTAAGTTAGGCTAAATTTAAATAAATATTTAGAACTGTTCAATAAAAGATTTTGCGGTAAAGGCCTCCAATATAATAGAAACTAATCGGAATTATATAGAGATATAGTTGTATTCATTTATATATACAGGCTGGTCCATTTAAAGTGTAACACTGTAATATCTTCTAAACAATTAGTGTTATGAAGACAAAAGTTTAACTATATGAAATGGTTCATTCGATGGCGCTACTGTTGTCACTATAAAGAAATTCAAAGAATGTTACATCTTAGCCGTACATATATCAAATTAAGGAAAGAAATTCTTGGTAATGCGGCTAGTACTGAAAATGATAATTAAACTTAATTAATAATCACAATAATGTCAATTTCAACATATTGAATATTGACAATGTCAATTTCAACATAAGTCAATATTTGTAAAATTAATCTCTCATATATACTTAATACACGATGTTGGATATATATATGAGTTTTCACAAATTACTATCATGCTCACAAAGACAACCTGATGAGATTTATAAAATCGAAACGCGTCGCTGTATGGTGATGAATGACAGTGATTATTAATTAAGTTTAATTATCATTTTCAGTACTAGCCGCATTACCAAGAATTTCTTTCCTTAACTATAAAGAAAGACACAAAGGTCATAGCAAGGTCAACTCTATTTTTTCAAATAGCATATGGTATTTTTTTATCAAATTCTAAAAGAGCAATAAGTTGCGAATAGAAAAATAGTAAACCACATATGACCTCAAATTAATATTTATCGAGATATTTCGAAAAAATGAGGACATAATAAAAGTCAGTGCAGCAATGTTTTTTCTTCGTTTTTAAATATAAAAGTAGAAAGTAAATGTTAATAGTAGCTACAAATTGTTTACATAAGGTAAATAGTTGAAGAAAGCAGACGGCTATCGAATTAAATGTTCAAATTGGTATAACTCTACCTGTGCTCAATTACCTGCTACACCGAGAGCGCTCGACTCGAATAGGCTTGGCAGGGGAAGATAATATTGATATATATATTCGTCTAAAGGGGCGAGGACATTAATTTTTTGGATCACTGTACATATGTACATATATAATTTGTAACGTAAAGTCCAATAGAACCAATAGAGCAGAGATGTTTTGATTTCGTAAACGTTAACCCCTTACTGCATGACTTTTTTATTATTCAGGATATTAAAAAATAACATAAATTAACGCAGTAATAGGATTTTGACTTTTTTATGGAGATCAAATTTGCAATACCAATAACCAGTCAGATCAACTTTAAAATGATTATTAATTTATTCGAATAAAAATTTATTACACACTTCTTGCTAGATTAGCAGACGAGCCAAAGCTGGCTGGTAACTTACAGTTCTGATAAACTTACATAACCTGCTACCTAACTACTAACCTATAATTAAAATAGGCATTTTATCCACATGCCTGTGCTATTAAAGCACATATATGTATATAGCAATTATTTATTTACTAATGTTGCATTTCTAAATTAATACTTTTTCAATATTTATTTTTATAAATTTATTTATATTCTTTAATATAAAATACAGATTTGCAACATCTTATATGAACCAATGTGAAGTAATTAGTTCTAAATCTCCATAAGATTTATACTAAAATGAAATTTGAAACTAAGCTACAACTGCAAATTTAACTCTTGAATGATACAATAGATTCAGCGGTATGCAAATATTTTTGGCCTAAACTCTCCAAATATCATAGTTGCTTGCATGAACTCCCGTCCCAGTCAAGCAACCTTTCTGCACAACCCTTTGAAAACGCAAAACTTTTATACATAATGAATGTATTTTCTACTCATGATGTAAACATTGAGCATTAATATTACATACATTCGCATTTCTGTTACCACTTTTTTCAAATTTGGTTGTATGGTTTTTAAGAATTTTACACGTGACTCGTATTCCAAACTGAGCAGCCCATTTATTGATTTATTTTTATCAAAAGCAGTAACGAATAATATTATTCACAAAACTAGATATCCGTGCAGTTCCCTGACAAGGTACGCCAGAAACTCATCCAATTTGCTTTTTTTGTAGTATAATTAATCGAGCTTTTTGAGAACCTTCTAACAATATTTGAATCTTATATTTTTATTTGTAGTTCGTTTTTTCTACAATTTCAAATGAAAAATTTTGAGGTGAGGTTAGTTTATTAGAAATATGCACATAATTATTAGAAATATACAACATAAAATTTGTGTTATTAAGTGTTACTTTTATGATCTTCCAATGTTTGATATAGGTACATACAGAGTGTTCCAACTAAGCGGGATTCTTCTGTAACTCTGTAGCGCTGTAAATTTAACAAAAAATGTTTTTAATAAAAGTTGTCTAGAATCATGGGAGCCAAGTAAGGAAAATATTTGTAGCTTCACAGGTGTTCCATTTCCCGGGGGCGCTACACAACTTTGTTATTTTAAATGGAACACCATGTTATTATACTTTTGAATTCCTCGGTTAATTTTAGATAGAATTTATTAACTACGTATGGTACTTAAAACTGACCGTTTTCGAGATATTCAGCTTTTTCAGCTCTCTCAATGAGGCTAAATAGCATCTAAACCGTAAAAGTTAGAAACCTGCGGTTTTAAAGGTTCGTTTTGGGTTATTTCTTTAGGTTCCGTTAGGTTATTCCTAGTCGTAAAAAATGAGGCCTACATTTAACAATCTTAAAAGTTGAAAAAAAAATTTTTGTCAAATGGAATGACCCATATTAATTATCATGGGTGGATGCAAAATTGAGTGGCCTTTCGATTCATATAAGGTTGTCTATATTTCTCTCTAACAGTTTTCCAGAAAAATCTAGTTCTTTTCTAAAGTCCGAAAAATCGCTATGTATCAGCGTCAAGAAGGCCTTGCAAAACCACTTTTCCCTCACATTTTATCAGGCTTGGGATTGGTAGTGTCAATATTTACTGAACCACTAACAACAACTAAAACAAAACGCAAAACGAAATAAATTAATTTAATAAATTAAAACTCGGAACACAACAAAGAACAGAATACTTAGACCATAGATTTACACCAATTGTTCGAAATGTCCTCCACTTTGTTTAATACACATTCGATTTTTAAAAGACTGTTCAACATTGGTCAGCATATCTGGCGTAATTTCTTGGAAAGCTACTGTAATACGCTGCCGCATGTTTTCCGCTGTAGTTGGTGATGTAATGTAAACTTTACTTTTTATAAATCTCTATAAAAAGAAGTCGCAACTTTTCATATCAGGAGACTTGGAAGGCCAACTCACTGGTTCCCCGCGCCCAATCCATCTATTGAGAAAAGTTTCGTGTAACAGCTGACGGATCACAGCAGCATTGTGAGGTGGAGCACCGTCATGCTGCATCCACATCCTCTGAAGTGTTGCTAAAGGAATATCGCCTAATAAATCTTCTAATGTGTTGGTTAAAAAGTCTAAATAAACTGCTCCTGTTAGATGTTCGTCAAAGAAGAATGGTCTAACAGTCCACATATTCAGAGACCATCTATGCTGACTATGAGTCGTCCGAAATTGGTGAGGATTTACTGTGTCATAGTAATGACAATTATGACGGTTGGTGAAACCATTTTTATGAAAAGTAGTCTTATCGGAAAACATGGTCCGTTTAAAAAATCATCATCTCGATTTAACATCTTAAGTGCCCACCGACAAAACTCTAGTCCCCGTTGAAAGTCTACTTCTAGTAACTCTTGGTGCAATTGGATGCGATAAGATGATAACTGTGCTTTTTTATAACCCTATGTATCGATGTTGTGCTAACACCTGCTGTGTGAGTAATTTGTCGCACACTAGTTTGCGGGGTTTCCTGAATATTCAAAAGCACTAGGAATTCATTTTCCTCCGTAGCTATAGTTTTACGGCGATTTTGTTTTGAATGTTGAAGACAACCAGTATTTAAAAATCTATGAAGCACTAGTTGAAACGCTTTTCTCCGTGGATGTATTCTGTCCGGATAGCGCTGTGCATAAACTCTTGATGATTTCTGTCACTCTCACCAATAATGAAAAGATAGAGTAATTCATGCCAAAACGAACCTTCAAAACCGCAGGTTTCTAACTTTTACGGTTTAGATGCTATTTAGCCTCATTGAGAAAGCTAAAATCGTGAGTTTTTTTCAAAAACATCTGAATATCTCGAAAACGGTCAGTTTTAAGCACCATATGTAGTTAATAAATTCTACCTAAAATTAACAGAGGAATCCAAAAATATAATAATATATAGGGTGTTCCATTTAAAATAACAAAGTTGTGTAGTGCCCCGGAAAATGGAACAACCTGTGAAGCTAAAAATATTTTTCTTACTTGACCCACAGGATTCTAGACAACTTTTAATAAAAGCACTCTTTTGTTAAATTTACAGCTACAGAGTTACAGAAGAATCCCGCTTAGTTGGAACACCCTGTATAAAATACATCGTATTTATCAAAATGAACCATTATAAATTGAAGTAATAACGTTGACACTTCTGACAGGTTCGTATAATGACAATCATGTTGTTTTTACAGATAACGCGATAAACAAAAAGTTTTGACTTCTGCCTGTAATCAGAATAAGCTAAATTTTCCAAATTTTGAGGAAATTTCCATGTTATGTGATACACAATTGTATTCAGAAAAAAATCTCTTCTTAAAAGCGCCACAAAAATTGCACGGTTTCCAATTTAAAATTTTGAGGTGAGATTACTGAAAATTTGCGTAAAATTTGCTTTATTAAGCGCCAATAAAAGTATTTAAATTACAATGTAAATTACTTCAAACCGCACCTCCATATCTTAAGTTACCCTCACTCAGAGGTCTTTCTAGTGCGTCCAAGTACAATATCTCCCTTTGTAGATATTTTTTCTGAAAAATAATTACACGGAGGTTACCTGAATTGATATGGCACATGTTCTAAAATTACTTTCACTTATACAAGGTGTTCCATTGTCACTGATCAAAATACAACTACAATCGATTCTACGTATTATTTGCAAATGTTTTGTATTAGGGTTCCCTATACCTAAATTCAACTGTTGCCAAGATATTTACAATTTTCGTTATTATTGAATAAGGAAAATATTACCATTGTATTTGATATGTATTTCATATTCATACACATTCCATCACGCATGCGCATAACCACTCACGTCTATTATTAATACATTTATAATTAATTGTTAATTCTTACAACTGACTATTGTAATTTAGTTATATAATAAAGTGTATAATAATAACTATACATTCATAACAAATTGGCAACGAGGATGGGATTTTACGAGGATTACATACACCGGTGGACCTAACCTGAAATACGAATATGTATAGTAAGTAACACATACATCTACCTTATTACGCTTGTAGATAAACTGTTGTACAAACTAAGTAGAAGAAAATACGAAAGATTTTTCACCGTCCATACCAAAAAGTGTTACCTATCGTTCAGGGGCCTCCGTTTCCCTGAGGCTTGACAGCCCTCTTGGCGTTTCCTCATCTGTACATTATCCAAAATGTCAGAGTTAACAGACATTCTTACAAAGCTTACAGATGCACTTACCGTAATGCAAAAGACACAAACAGAAATTTTACAACAAAATAAAAATATACAATATGTATCAAAAGAAAACTTACATCCGTACGATGAAATTAATGAAAATGTTGACACCTATTTACAGCGATTAGAAAATCATTTGAAATTAAAAGGGGTAGATGCCAATACACCAGAAAGATATCAGATTTGTGTGTAAATTTTGATTAGTTGTTTAAGTCCTAAGATTTACCAGACTTTAAGGAAATTAACTGCTCCAAATCTACCATATTCAAAAAACTACAATGAATTAATAGCGGTGTTAAAAGAATTTCTTTCACCACAAGCCAGTGTTATTGCTGAATAGGATAGATTTTACACCCAAATGCAACATGAAGGGGAAACTATTTCAAGTTACGTTGCTGAATTAAAGCGAATTACGATAAATTGTAACTTTCAATGCGCCAATAGACTATTTGACACTATTAAAAATATGCTACAAAATGTGGTCATCCTATTAGGTAAAAATATAAAAAAACATATTTATCTCTATTTTATCCGAAAATATTTATAGATTTTGCAAAATAAACAAAATAAATTCAAATTATTTTTTAAATTTCTTCAGCCACAAGAACGCTCTGTGATTGGCTACGCCTCGCGTGACGTCACACACAAATTATTTGCGAGTTATACACTTGTGTGATTATCATTTTTATCGTATTTCCATCGTTTCTTGTGTTATTTTTACAAGAATTTCTTAATATTCCGCAAGACACTAATATCTAGTGATATAAACAATAGTGTTTGCTCTCAAAATGGACAAGAATTTTGTACAAGCCGACAATAGAAACCTATAAAGATAGACGCATTCATGGTTGCGCTGTTTTTTTTAAATAACACCGATTATTATGCTGCAGAGTTCAAAAATATAAAAACTGCCGTGTAAGTATCTAATTATTTACTTATAAAGATATTTTTTTATTAATTTGCAATTACTGCACTCTGATGGTCAGGGTCGCCCAACCGACGCTTACGATCCTCTTGGCAATGAAATTTACTTGGCACCGCCTCATCAGTCAAAAGTATCTTCGGACTAAAGCTCATTTTGTACTTCATGTAATTAATTGTATCTCTTTCCATCTGAAATGTAATAATCAAAGCTAGGTAAAAACAGTTTCTGCTATTAAGTTAATCAAAATAACATATTCTAATCAAAAGGTTTTAAGTTATGTAGGTATATGTATTATACTTATTTTGTTTTACAAAAATCGATTTTTACTTATTTCCTATTACTATTCAAATCAAATATTACTGGCATACTTACATCAAAGTAATCTTCACACATAAAAACATTTGTATGAGATAAAATGCTGTTTGGGTCTCTTCGAGCTAACTGTAACCACTTATTAGGTCTCTTAGGATTCGTTGGAACAGAAACAAACAGTTTTTGCGGAGTTTTTATAGAAGTATTTCTACATTGTGGCACCATACCCCATTCATACACCATTTTTTCCAGTAAATTAAAAGAAAAAATATTATAAACACGCTGAATGTACACTTTGGTATACTAGTTTACTTGGTTGTGACGTCACACAGATCATATGGCGTCCGCCATTACAGTAACAGCGTTTTTAGCGCGAATATTGTAATTTAAATTTTAACACAATATTTTACGGAAAATACTGCAAATTTCGCAGAAATATACTTGTGGTGTATTATTCATATACCAACGAATAATTTAAAACAATTTTTCAAAATCAGTCAAATAGCCTATTGTGAAGCATCGACTATTTAACTACAAAGAACAATAGTATCGACAACAACAAAATTAAGAACATATACAGGAGAAATCATACATCCAGTGTGTAAAGCAGAGATGACATTTAACTACAAAGAACAATCTGCAGAAGGAACGTTAATCATACTACCAAAAGAAGTTGATGCAATTTTTGGAAGAGATTAGTTACGTAAAATTCGTCTGGACTGGAAAGAAATTCGGAAAATGGAAATGGAAGTAAATTACGATAAAGAATTAAAGAAATTACTCTACGATTACAAGGATGTAATGGAAACAGTGGGAAAAAATACCAAATTACATTAGAAGGTGCAAATACAAGCCCAATCTTCATAAAGCCGAGACCAATACCATACGCGCTAAAGCCAAAAGTAGAAAAACTTGAACGATTGGAGAAGCTTGGTATTATTGAGCAAGTAGTTCATTCACAATGGGGAACACCAGTAGTACCAATATCCAAGAAAAATGGGAAAATCAGACTTTGCGCAGCATATAATGCAACCTTAAACAGAGTTATACAAGATGATCGTTACCCCATACCAAAAACAGACGATATTTTTAACAAGATGAAAGGAAGAAAATATTTCTGTACTCTCGATATTCATCAAGCTTACCTACACATGACTGTCGACGAAATAAGTAGCATGATGCTACTGCAAGCTATATCAACTCATAAAGGGATTTACAAGGTAAAAAGACTTATGTTCGGAATTAAAACAGCTCCAGGAGCATGGCAACGATATATGGACCAGATTTTACAAGATTTATGTAGAAGGAGTTGTATGTTTTTTTAATGATATTGCCATAAAAGGTAATACTCCGTCCGAATTATTTACCCGTTTGAAGACAGTATTTGAACGCCTACGCCAACAAAATCTACATGTTAATAAGAACAAATGTGAATTTTTCAAACGAAACGTTACCTACCTGGGACATGCAATCAGTGAGGAAGGCTTAAATACATCGCCGGAAAAAGTCAAAGCAATAGTACAAGCTCCAAGGCCGGAAAATACGTCACAGTTACGAACATTTTTAGGATTAATTCACTATTACCAAAAATTCATTGCCAAACTATCCCCAAAACTACATCCTCTTTATGCTTTGCTTCGAAATAATGTATTCTTCAAGTGGACGAAGACATGCGAGAAAGCATTTAACGATTTCAAGGCAGAACTTACAAGTATAAAGGTTCTCATACCATACAGCGACAAACTTCCGTTAATTTTGGCGACAGATGCCTAACCAAAGGGCATTGGCGCAGTTATAGCGCATATTACAGACGGAGTTGAACAACCAATCGCTTTTACTTCTTAATCTTTAAGCAAAGCTGAGCAAAACTACAGCCAACTTGACAGGGAAGCTACAGCTATTATATGGGGCCTGAAGAAATTATTTTCATATTGTTACGGCAGACATTTTACACTTATAACTGACAACCGACCATTAATGCGGATATTTCATCCAAAAAAGGGATTACCATCTACGTCAGCAATCAGACTTCTACCTTACGCAGGTTACATGTCTGGTTTCAACTACGAAATCAAGTACAAGAAGACACAGTTGCATGCAAATGCGGATTATCTATCACGCTCACCCTTACCCGACACAACAAGAGGTTATGATAATGCAGAAGTGTTTCAGATTAGCCAATTTCAAAACTTACCTGTGACCAGAAATGACATTAAGAAGAACACTTTAAAAGATCCAGTCTTACGAAGTATTTACTTAGCAGTCGAAAATGGATCACGATTACCACATGGATACAATCACGTCGACTTTTTGATACAGGACAACTGTTTGATCAAAGGAATTTCAGTAGCTATTCCAGAAATATTGCGGAATACAATTTTAGCAGAATTATACAGCAGACATTGGAATGGTAAAGATGAAAGCCTTAGCTAGGAGCTACTTCTGGTGGCCGCAAATAGATGAGGACATAGATCGAATCTGCAGAGAATGTGTGAGATGTTCTAAGTCTAGGAATGATCCCAGGAAAGTTGAAATTTACCCATGGGAGTACGCTACCATGCCATGGCAACGTGTACATATTAATTACGCTGGACCGTTTTACGGGACCTACATACATATTTGTACTTGTAGATTCATACAGCAAATTGGTAAAAGCCATACCTACAAATTCACCCACAACTTCCATAACCGTAGACATGCTCAGAGATATTTTTGCTCGTTTTGGACTACCTTATACGCTAGTCTCCGATAACGGCAGCAATTTTAAATCCTACGACTTCAAGAAGTTCATGGAAAGTAATGGCATACACCATAAATTTACTGCACCGTGCCATCCTGCGACTAACGGACAGGCCGAGCGGTACATTCAAACCGTTAAGAGAAGTTTGCGAAATGAATTACAAGACGGAGGTAACTTGAAGTTAAATTTGACTCGTTTCCTGATGCAATACTGAAAAACACCAAATTCTATAACAAATGTCAGTCCTTCAGAATTGATGCTAGGACGCACTATCAAAACGAGATTAGACATGGTAAAACGTGAACTAAATGCTGAAATGGACGAGAAGAATATGATTTTGTCAGGGAAGATACGCCAATTCGATGTAAATGACCAAGTACAAGCCAAATGCTGTGCTAACCCAGCGAACAAATGGTAATACGAAACTATCACCGTAAAAACAGGACGCTTACATTACGACGTTCTTATAAATGGTAAAACAGAAAGTAAGCATATCGACCAACTTTTACCATATACCGGCACTATATCGAAATCTAAAATTGATTTAGCCGAATTGCCTGATACTGTACCTCCACCGATCCAAGAGTCAAAGTCAGAACAACCGAATACGTCACCTGCTGAAACATGTGAGGTTAGTGAATCTACTACCATTAATAAGTCTATTACAGGTATCCCATCTCCACATGTCCAAGCTGAACAACCTGGAATCTCAGGGATAAACTTACGCCGGTCTATACGACCCAAAAGACCACCTTCTAGACCTCTTAGATCTTTGAAATTACGGAGGGGATATTATGTATTTCCTATTCACACACAATCCATCACGCATGCGCATAACCACCCACGCCTATACACACATGCAAACAACAGTGTTTTTACGCGTTTATTATTAAAACATTTATAATTGTTAATTCTTACAACTGACTATTATTGTAATTCAGTTATATAATAAAGTGTATAATACAAGTGTACATTCATAACAGTATTTAAAGTAACAATGTTGTATTTTGTTCAGTGAAAATGAAACACTCTGTATAAGTGAAAGAAATTTTAGAACATGTGTCATATCAATTCAGGTAACCTCTCTGTAATTGTTTTTCTGAAAAAATATTTACAAGGGGATTTATGTATTTTATTACGTGATTAACGTTCGAAATCGGCTCAATTAGAGAGTTTCTAACCATTGGATTAGCAGGGACTGACAGAAGCGATAGAATAGTCACCAATTCATCTACAGGTTGCTACATGTTTGCTTAGATCTAAAAACAATACATTATATAATACATGTTCAGTAGCTGACCTATACGTTAGTTACCCTTACAGTACAGGTCAAGTACGATAAGAGTTCGAGCAGTATTCTATTGTAAAACAACTAATTGACGAAAAACACGCATTACTGAATTACTGATTCCATTTGAAGTCTCCATGGGCTGTTTGATGGTAGGAAGATGATGAGAGATACATATGGCAACCAATGTCCCGCTTGATAGAAATTGATGTTTTTGACTTTTTTCGTTAGTGTCTTCTATTTTGAGTTATTAAGAGTGGGTTCTTTTAAAAAAATCATCCAGTACATTGACATTCAGGCTAACTAAAACTAGAGAACATATTTGAAAATACTTTAGTTACATCAAACGAATTTCAATAAAATATTTTTTTTTAGGTTTTACTTTACATTCTAAAAAACTTGAAATAACAGATAATATGAAGAGCCAAAATACAGCGTCAGTTTCTTTAACGAAAATTTCATATAAGTATAATAGGGAAGCATGTTTTTAGAGTGAAAACTTGAAATAACAAATAATATAAAGAGCCAAAATACAGCATGAGTTTTTTTAACGAAAATTTCATATAAGTATAATATGAAAGCATGTTTTTAGAGAGTAAACACTGGTTACTGCAGTGCCTCACTTTGCACTGAATTGTAACTGTTGTTATATTGATTTTTATTATTTTATATATACATACATATGTAATTATCGTAACTAGAATAATCTTTTTTTTTTCGGTCAAAATATAATATCACTGCTATGTTCTATTTTGAAAATGAAAGAATAAGTGCAATAAAGCTTGTAAAATATTTTATATGTTAACCTATAGAATCTTGTCATATATTTAATTAATTTATTTTAGACGGAGTACAAATATTGCTACGACTTAGTTCTGCACTATGTTCTACACTACCTTAACAAAGACTTAAAAGAAAAACGTAAATAAAAGTATTACTGCTGTAGAAAAATGCGATATATTGGTACCCACATTCTGCGTTTTTGGATTATTAAAGAAAATTTTGGAGTAACTGCTTTAATAAAAATTTACTAGATTAGCAAAAAGTATTTTATAAAAATGATCTATTTTGATAATTTGATGTATATTTAACTGCTAATGGAATTAATAATCTACTATTAAGGTTATGACAACCACTGTATCGTCTGTCCATTAAAATGCCAATGTGTATATTTACTGATTAATAAACATGTACAAAGTTTGTTTGCTTTTCATTTAGTATCCCAATTATTTCTATTTAACTGCAGAAATAAAAGCAAAGCACGAAGGCATCTCTCAACATGTTGTATAATTAAACTAGACTGCTTCTCACAATATAATTAAAAATGATGTAATAATAATATGTATAATAAATATAATTATAAATAAAACGGAGAAATGAAGAGAGCATGCATGAGCAGCGCACGAAAGAGTTGCGATGACAATAGCGCATATATCGTCATACGAAAGCCATACAATATAATAAATATCGTAATGCAGTACAATACGTAGTAATAAGCAATTAACTTTATGTTATTATTGTTGCTGAACATTTACCTACAAGATAAGTTTTAACAATTTTAAGATGCTGAGTTATACATCTGCAATATAGCATAAATATAATATTTTTGCGTGATCAATCTTTTTTGATTATTTACTACGCATGTTTCCATGACAGTAAAGGGGTCTACAGACGATACGATCGGTTGTACGACTTGTCAATCCTACAATGTTTTGTTGGCCAACAATGTTGGTGATGTATGTCGAAATGAATGGCGGGTGTAGCTAGCTGGATTCGATAATTTTTAATATTCTGCAATTTTGGACGGCCACCTCCCAATTGTTCCTTTCCCCACTACTTGGTTTCTACATTTACCATTGTGGAAAGCTAGAAACAGACGTTCGGATTTAGCATTGCTTGGTCGAAGTTGAATATACCTCCGAAAAATGTCCAAATAATGATTTTTTTCATCTTGGTTTACAAGAGTGAAGGTCCATTCAATATTGGTTTTTGTTTGCGGAATTTTTACAATAATCAACTCACTACGATCTTCAACATTCATAGTTATATTGTATAACTCTTCTCTTCTGCAAGCTCCTGACACTTCTAATATCATTGCCACCTTAATATGAATATGCACCATTATCATACATTTTGAAAATAGCTATTTCTAATTTACCTACCTTATGAATAAGAAATGTTTGATCTGAAGCTTCAACTAAAAACCGGTTCATGTCTTCCCTAGTGAAAACGCTTGCTTTTTTGGGTCTGTATCCTACGTTTTTCCTTTTCAAAAATGCAATAAGAATCGTAAATTGCGAAATTGTAATCGCATCATGAAGAAAATTGTTGATCTCAGCATGGAATATTCAGCCCATAAACTGCCAAGTACCTTTAACTGCTCGCTTCTTTGTACTAAATAAGCCAACACAATTTTTTCATTCATACCGCTTATTTTCTTTGTTTCACACCATTGCTTGGTATGTATTTTCGTAAAATTTCCGCGATTTTTCGGGTATTACGGCGGAACACCCGGTAGCCCATGCTACCATGCTTGACACGACACTAATTGTAAAACAATGTTTGGAAAAACGTCATGGCAACTGTTTAGTTTTTCTAATAGCCTATTCCAATTAATTAATTATTATCAAGTATTTTCGATAATTCCGTGTAGTGAAATGAATTGAAATTTAGTTTTGATCGCGCAAAAAACGTTATAAGCATGTCGAATGGTAAGGTTTACCGTTCTGAGACAATAATTGGAGTCGTCGCTTCGCTCCTCCTCCAAACAATTATCTTCGAACGGTAAACATCCCTTACCGTTCTCCATACTTAATATACTATTTTTCTACTATCACTTGTCAAAGAATGATTTTTGCTTATCATTGGCAGCGAAAAGTTGATGTTTGCTGAGGACCGTCACTGACTGTCACGTTATGCACTTTATCGCTCTAGAGCGATAAAGTCTGAAAATTGCGCGTTGTTAATAGCAACCAGTATGTAACATTCAAATAGACATATCGAAAAGCGCAACAATTTCTCGCAATTTGCGCATTAACTTAAAACATATTTGAAGAAAATTATAGAAAATAGTGATAGTGATATTCCGAATACACTTCCTGAGATCAGAAATGTTGCAAAAGCTGTAAGTTTGAATTTTTTGCCAGAAAAATCAAAGACAATGAAAAGCAACCACTTCATAGAATGGTGTAATGCGAAGAAAATATGTAAATGGTTGGAAAACGTACTTGTTGCCCATTTTACCGAGAAATTATCACTTTCAGGTTCCAGGTTATAAATAATGCCAATAAAGTGAATTATTATCGTCTTTTCTATTGACCATTTGTTATAAATATGTTACAATAAAGTTAATGATTTAAATAGTTTCGCTTTATTAAGTGATTCTAGAAAAAATGTTGCATGTATTACGAGCAAAAAAGGACATTATTGCTCAAGAGCAATAATGTGTCACTTTTCGCTAAATACATAAACAACTCTTATAAATCATTCACAAGTTATTACTGACGTCTGTTTGAATTTACCGCTAAATTAAATTACTTCTTTCCTTTAAACACCAGAGGCGCTCAAGTATTCGGTTTAAACCATAGGTGTACGAAGCATTTGACAACACTGTACTTATATTTTGGAAAAAAAGTTAATTGATTCCGTGCATGATAATGAATTAGCTCAGTTTAGCTGCAACAGGATCATGTGCTAATATGCACAGCTGTGCAATTGAAATGTCAAAGCAATTTTATGTTGTATGTTGCAGTCTTATTGTTTCTCAGATTTGATACCTCAGAATTACAATTTATTTGGCAAATTGAAGACTAGTATTTGCAGAAAGCAGCTGTAATCTATGTAAATGCAATTATAGGAACTAATGAACATGGAACGTACGCATACTTTAATACATAAATAAATATGGTTAAGTGAACTCACCGACCGTAGAATATTTATGCACGATACGACTGCATACTAATAGGCAGTTCAAGGCTGCTAGCATACATAGTTGGCCAATCGCAAACCCGATAACGCTCGAAATATCTCCCGCTATGTACATATATGGTACAAACATGTCGTATTTATTTATTACAGAAGTTTTACCCGTACTTTTGAAAAACATACCCCTGAATATCCGACAAAAGATATATAGGTACGGATAGATGATGCTCCTTCTGTCGGAGTTAATTGGATAGGACATACCCTAATAGGTAAATAGGACGTGGTCATTCACAGAACTGATCTGAAAAATCGCCAGTCCAGATTTTTTTGTGGGGATATATGATAAATATTGTATACAACATACTTATGTACCACAAACAACACCTGACAATATGAAAACATTGGAACCAAGAATTGATTTACGTTGTATGTGTATTGAAAATAACAGGCATCAATTTGAGTGATATTTGAATCATTAGTTTCTTTGTTTTCTTTCGTATTAACTTTATGGTGAAAATTTGTACCTATGTAATAAAACATGTATTGGTTAATTTTTGTTCTGTTTCCAATAAATATGAAGCAACACACAATGCACCACTGCTTACTTTTCAAGAATAAATTAGACAAAATTAATATCTGAAATTATTGTCATTATGTCAAAGCTACCTTGATTTAACCAAATTTTTATCACATAATCGCCAATTAAAACACTAAATTGACTTTTACAAAAAAACTATAAAAGACAGGTATAGACAACCTTAATAACATTTAAAAGAGAAATAAAATTAAAATCTTCTGACGATGTTAGATATAGGTGTTCCGTTTAAAATAAGCAAGTTATTAAGCACTAATAGTACCCATAATTAGAGGTAAGATTTTTAACCATCCTGTATAATTTTTAGAAAGCATCTTTATTTTAACATTAGATGTAATGGTTGTGTTAATGAAACAATACAACTTAAAACGCATAACTTAAATACGTACAGCAGGTACTCATTCTAAATATTGATTGACATTTTCAAAAATCGTTAAATATTTCAGAAACTGTTGAACCTAGGTATAGCGAATATAACAGTAACTTGAGTTTATTTAGTCCGCATCATCGAAATATGCAATAATATACACGGTGTTCTATTTAAATGTGATTTTTTATTATATATTATTTTTTGATAACGGATGTGTAACTTTCATTTGGGACATATATTTCAAAATAATTTTAGAACGTGCTCCCAATGGACCTACACATGCTCCAACAAAAAAATGTTGAATATGTGTTACCGTTTTTTGTATATAAACCGAGGCGAATATGGTGCCCCACCCTGTATATTTACATCTATGTGGATCTATATTGATTGAGATCGCCGGTAAATGAAACAGAAATTTTTTTTTTCGAAGACTTGTGGTTTTCGAGATTTTTTGAGTAGAAAATGCCCGAGGAAGTCACATGACCAAAACGCAAGGTGACGTAGAATTTCTCCTAATGTAAACTTGATTGATAAAATGGGAACAAATGTCAAAAGTGACAGGGGTTAATTTAAAGCTAAAACATGTCGAATTTGAGTGTCCACCAAAAAGTGATGTTACAAGTCAGATTGACCGATGGTGTTCCAATAAGGACTATACTCGTAGCTGCCGAATTACAATTATGTAGTAAAAACACGGTCTGTGATAAAAGAGAAAACTTATTGAATTTGAATCAATTTTCAGGGGGCAAAAGGATCTGGAAGGCGTAATGTTTCGACTCAACAGGAAGACACACATTTACTAAATTTCCTGCGTGAGAACCCATTCGAAACAGCAATTAGTGCACGGCAACAAATACATTTCGTTGCTTCAATTTATACTGTGCGCCGCAGAATTAAAAATATCGATTGGCGCAATAATTTGTATATAATGTAAATTTATAATGTAAATTTATATGTATTTTCAGATAAAAAATAGCTTTGTTCGCGGAAGAGATCCCGAATAGAGACAGGATATACTTGGAAGATGTTCAGTACTTTTGTATTGCGCATGCGACTCTTGGAACACGAGAGGGAATTTTCTCATCCGCGAACACTACTCGAACGAGTTTCTATTATATTCATTAGTTAGCGTTGGCACCACTGTAACAAATTAAATTTTGATATACTCCAAGTTAACCTTGGTGCCTGATAAACGGATACTGTTTATGTGTATTTTGCGGAAAATGTTCAAAATAAATGTTGATCTGAGAGTTGTGGTACAATTTCTTCAAAAAAATTGGTAGTTTTTGTAACCTCTAATATCTGAAGAAGTTCTTCTACTTCATCATCACTTGATGTGAAATATTCAGACATCTAAATTTTTACTAAATTAGAATTGATTTAAAGCTCGGACATACATAACATGTGTATTTCGATACATAAAAAAAATTCCCTTATATCGTACGTTTTTACTTCAATAATAATTTTAACCAATTTGTTTCCAACTTAACTCTGTTAACCATAGCAAGAAGGCAAGAACATGCGGTATTTTCACATCAAAATTTAGAGCGCATGCGTAGGATATAAAATTCTTGCCCTTGATTCAGGATCTACAGAACATGTGACGGACTACTTCGGAATTTGTAAAATGTGTTGCGCGAACAAAGAATATTCTGCACCGGTGAGAAAATTCTGTTACCGCGAACGATCATATTTGTAGTGCGCAGGTCTTTCATCCCCGAATACGTTCAGAATGCCGTCCGCGAACAAAGCTAATTTACGAATTTGTTTTTACATTCAACATGCTTTTTTACAGATTATCAGATTTGATTATGATTATGCAAAACACCGTCAATTTTGTAAACGTCAATAAATATCGGGCATATGACAGCAAAGTATGCTTACAATAAGTACATTTTAGAATTTTGAAAGTGGTTAAGGCAGCATCGTGTCCCAATATTTTTTGCTCACTGAGGGTACTTGTACTTACATCAAAATGTAATATCCTGCAGTCTGCTCTGCCAAAGGTACATCTCTCCTCATGGCAGTGAATCATGTTTTTTAAAGTAAAAAGAAATCGTCTGAATACAAGGCACAAGTAATCAATCCATTGATTTCGATAACATAAATCAGACATAAGTTGTAGTTCACGTAAACGCCGCCTTTTGGGAGAGCGCTGTAATCGTGCTTCTTTCTTCCCCGATTTCTAGGTGAAAAAATTTTTTTTTTCTACAACTGACTGTAATAGTGACACTTTTAACGCAAGCTAAGCGGATTAAAAATTGAGTTTTATGACATAAACTGACATAAAGCGTGTTATAATAATTATTTACGAACCAAGTGCGTGAAATCATATTTCGCGAATGAGTGACCAGTTTAAAGCGCGAGCCGGAGGCGCGAGTAAGTACCAACTTTACTTTTACGCACTCGTGCTTAAAGTGACTTTTACACACGCAAATCGAATCGTGAAATGACAGGTTTTGATAAGCGAGTACAAAATAGTTATTTACGAACCAAGTGCGTGAAATCATATTTCGCGAATGAGTGACCAGTTTAAAGCGCGAGCCGGAGGCGAGCGCTTTATGGACACGAATTCGCGAAATCTATCACGCACGAAGTTTGTACAATATTTTTTGTACGAGAACTATAATAATAATATATATTGTTAAATACGTTATCGTTTATGACCATATTATTAAGGTTAGGGATTTATGATTTTAAAATGTCACTAAATTTATCAAGTTCCAGGAAGTACCAACTTTACTTTTACGCACTCGTGTTTAAAGTGACTTTTTACGCACGCAAATCGAATCGTGAAATGACAGGTTTTGATAAGCGAGTACAAAAAATACTTTTAACACTAGTACGAAAATGTTTATAACGCTAATGACAGTTACTTTATTGATGTAAATATTGATATATACAGGATAACAACTTGAACTACGAAAGCCTAATGGAAGGTAGTGGGAGGTAAAATTAAAGGTAAAATTGTCAACTGTTTGTATGACAGGAATGTCAGTGGTTATGTCAAATACTATGGCAAATTATAAAACCACTTTTCATTAATTGTGTATTCCATTAGAATAATTTGATGGTTCGGTAATATAAAAAGTTGACAGTAGTAAAATCAAATACTATGTAAATATACATACGTTCAAAGAATACTTTTTTAAGTGAAGTATAAATGTCGCCGATAGTAGAACGTTAAGGATGCATATGACCAGACAAATATTAGTTGTCGATTGTGGCTGTCAATTAATTTCAAATTGACGAGACATCTGACAGGTGTCATAAAAGCAATAATTTGTCTGGTCCGCTGCTTCTTTACGAACGTCCCTTGCCCCTCTACTTTAAAACTCTCCCGTTCTGAATATACTGTGGCGCGTTCTCCGTTTCAGTAATGGAACTAACACATCTTTGACCATATTAATACTGTAGCAAGATAATGGTGCGTTCGTCGTCGGGAAAATAAAATGTTTAGAGAGTAGTCTGGGATAATGTCATTATTATTATGATTACTGTCAATCAAATAGAAAACTTGTTAGTTTTTCATCAAAGTTATTAAATAAATAGTTTTATTTAATCGAACCCCAGTTTCATTACATTGGTGTCACGTGTGGGGTACGAACCCACGCTCCCATGTGGGAACCAGATCATGCTTAATCAGACATCGTGTCTTGGTGGCTGATATAGAAGATCAAATTATTTTGGGAATGGACATTATGAATCCATATGGCTTCCAAGTGGACTTGAAACGAGGTGTCTTGCAAGTGGGCAATGAAGAGCTTGTTTTACATCGACAAAATGATGTAGTGGTGCATGTGATTGTGGCGGAAGACACTCGTTTGAGTGAACGAAGCGAACTTCTCTTGGAAGCTAATGTGAAACGAGACTGTTCAGAAGGAACTATCGCTATGCTGGAACCAAAGAATGACGATAGGGAAGTGGGCCGAGGAATAGTAATTGCTAAATCACTGATTAGGTTTCACAAGACCGTGCCTGTGCGTGTAATGAACGTGAATTATCACGCTGTAACTTTAAAGAAGGGTACTGTTCTGGGCTTGTGTTGTCCAGTGTCGGCTATTGTTTATCGGGTACAATCCGAGAAGAATTCTTCCAGTTCAATTGCAAAGGAAACCGGCCGATAAAGAGAAAACAGCATTCACTGTGGGTACTGGACTATGGCAGTTTACAGTCATGCCGTTTGGACTGTGCAATGCGCCTGCTACGTTTGAAAGGTTGATGGACACAGTGTTGAGAGGACTTTCGTGGAAGACCTGTTTGGTGTATCTCGACGATGTGATCGTCGTCGGAAGAACATTTCAAGAACACATAAAAAATTTAGAAGAGGTTTTTCTGCGGTTACGAGTTGCTAATCTAAGACTGAGTCCCAAAAAGTGTCACCTTTTCCGTAAGGAGGTTCATTATTTAGGACATGTGGTGTCTGAGAAAGGAGTAGCAGTCGATTCACTGAAAGTGGAAGCTGTGAAGAAATGGCCAGTACCTAAGGATAAACATGAGCTACGAAGTTTTCTCGGGTTATGTACCTATTATCGGCGGTATGTGCCAGGATTCGCCAATATTGCAAAACCACTGACTCAGTTGACGGAAGATCGGTCATTTGTTTGGAGCGATGACTGCCAATTGTCGTTTGACCTATTGAAGGAAACCTTGATGAGCGCACCAATCTTAAGCTATCCATTACCAACTGGGGAATTTATCCTGGATACGGATGCCAGTGATGTCGGCATAGGAGGAGTGCTTTCCCAGATACAAGATGGAAATGAGAGGGTCATTGGATACTTCAGTAAGACGCTTGCAAAGCCAGAACGAAATTATTGCGTTACGAGAAGAGAACTACTGGCAGTAGTTAAGTCTGTTGAACACTTCTATAAGTACTTATATGGGCGAAAATTTGTAGTTAGAACTGATCATGCGGCTTTGAAGTGGCTTCTGCAATTCAAGAACCCTGAAGGACAAATAGCTAGGTGGATAGAGAGACTAAAGGAGTACAATTTCGACATCCAGCATAAAGCAGGTATGAAACATAAGAACGCCGATGCACTTTCGAGAAGACCCTGTCCAAAAGACTGCAAACAGTGCACCCAAATAGAAAATAGGTCAGCCAACAGCTGCAGGACCACCGTGATCGATGATCAATGGCTACCAAACGAATTGCGAAAGGACCAACAAACCGACTCTGATCTTAAAGTAATACTGCACTGGAAGAATCAAGGGCAAAGACCCAGTTGGCAACAAGTTGCTCCCTACTCGCGCAACTTAAAATCATATTGGGCACAATGGGACTCTCTAGTTGTAGATGATCACATTTTGAAGCGCGTTTTGGAGAATTCAAATGGCACGGAAAGTAGGATGCAAGTGGTGGTTCCTAAGAAAAGGATATTGGAAGTGTTACGACAGCTCCACGATGGTTCCTCCGGAGGACACTTTGGTGTACATAAGACGCTGGAGAAGGTGCGCCAGCGGTTTTATTGGGTAAATTGTGCACAAGACGTAAGGGAATGGTGCCGAAAATGCACCAGATTTGCTGCTAGTAAAGGACCACAGAGACGTCATCGTGCACCTCTACGGCAGTACAATGTGGGAAGCCCTTTTGAAAGAATTGCCATAGATGTTGCTGGACCGTTTCCAGAAACCGATTAGGGAAACAGGTACATAATAGTGGTGATGGATTATTTTACCAAATGGGTCGAAGCCTATGCGTTACCCAACCAGGAGGCCGCGACGGTTGTAGATGTAATTGTTAAGCAGTTCATCAGTCGTTTTGGAGTGCCCTTAGAACTCCATTCGGATCAAGGACGAAATTTTGAATCCACTCTTTTTCAAAACATGTGTGAGATTTTGGGCATTCGAAAGAATAGAACGACCGCTCTGCATCCACAATCAGATGGAATGGTAGAGCGCTTAAATAGGACCATGCTCCAATACCTTTCCAAGGTTGTGTCAGATAATCAAAAGGATTGGGATGAACACTTACCACTGTTCCTGTTGGCCTACCGAGCATCTGTTCACGAAACCACCGACAAATCTTTTGAGGAGGGGGCAATGTAGCAAGATAATGGTGCGTTCGTCGTCGGGAAAATAAAATGTTTAGAGAGTAGTCTGGGATAATGTCATTATTATTATGATTACTGTCAATCAAATAGTAAACTTGTTAGTTTTTCATCAAAGTTATTAAATAAATAGTTTTATTTAATCGAACCCCAGTTTCATTACAATACTATAGTATTATATTTGGTAAAATGGATACACTTAATTTTAACTCCGACCATCCTCTCCTATCAATAGGCTTTCGTAGTTCAAGTTGTTAGCCTGTATGTACTTACATACATTAGTATTACATCATTGGTTTCAATCAATCTCATCAAGATCCAGTTTTATTATTTCAATAGGAATAAAAAACGTCAACAAACCTTTCTTGACATTTCTAATTCTCAAATATCACTGCGTTACCGTGACTGACATTTCTGACTCATGACATCTTAATAGTTGTGATAAAATGTCAAAAAATGTTGTAGAAGTCCTAATTCATTTAATTAAATATAAACAGTTGTAGCAAAAATAGTGTACCATACACGTGTTAAAAATGCTATTTTCTTCAAACGTCAATAAAACTGACATTTCTCGACTGAGTAGTCGGCCGCAAAGTGTCACTTTTCCTCCGCCGGGGGTTTACTTTTCACTTTTCCCTCGGCGGAGGGGTAACGGTAACCTACAAACCAATACAAACACATAATTTCAATATTGACAGTGTCCATTTGACAGTTTTATGATGAGTTACGATAGAAACAGCTCGTACTTAATCATCGGTCTAAAGGTCCAAACATCCTACCAAACCCGCTTATCTTCAATAAAAACCGATATTTTTGCATAAATTTGCCGACGTTTGAAGAAAAAATTGCATATTTTATGTGGAGAAAAAGTTACTTTTCATGGCTTGCTCTCACTTCGTTCGGCTGCTAAACACGAGCGCGTATTACTTTTCCTCCGTATAAAATAATATACTATTTTCGTCTGGGAATAAAAGAAATGGCTTTTTCTCATGATTATCTTTAAATTTAAAGAATAATTACAAAGTACATAGGTTCTCTATTCCTACGTCCCAAGTTTTTTACTAACTGACCATACATTGTCGTATATGATGAGCTGATTGGTATGTTTGATAATGTTAAACAGAGTGTATCGCTTTTAAAGATGATGTACATTCGTTGAATTTTGAATCTGATCAAACTGATAATTTGCTCATCATTTCTCGGCAGGAATTTGATGTAAAATATTAAATTTCTAAATTTGAGCAGTAGTATTTTTGGAAGATTCAATTGAACACGAGAGAGTCAACAGCTAGTAACTATGAAGAACAAAGCTTATCGTTAAAATTTCTTTTGAATTCACCGTACTGATTGCGCATACAAGAATTATATATAATGAAAAGTAACTGCACATAACTGTCAAAATTGATACGCGTGAATGCTGAATACACTCTTCGTACAAAGAACATCGACAGTTAATTTCGGCTTTTTTATCCTATAAAGATGACATCGTCTAAAAGAAAGAACTCAATTTTCAAATAGAGTGTTGTTGAAAATACTCCGATAAATAAAAGTCAAATTTATACACCAGCGCCGAGAAAGGGTTTGACGGTGGCTCGTAAAATCGCATTTGTTGAATTATTTACAAACAATACGTGTCAATCATGAATTTTTTCGACATTTTGACAAGGCTGACGCAAAATTTTATACTCTACCATTGCTGTAGATTGGTGTTAAATTATGTGCTAGATTTTACAAAACGTCTATTAGAACGAAGAAAAATTAATAATGTGCAGTAGCTGAATTAATCTAAATTCTAAATTACTGTGAAGTCTACTCTGTAACGATCAATCCGTAAAGATGAATAGCTTTCTAACGACAAATAAAAGTGAGTACAAATGGCCTTTCGACAAGCCTATCATTATGAGACCTGCTCAACCACCGATCAAAAGCAAATCGGTGAATTTCTTTCTGACCGGGCCTGTAGAATCGATTTGCAGTTGTGGCGAACATATCTACGATTCGTATATGAAACGATACGAAAAACTCGCTGAGAAAGAAAAAATTTTACATGATGAATTAAAAGAAGTGAATGTGCAAATGGTCACGCTTAGCAATGAAATGATAGATAATTCTTGCAATACAGATGATGTGTTACAAACTACATATCAGATAGATTATATAAAAAGAGGTTTAAATGTTCCCCAATACACTAAATTGATGCCAGCTGTAGATTCTCCAGTGGGTGTACCCGTAAAAAGTCAATCAATTGGGATTGGAAATGGTTACAGAGATCCTACGAGTTTCAGATATTCCGCTTTTAATAGACCTACGATTGATCCTGGTCCACCGGTATCATTTGTTACAACGCCTGCTAATCTAGATTCATTTTATACTGCTAGAACAGGAAGATCGGAATATCAAGACACAGTAAGTAAGATGGGATTATCTATTATTAAAAGCAGACAGCAATATACTGAACCGCTTCCTTCATCAAGACGACGATATGATGATCCGTGCTTGTGATTTATGTAAAATAAAATTGTGTAAATTTACAAATATAATTTCATTATACACATTCATGCTATCTTTATTTCGAATATGTTACGTACAGCTTCGAAATTTTTAATCCGTGCAAATCGCTTATCCCTGGCATCGTTAAAGCGAGAGAGCAGATGCATATATTCCCTCCCCGCTCAAACCCAGGGTGTCAACCGACCGCACTGACTGTAATAAACCGTACTTGTGATATTACCTGCTCCAAGCGATTCATGGACTTAGCATAAATTAAAATATGTGGGTATTATAATTTAAGTATTTAATTCTTGGAGAAGGCAAAAGTATCAATAATAGTTTTTTCTTTCAAAGTCGCTATTTTGATATGTTTGTGTTATATGCATTACACATACTATACAGGCGAAAAGCTTTTAAGCATGTTTTGAAACACAAGTAATAAAACGTTATATCCGCAAATAAATTATCTACATAGTTTCATTAATTATATGTTGTCCTTCCTAATTATTTATCTTGCAAATGCGTACATTATTAAATTAAAGTAATATAATAGAATTCCTAATTTTACAAACTATTTTGCAAAATTGACATTTCATTATATTATTTAACTTCAGTACTTACTCCTTTACAAAAGCTTTATAATCTGTTATTGAACACGTTATTATTTGGTATTACAATATTTATGTCAGAACAGCCTGATGCATTTTAAATTCTTTTAGCTTGACGATGTCAGATCACTTACATTAAAAAGCGAATATGTTAGGGAAATCATTTTTTATTAGATATTTTCATATTCCATATACTATTCCAATACTATGAATAAATTAATAAAGTGTAGGGAAGTGTTGGTTAAAACGCGATGGTAAGGTAAACGGCATGCCGCCATTTACACAACAATGAGTAGAACGATCCAGAACGATCTACCTGCTGATCACCAAATTAGAATCATATGATCCATTACTCAGTGTTGCAAACCACAATAGTGAAATTACTGCAAGTCTGTTAGCGTTTTCCACAGGGGGAACTCGTGTTGCACCGACACTGCCCTAGAGTAGCGTCATATGACGTAATCACTGATTCTGCCCTCGCTCAGAGCTAGTGCAATACGTGTAACATAGGTATGTCGATAAAACTGGCGTTAAGGCTTTAATGCTTTGTCGGGATGAACTGCTCATCGCAAAAAAATGAAAGTCTTTATAAAAGTAAATACTTAGTAATACCCTTGTAATACGTATAAATGGAAAGAGGATGAAGCATTAGGTACGCCAGAAACTATTACGTACAATGATTGTTTAATTATTATTCATTTCTGAAAATGGTCTGTTAGTGGACAAGATATTTTGCATAAAATACGCAACGTATTTCATGGATGATGATTAGGAACAATTCGTATCATTATCTGTATCTGAGAATAACATAAAGTAGTATGTTTCAAAATTTAACAGTAATTTGCAGAATATTTTCGGCCATAACGATTACGCGATAAAATATTGACTGTATGCATTTATATACCGACTTGCCCATTGTATGCTTATCGAAAGTACAATAAACTGAATAACTTGTAATAACTTCAGATTGCACTATAAGTGGCCCCGTCAATTTTGAGAGGTCCAATTTTTCGCACTCAAGGTCAAATGTAGTGACGCTCACATGTCGTCACTTCTACGTAAGCAGCACGAAATTTACCAGTGGAACACGTATAATTCTTGCTTGCAGCGAGTGCTAAGACCACTGGAACAGCCAACACCGAGCTAGTGCACTTTTAGTGCGCTCTAAACGTCCGAGTGGAAAACGCTATGTGAGAAAAAAAAACACGTGAAACGAAAAAGTGAGCTTATACTATTCTGTTTAGTGTTCGTTTCATGATTTACGAACTCGGTTCAATCAAAAGTCTTTTTAAAAATAAAAATAATTTTATTTTCCGCGAGCCGGAGTTATTACATCAAAGGTTAATGTGGAACTAACTATTTAAAATACAATATAAACTGCATCACATTAAAATGCAGCGTCGCTATTTTATATTCTAAGAACAATGATAATATTACAATGATAATTTTATATACCTAACATATAGCAGCTGCAGCGTAACACCTCCCCCGTTAAGTTCAAAATTTAAATTCTTTAGTATTTAAATTTTGGGGATCATTGTCAGATTTAACTTTTTTAGTAAAACAATAAAACGAATTTAGTTTCCTACCTTTTACAAAGCTAATTACAATATACAACAAAATTATTATTAATATTACATACAATATGGTCCAAATACTAGGGTTATTGCTTATTATTGGCGTTACAGTTTCTATCTCGTCTTCTAATACGTTAAAATCTTCTAAAATTTTATTTGTTTTTTTCTAAATTGATTCTTTCCAAATTTAAGGAATTAATTGTAATATTTCGGCTGCTATTCTTATCTATTTTTATATTATATTTAAATTGAAGCGGTTTAAGCTGATTAGTTTGAACCAGTTGTGCATTCTTTATTAACTTTCCTTTAATACTAATACTACATCCTAAAGGGATATGAATAATATTTGTTTGTTCTTTAATTCTAATATATTGATTATCATTACAGTATGACCTTAATCTATTTTGACCTGGTGATACAACAATCCAATTATTATTTTCAATTTTTTGTGTTTTAACATCATTCAATTTCACTTACAATTTTGATATTGATTGGTTAACATAATTATTTGAATTTCACATGGACTTTCATGAGATATAGGTAATAATTTTACGTTATTACACAAAAATTTAGATGACAGGATTTCTTTACAATTTTCATTTAAATTACCGTAATATTGTTCATTGTATAATACATAGTGTGTGGTTGGTATTATAAATTTCATTGCGTTATTGGTTGGTATCGGTAGTGAATATAGATGATAAAGATCATAGTTATGTTGGTCTACTAGTGGTACTTCTAGGAGGAAAATAATCGTGGAATCTTGTTGATAAGCTTGTCGATGAGGGATTCTAATACCATTATATTTGCTGTTGTTGGATTTAACGGCAATACTAATTGCAAGTTGGTGATTGATGCGAAATCTTTTAATAGCAGGTGTGGTTCTATAATAGATAGATGCATTACATTTATTCTGGCAAATACAAGAGCAGTTCTAATTTCTGATAGAGTTCGAACGATCATGGTAAAGCTATTTGTCAATTGAGTATAAAGAACTGATTGAAGAACTATATCATATCGGTTTGTATATTTTTGCGATTCTGTTATAATTTTAGATATTTGAAGGATTCTGCTTTCCATTATAATCTGATTATGTTTTAAGCCTGATATTGTGTCGTTGAACGATTCCATTGCGTTTTTAGCTAACGATATTTGTTTCTTTAATACCTTCGCGTTGTTTTTCTGTCCTTGTTGTAGGTCTTGAATTTGTTGATTTATTCTTTCAGCATCTTCTTGATCCATATTTCCAGTTATTACTTTTATTATTGAGTCTAATCCGTTTATTATTCCTCTCTTCTGTCTATGATTTGGTAAAATTTGTTCAAGTAGACTTTCAATTTCTTCTTGCATAATGTAACGGTAATTATGCATTTCTGTGATATACCATTTTTCGAATTTTTCTGCGTAATACGATGAATTTAATTTATTCGCCATGGTTTGTAAGTTCCTGTACTCTTCTAATATTTGTTCCAGATTTATTTTCTTTACTAGCGTCCATGTATTATTTTTGATTTTTGCGGTACCTAATTTATATGGTAGAATTCCTGGATTATTGAATATTTTTGTAATGGTTATTCCATCTTGTTCTTCTAGCACAGCCAGTCCTATGAGGACACAGGATCTGAAACAGGTGGCTGCTTTAAAGCTTCATTTACATATTAACCTGTTTGTATGTATAATAATTTCAGTGTTAGTGTTTAAATTTTTAACAATGGATGTATGATTCGGACGTATTTCAATTACTTCGTATGGTCCGGCATATTTGTTTGTAAGTTTCGTTCTTTTGGATTGCTTTAAGTAGACATGTTGTCCTCTTTTGAAGGGTACTTCGGGGATGTTAGCGTTTCGTTTAGTAATTACTTGTTCTTTTCTAATTCGGGTATCATTTTTAATTACGTCGTAGAGGCGTTTCATTCTTTCTTTATGTAAATTACTGTAATGTTTATAATATTCCGATTGATATTGTAGATCGAAAGGATCTAAATTTGCTGTGTGACCAAATAACAATTCAAATGGTGTATGTTTAGTAATAGAATGTATGCTGTTGTTATATGCAATTGTTGCGTAGTTCATAAGATTTGTTACTGGTTCATTTATTTCTTGCACTAATATTCTTAAATGTTCTAATAGTGTGCCATGAAAACGTTCGACAATACCATTGGATTGTGGGTTATGCGGTGTTATTGTATGAATCTGAATTTTATGATCAAGCAATAAACTTTGAATAGTTCGATTTACAAATTCTGTACCATCATCCATAGTAATAGATTTTGGTATATCATAGTGTGAAAAGAAATCTAACAACTTGTTAAATATTTCAATTGCTGTTTTACCTTCTATATGATAAGCTTGACCCATTTTTGTAAAAGCGTCTACAATTGTTAAAAAGTTGGAATTTTGTACAGAAAAGGTGTCTATGTGAATTTTTAGAATGGTTTTTCGTATGTTTCAGTTAAATTCAGAGGCAATTTAGGCGGGTTTCGGTCGTATTTTGCTTTCTTACAAATTTCGCATTTATTAATGTAATTTGTTACTTGCGTATCCATCTTATTCCAAATATCTTCACTGTAAATAGGAAATAGTTTCATTAATCCACCTGTGGTTTGTTTTCCCTTCGTGGTGATTTTTTATTAATTCATTCCATTCTTCTTCATCTTCTACTACTTCTAATTGTTTCGTACATCGTATAATTTCAGGTCCGTTCTGGCCGAAAAGGTTACAATATTCTCTACAAAATTGTTTATAAGTCATTTATGATGTTTTCGATTTCTTCAGCGGATAAGCGAATATTCTCGTCAGTGTGTAGTAATTCATCTATTTCTTCGTCGTCGATATTAACTATCATAGATTCGGTTTCTAGTGGATTCAATTCGATTCTGGATAGGGCGTCTGCATTAGTGTTTTGAGTTCCTTTTTTATAGATGATTTCATAATCAAATTCTTCTAGTTTGAGTCTATATCGTGCTAGTCTTGAATGAGGGTCTTTTAGTGAAAATACCCATACTAAAGGACGGTGGTCGGTACAGATGATGAATTTTCTTCCATATAAATACGGGCGGAAATGTTTCGTTGCCCGTGTTGCCCCCGTGTTGGAAATACGGTTAATAAGTAGGTACCTATAGATATTTCTAAAGTTCTGTCAAAAAACTTGTAATGTATACATGAATTAATAAATAAAGAGTTTAGATAAATTTCATTTTGTATTACGTAAAATAATCTAATCAAATACCATACGAGCTCGACGACTTCGACTCCTGTCAATTTGACAATTAAATCACTTCAGCCCTACGGGCTGTCGTGATGTAAATGCTTGTCAAATTGACACTAGTCTTCGTCGCTATACAACAAGCATTCGTGAAATTATCGATAAATTCAAAGCTGGTATTACTACAGAAAATTTTGGAAAGTGGTTTTATAACGCTGTAGTTATGGTGACTAACATTGTGTGCGGATTGAATTATGAAATTATCTTCATTGATTAAGTGTGGGTAGCAATTGGATGCTAGATTAGAAGAAATTAGCGATTTTGTCGAGCCGGTATCTAACATGAATTTGGAATTTGTTTCGGGTAAAACAATATATGGAAGTTTAGAAGCGGTAGTTACGTTTATTTCTATTACTTCTCTGTTGTTGTTTCCGAGGCTGTTAAATGAAAATTTTCCGGTTCTTCTACAGGTTCTGAAGATGAGTTGTTTTCTTCTGTATGTGGAGATTCGTACGTGTAATCCTCTGGGTGATAATAGTTATAATCTAGTGCGGCGGCTTCGTCTTGATAAGGATCTTCTTGATAAAATAATTCTTCTACTCTGTATTGGGGTTGGTTATTGATCGGAACTGGATGTCGATTGGGCTGTATGGTATTCCTTGATAATCCCGAATATGATGACCAATCCATGGGTGTCGGTTTAGGTAAATTTGGTTTATTTGTGATTTGAGTATTTCTTGTCATTTGCGTGGGTGGTTTAAAAGATTGGAAAGGCGGTTTTTGCGGAAATTGTGGTCGTTGGTTAAAGGCGTTTTGTGGAAATTGCGGTCGGTATTGGAAATTATTCAATGGAGGTTGTGGGCAATTAAAATTAGAGAAATTTTGTTGTGGAGCTGATGGCATAATGAATCTTGGAACAGTATGTATATACGATTTCTGTGGAGGATGTACGGGTTTTGGCGGATTTGGTTTAAACATGTAATTTTGTCGATGTTTTTGCATCTGGAGATTTTTTTGCTCTTGTGCGAAATTTAGAGCTTCTTCTAAGATTGCTGGTCTTCTGCATTGCATTATTATACGGAATAGGAAACTATTAAATGCGGCATCGTTAGGACGCGCTAAAATTTGGATGAATGAATCGCAACTTGAAATAAATGTCGAAATATTTAAGGGGTCTCCATCAAAGTGAGGAATTGTTTCGCAATAATCGCGCATAGAAAGATTGAGTTGTGCCATATCGTCGAATATAGCTATGTTCGCAAATCTCGTTAAAATGTCGTCAAGATCGTCAACAATAGACATACGCCAATGAAAAATATAATATACTAAAAATATGAACAATATCACTTACATTAAAATTGTTAATTTCATTCCTTTGTTGCTGTTTTCTTTCTTGTTTCTTCTTATTCTACGGTGATCTCGATGATCGGTTGGTTGGGCTTCCCAGCGATGTTTGTCCGGGTCGTCCTCGGTTGAATCTCGATGATTCTGGTTTTTTTTTTGGATTCTTGTAAGACAAGGTGTAAAAACACGCGATTTTTATTTGCACTAAAAATCTTCTTACAATCCTACTGACGCGCCATTTACGAACTCGGTTCAAACAAAAGTCTTTTTAAAAATAAAAATAATTTTATTGCCAAATTTTTTAGGTTTGACTGGAGAGCACGTAATGATGAGTATAGTATATGAGTATATGTTATTTCTACCTTTACTTTTTGATCTTTAATTAAAGCGTCATCGTTGTATGAACCAAAAAAACAATCATTTATTTTTAAATGCACTGTTGTGTAAAACAGGATAGCTTGCGGTCGTCTAAAACGGGACATTATCCCATATTATCGAAGTCATTTCTTATTAATACAATTAAACAAAAATTCATATTTTTCGCTCTGGTATAAATCAAAATGGGGAAATATAAAAGAAAAATCCTGGAATGTAGAAAATATGTACCAAGCTGTAAACGAAGTATCTGACATCCCAAACACGGTACTTCAGAGCTGCTACATAGATCAAACATCACAATGGCTTAAACACTGTTTAAACCAACACCGTAGTGATTGTCGTTTGGGCAAGAGATCTTGCCCTTTGGATAATCGTACGGAAGAAAAAGATCACAATTTTGATTTTGACAATGTCAAAGTGTTAGACTCAGATACCAACTACAAAAAGAGGCTCTTCCTCAAAATGTTTCACATACATAAAAATAGTACCGTCAATTTTAAATGAGACACTAATCAATTAAGTAACATTTACTGCAACATTCTGCACCGCAACAATAGTTGAATTATTTTGGTACAACCTGTATTTTCAATCAGCTGTTCTCGATCTATTTCCATCTCGATGGCTTTGTTTTTTGTTTTGGTTTTTTCACTTCTGTACCTATTTCGTATCACTTGTATTTATCAATTTTTACAATTTAAAATATCAGATCCTGTTTGTCTTGTACACGTTAGTCTTCCCTTCTGAATTAATTTTACTTTAAATTTTAATATGTTCTTTTAATTAAGTACATACTTCAATTTTTTAAACTTGTCAAAATAATTTTAATGTAGTCTACCGTGTTAAATTGCGTTTTCGCATCGAGTTTGCTTATATCATCCCCACTGTAAGTATTCAATTAATTTTGAATTTTTTGGACATTATTGTAAAAAAAAACCCTTTTTAAATATTACAGTTACTCCTGAGGAAGTTCTGAATAAAGAGCGAAATATTGAGTTTATGAAAAAAGAAGACTCCTTTTTCTTTTAACCACCACAGACGGATTACCCATTTTAAAACTACTGGCTTCCTGACGTTGTTCGGTCGTAGTACTTCTTTCCAACAATAATAATAATAAATAGGAATAGGGGGAAAAATTAATGACCCAATAGAATTAATTGATGGCAATGCGATTAGGCATTTACAGAACCAAGAATACTATACATACCTAGGTATGCAGCAATGAACTATGTGTAATCTGAAGCAGGTGAAAGAAGACCTCATGGTAAGATACAGGAATCTCTTACACTCGATCTGGTCATCACTGTGTCACTCAGTGGAACTAACAGAAGCGAAGAAAATTCTTGGATCCTTGTCTGTCAACTGCAATGTATCCTGTAAACGACTGGGAATATACGATAAATCAAGACGTACACCACGGCCTCTTCGATTAACACTTAATAGTACTCATTTAGTACGCACTGTTCTGCGACTTGCCAAAAGATTGAGAGACGATGACAATTTCAAGAACGTTCGAATTTCCTCTGACCGCACTCCACGGCAGGTTAAGTATTTTCAACGTATTCGCAATGAGTAACGTGAACGTGAGAAGAAGGGTGAATCTGATTTGTATATTAAATACTTTAATAATGTACCTAAAATTGTAAAACGTAATAGTAATTTAAACTAAATTCGTCCAACACATGCAACAATATTATTAATGTACGTTATCAAAATGTTCGTGGCATACGCTCTAAATTAGACAATATTTATTCTGGTTCTAGTAAGTCTGATTCAGAAATTATTTTACTCACTGAAACATGGCTAAACAGCAACATAGACAGTTCTGAGATTTTTGACAATACTTACAGAGTTTTTAGGTCAGGTAGAAGGTTCTTATTGGTCGGCCGTACTACTGGTGGTGGCGTACTTTCGGCCTTTTCTGAAGAACTTATTTGTAATTCGTTAGATACAACTTTTCTTGAAAGACTAGTACCGCTTATCGATGTTGTATGTTGTAAAATTCAAATACACTTTTCTAGTATCTGTTATTGTGTGATTTTAATGCACCATTGTTTAATAGTAATAGTGTAGATAGGAAGTCCACCAATTTATGGAAAGCTTATCGTTGCGGCAGCTGAATGATTTCACGAATGTAAATGGTAAACTTCTTGATTTAATGTTCACCAACTTGAGCTATGATTTTACAATTGTTAGAGATTCGGCACCTCTGGTACCAGAAGACAGTCATCATCCCGCTTTATTCATTTCAATACATGTTCAAGATGCTGGTAAAACTTCTAATTTTAGAATCAATAAGAACTTAAGATATTGCTTTAAAGGGGCAGATTTGTCGGCTTTATGTACGGCGATATCTGAAACAAATTGAGAATTTTTACAACAATATAACGATATTGATGTGGCTGTTCCAGCGTTTTACAACTTTATTCCATCCTGGACTGTGTTGTTCCTCGTGTTCGTACTTCAAATAGATTTTATCCCGTGTGGTACACAGATGATATTAAACTTCTTATAAAAACCAAATAACGTTATCTGCAAAGGTGGAAACGCACCCATTCTCAGTATTACCTTAACGAATTTCACCGTGTTCGACGATTACTAAAACAAGAAATGAAATTTGCCTATGACAATTATGTGCATGTAGTCGAAGGAGATATTGTAAACAATCCAAAGTCATTCTGGTCCTTCATTAATAGTAAGAGAACTCAGACTAGAATTCCGGCTCATATGTCCGTGAATCAGAATGACCTATCTCATCCGCAAGATATTGTTGACGCTTTTGCTGCTCAATTTGCTCAAGTATTTACACCAAGTATCGGTACATCGGAATGTTTATTTACACAACGTCTTTCCTTTGGAGTGGGCCATATTGATGAAGAAGATGTTCTAGAAAGTACATCTCCGCTAAAGTCAGACATGACAACTGGCGATGATGGTATTCCTAGCTTCTTGGTTCATGATGGCAGAATAACTTTCGCATATCAGTAGGTATAGTATGCTGGTTCTCCCTCACTCACTGGCCGTGGACACGCTGTATAAGCCGGCCAGTGCGTACGAGCGCTCGATGACTCATAACTTGAATCAAGCCACGCTGTATAAGTGGTACACAAGAGGTGTGTCCTCTGGGCGTGAGATGGCGCTGCTAGATGGTGCTGCACCCGGCAGGTGTTGGCGACGCCGACGACGGGCGACAACGATGACGCCATCAGACAATTACGTCAGGAAGCTGTCTAATTAACTGATTACAGAAACGACCGTTGCGAGCGGAAGCTATATTTTCTAGAATTTCCTGGCCACACCCACGTGATTATTGCCCACGTTTTCCAGGCCTGGTATATAAACTCTTAATTCCTTAATTTTTCACATATCTTTTATATGCAGTACAAGTGAAGTGCAAGTGTAAGATTATTTCTTAAGTACATCTTGTAATAGCTGAAAATGTCGTCGTATGAAACTGTAAAACAAATTATCAACTCAATGGAGCGTGTAAAGGCAACAATCCGGAGAGGTGATGACGCCATACCGTTCATCAATATTTGTTCTAAAAACCTGAGGCTTTTAAATCGTGCCCTCAGGTTAACAAATAACGTGGGAGAACGCAAAAATCTCCAAGCAGCTATTTGTCGCCTGCTGGGTTACAGGACCTTCTTCAAATCATTGAAAATCCAAGGTGGTGGAAGGCTTCCTCAGAGGGAAAGGATTCGCTGGCACGAGGTGCAATCGGCCTTTGCCAGAAGAGTCAGAACGGGATGTATTGTTAATCTAAGTCACACAGACCCAAGAACCTTTTTGGGCGATGCTAAAAGTATGGTGGTACGTCGTCTTACCAATGAATTGAAGAAGATACCATTCCTAAAAGTAAATTCGATCTTTACTGGACAGTTCACTGTCCAGGAGAGATATGAATTAAAACATATACAAACGCGCAACAGGGCAATTATGAGGGACACAAATTTGAGGGAATGGTATGACGAATGCATCAAAGCGGAGATTCTACGTGAGCTGGAGGAATTTCAGGTAAGTGGTTTATTTAACCATTATTAAATCTGTGAAAAAATATCCAATTTTTTTATAGGAACGAGACAGCGGTTGGGCATTGGCTGCGGTGGTTGATTTAAATATTAATATAAACCATTACAACCCCCAACGCGTTGGCTCTTATATTCCACTGCCTCCGGCAATTCAGAAGAAGAAAGCCTGTGTCAATGTTCAAAACACAGACGATGCTTGTTTTGCTTGGGCAATAGTTTCTGCGCTATATCCGAACGTGCATAATTCCAATAGAATATCCAGCTACCCACATTACCGTTCTGTACTAAATGTAAAAGACATTGCTTTCCCAATCCGTCGCGAAGACATTACAAAATTTGAACAATTAAACAATATTAGTGTAAACGTATATATATTAGATAAAAAATTAAAGTGCGTGCCTAACCGCCTAACTAAAAATAAAAAAGACAATCATATAAATTTATTATTAATTCAAGACGGTGAAAAGTGTCACTATGTCTGGATTAAAGACCTATCACGCCTCATATCTAGACAATTAAATGCCAACAACAAGAAAAAGTTCTTCTGTGATCGTTGTTTGCATTATTTTTATTCAGAAAATAGACTAAATACGCATCAACAAACGTGCAACAATGTAAACGATTACAAAATTTCATTTCCTGAAGAAGAAAAAACGATAAAGTTTAAAAATTTTAAAAATAAATCCAAAGCCCCTTTCGTTGTGTATGCCGACTTTGAGTGTTTGGTACAACCAACAAACGACCCTAAAAAGACCCACCTCCACATACCGTATAGTGTAGGCTATTATTTTAAATGTGCATACGACGATACGCTGTCCTACTACCGCAGTTATAGAGGTGAGGAACCAGCAAAGTGGTTAGTGCGCGAGTTGAAGGACATTGCGGAAAATGCCGAAACCGCATACTGGTGTCCCATTCCCATGGACAGATTAACCCGTGAAGAATATGAACAATATAGAAGTGCTACCATATGTCACATTTGTGAGAAACCTCTAGGTCAAGAAACAGTTCGAGACCATTGCCATCTTTCGGGAAAGTACAGGTATATTACCTTCAATTTTACTGCTCTATTGAAAAGAAATTATAATTTAATTTTTATCACAGAGGTGCCGCTCATGTACAGTGCAATTTGGAATTCAGAGACACGAGGACCATCCCCGTAGTGTTCCATAACTTGTCCGGGTACGACAGCCACCTGCTAGTTGAAGATTTGGCAGCTGCAGGTCATTTGAAAATTATACCAAACAATACGGAACAATATGTGGCGATGATCCTGTCGACCAACGATTCCGATATTAAATTTAAATTTATAGACTCGTTTAGGTTCATGGCGTCGTCTCTGGAGAAGCTTGCGTCATATCTAGACAACTACCCCATACTTGATAGTCAATTTAATACCGATACGGTGTTGTTGCAAAGAAAAGGAGTTTTCCCATATAGCTATATGTCAACGTTGGAAAAATTGAACGAACATCGATTACCACCCATGGAAGCCTTCCACGATGATCTCACAGACACCCCAATTCGCCCGGAAGAGTATGTGCACACACAAAAAGTGTGGCAGACATTTAATTGTCAGACTATAGGGGAATATAGCGACCTCTACATGAAGACGGATGTGTTGCTTCTAGCAGACGTTTTTGAAAATTTCCGGAGTAGTTGTTTAGAAAATTATGGTCTTGACGCAGCTCATTATTATACTGCTCCAGGATTAGCATGGGACGCCATGTTGAAATATACAGGCGTTCAATTGGATACAATACAAGACGTAGATATGTTAATGTTTTTAGAGAGCGGAATTAGAGGAGGTATGACACAATGCTCCGCTAGGTACGCTAAAGCAAACAATAAGTATATTCCAAACTACGACCCCACTCAACCTAGCACGTATCTAATGTACTATGATGTGAATTCAATGTATGCCTGGGCAATGTCCCAACATCTCCCGTACGACAACTTGAAATGGGTTGAAGACGTGGAAAATGTAAATTTCAACATTCCGGACGACAGCCCCATTGGGTATGTGTTAGAAGTCGACTTGAAATACCCACAACACATCCACGACCGCCAGAGTGACCTCCCAATGGCACCAACAAAAATGAAACCTCCCAGAAGTAAACAAGAGAAGATGATGGCAACCCTGTATAATAAAGAAAAATACGTTGTACATTATCGCAATTTAAAACAATATCTCAGTGAAGGACTAGTGCTAACAAAAATTCACAGAGTGTTGCAGTTTCGACAAAGTGCGTGGATGAAGCCATACATAGACTTAAATACTAGACTAAGACAAAGCGCCAAAAATTCTTTCGAGAAAAATTTATTTAAATTATTTTCTAATGCGGTTTTCGGTAAGTGTATGGAGAATGTTCGTTTACGAAGAGACATTAGAATAGTGCGCAGGTGGGACGGGCGTTATGGTGCCGAAGCGTTAATTAGTAAGCCTAATTTTAAGTGCACAACAGTATTTAACGAGAACTTGATAGCTGTAGAATTATTTAGAAACGAAGTAGTCTTTGATAAAGTTATATATGTAGGAATGTGTATACTAGATATATCAAAGACAATTTTATATGATTTCCATTATAATTTTATGAAGAACTTTTACGGTAACCATTGTAAATTATGTTATACTGATACGGACTCGCTTATATATCAAATAGCAACGGAAGATGTGTACGAAGATATGAAGAGAAACATCCATCGTTTCGACACATCGGACTATCCGGAAAATAACCCCTACAACATGCCTCGTTTAAATAAGAAGGTTCCTGGTCTACTTAAGGACGAAGGGGTGGGAAATTCCCTTTTGGAATTTGTAGCTTTAAGGGCTAAAATGTACGCCTGCAGATTCATGGATCTCAATATCATTAAAAAGGCAAAAGGCGTCAAGAGTAATGTTGTCAAGAAGGAAATTACATTCGACGATTATATCAATTGCCTAATACTTGAGAAAGAGATGATGCATCAACAGCGCGGGATAAGATCCTTTAATCACCAGGTGTATACCACGACACAAGACAAAATATCCCTTAGTCCATACGACGATAAACGATTTCGAGTACCTGGTTTTACAGACACTTTACCTTGGGGACACTACAGCGTGCCTGTTTAGATCATACTTCTTCGTTCAACACCACTACTCCTAATTCTTATAAATTATATACACACTTTAAGAAACATTTAGTTGTATGTTGACAAAGAGAGAGAGAGAAATTACATCTACATCTGCTGCAATGGAATCTAGTAAGTATTAAAAAAATTAAAAAAAAATAAAAAAAAATAAATAAAAAAACTAGAATTCATTTACATTTTGTTACAGCTACACAATACAATAATTATATTGAAGACAGTGTGAAAATGCACGAGGATAAAATTGCAGAAGAAAAACAACTAATTGGACAATCTACATATGTATTGGATAAGTCAGGTAGCAAATGGCTAACAGTTGGTCTAAGTCCTGCGGCAGGGTTTTCACCAATCGTACAAATTAGGTCTACAACAACATCTGTATTCTTTACATTGGACGAATGGGAGGCATTTATGAAAACAGAGGGATATTCGCCAAATCATCAAATACATTGCTCTTCGTATAAAGATATACATGTTATTCGTTTAAGGAGCAGAGGACGTAAACTTGTACTATGTAAACAAACTTATAATAATATTTATAATTTGCGTGAACTTATTGATCAAAAACTCTGTATTTTTAAATCATGTAATTTTATTAAATTTTATGAAAGTGTTTTAAAATCATGTTTAACATTAGACGGAGACTTGTATTCAAATATTAAACAACTTATGTCTAGTTTTCAAAGTTCAGAGAATTGTTTTTATTTATTGGAAGCATTATATCTTACATTCCCTATAATTCAATTTGATTTTGAGATTATGAAAATACACTTCTAATTGTTATGTATGCACTGTGTTGTAATACTATTTTTTATTTTAGTTTTTAAATAAATACTTTCAATATTTTTCTTTGTTTCTTTGTAATAAATCCACTATTAATCAATAAATTAATATTTAACTTACCTTAAAATGTTATATTCTCTTATTTGTTTCTTTGTAATAAATCCACCCACTATTAATAAATTAATATTTAACTTACCTTAAAAAGCTAATTGTTCTCTTATTTTAATGCTTTAAAACATAATTTTATAAAAAATAAATAATTAAAAACATAATTTTATAAAAATAAATAAATAAATAAAACGCGCGTGCGAGATTAATTGTTTATTTTGAATTTGCTTTTGCTTATTGTGAATACATTATATTGGTATCCTAGATACATTCTGTAAAAAATTAAAAAATAGGAATATGATGTTATCAATTAAATTCGCTTACCTACCATAGGCGAAAGGCATAAATGACAACTATAGGATTTCTGGGTGGCTCGTGATTGCAAATATAATAATACGACATATACTCAGTATCACCTGCGGGTATAAGCCCAATCATTATCCAGGCGGGCGGAATATCTAACGGAGGGGGCCCATCTTCCAGAAATACTAATCTGTGCAGCCCCTATTAAAAGTTATTTGTCTGTAAAATTATTAAAGAAAAGACATTTACTAATATCACTTACATCTAAAGTTGTTGGCAAAGCAGCCTCCAATTCAACACACACTTCGATTTCTTCTGTATTGAACACAAACACATTAATAAGTATGTTAGGAAATACTATATTATAATCTACTTACCAGCTCTATCCATAATTAACAAATAGAATGATTTTTCTAAACCTCCCCAGTTTTTATAGGAAGGGAAGTAAATGATAAAAATTACAATCATAGTTGCTGAGTATTGCAAAATACTGTACAGATAGATAACTCTGTACCTGATAAGGCAGGAAGGAAGACCATAATTAAATTGTTTAATCAAATAAAATAAAATTGTAATCATATGGAACAGATAGAAAACTCTATACCTAATAAGACCGGAAGGAAGACATCAATTAATTCTGTACGTATTAGTAAGAGGAAGACACAAATGAATAAAAACACATTGTTCGATTAATTGTTTATTAAAAAATCAAATAAAATTTTTACATTATATTGCGCACAAACACCTATATTATTTTTATGATAAAAGCAGGCTGAATTTGTTTTTATCAAGTTAGGTACACCATGTGAATATTCTAAATTAACTATATTTAAATCTAAATATGATCTAAGAAAGTTGACCTTTTCGTGGCCTTTTACATAAATTGTGTCGTAATTTCTACATATATTGTATAAAATAGTATCTATATGTTTTAAATCTACGTAACCATCGCTATATCTAATTCTATGATGATTATTCTCCAACCACACAATTTCTTTCCTTTTATGTAGCGGCAATTGTTTAAGTGGTATAGGAGGCTTAAACAAGAAATGGAGTGTGCGGTTTCCATCAGTAATTGATAACTCTTTGGGTGTAAAATTGGGAGTTTTGAATCCTTGTATATCCATTACTAAGAAGCGCTCAAATCGCTCTCTATATATTCTTTCGCGATGTGAGAATGTTAAAATGGGCTTGATAATGTCTTCAGTTTGTTTTATTCTTTTATAAAATCTGCCTCTATCCGCAGCCGCTTGTATCCATTCCGACTTTCGGTTTTCGTCGACATTCTCTTCTTCCCAAACGTAGATTTTGGAGTTGTCACTGAATGATACATGTTTACCCATACCGTACTTGCAAATAAGTGATTAAATTTTTGTAGTGTTCATTGTTAAATGGGCATTTGCATATTTACACCCCACTAAAGTAACTTTTACACGATTCAGTTCTTGGATACATGAACTGAAATTCCACTCTTCAGTAGGTGTTAAAGTTCTACGTATTAGGGGTTGGGCTGTCGGTAGAAATTCTGGTTTTTGTGTTCTTGTTGTTGTTGTTGTTGTTACTTCACTATTCTCTTCGCAAGTACCACATTTACTCGCCCACGCGTTTACTTCGAATCTGAGACCTATATTATGCGCTAAACAATTTGCTAAATCTGCTCTCGTATTAATTATCTCATTAGTACAATTATTTGCTAATATTCTGCAAGATATCAGCTCTTCATGATTATAGTTTTCTTGTAAGCGCTCATTGCAAGCATCTAATGCAATTAAGTCCTTGTGATGTTCTGTGCTACAGCGCAATAGCCTAATGTCCAAATCATCTACTCGGCTTTTACACAATTCTAGGGTAGTTGTGAGCGGTTCTGATGCTGATGATGATGACGATGTCGGAAAACTTGCATCGCTGGTTCGAAAAGGCGCTGGTGTTGTCGATGTTGTGGAGATTCTTGTTGATGCGGGTAGAGCAGTGTGTAAGGGAGTTATCGTAGCAGCAGGGTGATATTGATGGTAGGTTGCCTTAAGGGAAAAGAGTTGCGAAGAAAATGGAGCAACGTCTATATGAATTTTTGAAGTGTGATTTAACGAATGCTGTACGATATGCGTTCCGTTTTTGTAATAGGAAGAGTTAAAAAATTGCGTATTTACTTGCAGAACAGCACACATTAAAACAACTAATATCATGTTTAAATAATTTTCTTTACGGTTCCGGATAGTGGTGCGTACTCTATAAGATTATCGTGTAATATTAGACAATATACTAGTGTGCCTTCACTAAATTCACTTTCCCCCTCCATTTCCAGTTTAATATCCACAGTAGCAGACTTTAGGGATTCGTTTTGTTTCGAACAATCTATAACGTACAGCGCAGTCTCTTGGAATTGGTTATAGTCCAATAAGGGTTGTGCTGGACGATTATAGTAACTCTCCTGGAAAGATTTATACATTTGATAAGCGATGGAATATCTTTTATTGCTCATACTCAAGTTCATTTTATTATACGGATAATTCTCAGAGTTTAAGTATAACGTAATATTTTCTATGCTTGAGTGATCAAAGCTAGTAGCATCTTCTTTAAAATTATCTTTCTTCTTAGTCTGAAATGCAACAATGGCATATCGGGGTTTTTCTAAACTTGTACTGGCCTTTATTGGCCATACATCTCTCCTAGTTTTGCGCAGTGCCGGAAGTTCGCAGAGGTCCCATTTCCGGAAAGGTATGTAAATTTTCGTATCGTTTCTAAGGGCTTCTAGTAAATTTAAACGCATCTCATCGTTTACGGAAACATGTGGCACATGCCATTCTATTTTGTCTATTGTAATCTTTCCTTTGTTCGTTCCAGTTCCAGTAGCATTTTTATAACAATTATCATCTGTCTTGCTGCGTACTAGTATGAGCTCGTGGCTAACATTCATTATGATTTTGTTATAATCTTCAGCGAAACCAAATAGAAATTTCAGCGGTATACACACGTTAAATTTTTTCGTATTAGATAGAGTAGGCTGTTCGTCTGTGAACGGACACCAGCCGGCCATTTCCATTGAGCGACTCTCGTTATCATTGAATGATATGTATGCTTTAATTGCGGTAGTGATTCCTGGTTTTATACATCGATCAATTTCCACACCATTCAACTCGTACCGTATTTGTTCAAACAGAAATGTATACGCATTATTTGTTAATTGACAGTCACCTCCGCCCGCACCAGCAGTCACCTGCTTAAATTCACCCTCAATATACAAATGACTTTTTGAAGGTAGAAGATATGCGTCCATATGATTAATGTTGATACGAATTTCATCATTTAGGTTAAAATTGTTGGTGCGTGGATAGTATATATGATATTGTTCTTTGATTATCGCTTCATCTACGGACACTCCCTCGAATAATGATAGCTTTTCCGCCATTTTTTACTCTTAAGCCGATAGAACGGAGATACGCAATGTTGGTAGCTGTTAGTTGACGTGTGTCAGGTATATGACTGACATTAGCGGTGTACGGAACGGTTTTATATGTTTGATTAAACACTAATCCCATTGAAAGATTTTTTTAATTCTAATGTAACGATAATTCGTTCGCCTCTGAAATCTACCTCGTCTCCGTCTTGATCTATCAAGTTGATTGTTATGTTATTAATGTTGGTCGTGGGTATTATAGGTAGGTAATGACTCGATTCAGGTGCGATATTTATTGCATAACCTGGCTCCACTTGGGGTGAAAACTGGTACAGATCGTGCGTAAGATGTCCGTCGTAATAGGCACCGGTTACTATACTGCACATAACCCTTATCTTTGCCACTTTTATAATATTAACTGGTAAATCAGATTCATGTTGTATACTAGGTTCTAATAGGCGTTGTTGACTATATCCTAACATGCGCCCAATAGAATCTCTCTCTCTAAAATCGATCTCCACATTGCTGCTTATTTCACATTTCGAAGTATTATTGTTTGGTTTCATAGATAGTGTAACAGTTTCTGGTAAAATGTTTTTTAAATAATTTTCAACGTCTTGTATCTCATATGCTCCAATAGGAATTGTAATAACTTTATCCTTGTCATAGTAGAATTTATTTGCACCTTCGATTATGTTTGCAATAGTGTTATATGAATGAAAGCTGAGCAATCTTAACGAATACTCATATCTTGGGTCCAATTCGATGGGTGGGTTAATTGTTTCAGAGAGTTCGCTCTTGTAACCCGTTAAGGTGAATGTATTCGACATTACTGACGCTTAAATTTGGCGAACATTCCATTTAAAGCTTTCCAAAAATCTTAAGCATAAATGCCCACACACAAATTCATTGTAACTTTGGTAGTTGGTATGATTATACAATATATTACAATTATTAAAGTAATGTATTAATTCCAACGGAGGTTTTAGATTTCCAAACGAATCAAAATAATGTACTGTACTTCCTTCTTTACAATAACATACCCAATGTGTGCCAGTATTTTGAACTGTGTCCAAATTAACGACTCCACACTCATTCTTACGAGGCCTCGTAGGCAGATTATCTCTCATAAACACACCTCGAAAATATGGTATGTCTTTTGTAAACTTAATTATATCCTTATCCGTAAGAGGCCTCTGTGGGAGTCGATCCATTAGTTTTTTGAAGGTCTCAAATACAAACCCAACCCTTTTCTATACGGCTTTAGGTACAGTCCTTTGCCTTTTAATGCAATGTCTTCCATCATCTTGTTATGTCTTTGAGATTCAACCAACTTCTTTTGAGCAGTTTTGGCTTTATTCACAGCTGTTGCTATACCAGCAGCGCCCCCTGCTAGACTTCCTACAGCACTAAGACCCGCAAATAAAGGTATTAAAGGTAATATACCCCCTGTTTTGGAATCGGTATTATTCTAGGAGTACGAACTTTTTTCTTTCCACCTGCTTGTTTTACTGCAAGTTTGGCTGCAGCCAACGATAATTTGGCCCCCTCTTTTAGATTACCTTTGAATTTTTTCATAACATCTTTTGCTTTTACGACAACAGATTTTTTGAATGCCTTCTTCTTCTTCAGACCCATTCCAAGCTTTCTCTTACTTTTCATGGCGTTCGTTACTGCCCACGCTGCGACTTTTTCACCAATAGAAGCGTCTTTAGACTTGACACGTGACCAAGCTTTGTTTTCTAAAATTAGATCTGCTTTATGTCTTTCTTCGAGTTCTTTATGCTTGGAATAGGTAATATCGTGTTCTTTACAAGCTGCGTCTAATTGATTAATGCCGTGGTCGCCTCGTGCAATACGTTTTTGTAGCTTCGTTCCTGGGCCGCAGTACTGGTAACCTGGCAAATGTAGCTCTACAGGTAAATTATTAATGAATGAATTTAGAACACCTCCACCCTGTTTAAAAGTCAACATTGAAATGATGAATGTGATATATAAAGCCGCGCATATGTATTCGCATTTCATTGTGTAATGAAGTTTCATAAGCAGAAGGCGTCTCTTTAGCTCCACAAGAATTGGCTCAGTGATTGTTTAGACATGCATACTGAGTTGCTCTCCAACTTGGTTCGGTTTTGACGCGGTCAACCTATCTGCGACTGTCCTGCAGGATATAGGGAGACGCTTGTAAGGTGATTGTTTCGACATGCATACTGAATTACTGGACAATCGAAACATTTTGTTCCTTTAGCTCCAAAAAGGAGTTGATTCGGTGACTGTTTCGACATGCATACTGAGTTGCTGTCCAAGCTGATTCGACGATTGTTTCGACATGCATACTGAATTACTCTAACTGCTCCGAAATTGCGCGAAAAAGTTTTTAAATTAGAATTTTAAACATCAATTTACGCGGTCAACCTATCTGCGACTGTCCTGCAGGATATAGGGAGACGTTTGTAAGGTGATTGTTTCGACATGCATACTGAATTACTGGACAATCGAAACATTTTGTCCCTTTAGCTCCAAAAAGGAGTTGATTCGGTGACTGTTTCGACATGCATACTGAATTACTCTAACTGCTCCGAAATTGCGCGAAAAAGTTTTTAAATTAGAATTTTAAACATCAATTTACGCGGTCAACCTATCTGCGACTGTCCTGCAGGATATAGGGAGAAGCTTGTAAGGTGATTGTTTCGACATGCATAAAACACCTCCACCCTGTTTAGAGGTCAACTTTGTAATGACGCGGTTAATACATAAGGACGCATATATGTACTCACATTTCATTGCGTAATGAGATTCCTTAAGCAGAAGGACACTCTTGATGTCTTGAATTTTGATAATAAAGAAATACAACCCAGCAGGCATGGAAGCTTGCTGCCTAATACCGTACGATCTATAATTGTGGCTTCTTCCGGTGGTGGAAAAACTAACCTAATGTTATCACTACTATTCGATGAAAATGGTTTGAAATTCGACAATGTTTATGTCTATTCAAAATCCCTATACCAACCCAAATACCAACTCCTAAGTGAGGTGATGAACAATGTAAAGGAAGTAACATATTTTCCATATAGGGAAAGCGATGATATTTTAGACCCTGAAGAAGCGCAAACGAATTCGATATTTATTTTTGATGATGTAGCTTGTGATAAACAAGACAAAATCCGTTCTTATTTCTCTATGGGTAGACATAAAGCTGTAGACTGTTTTTACCTATGCCAATCATACGCTCGTATACCAAAGCATTTAATACGGGATAATGCAAATTTCTTAATTATATTTAAACAAGATGAACTTAACCTTAAGCATATCTACGATGATCATGTGGGTGTTGATATGACATTCGAAACATTTAAAGAGATGTGTGGTGAGTGTTGGAAAGAGAAATACGGCTTTTTGATAATAGACAAGGATAGAGATGTGGATAAGGGTCGCTACAGAAAGAACTTTGATTGCTTTATAATTATATAAGAGATACCACCCCGCATAAAGATTATTTACATCAAGGAACAGCATAGCGATAACACCTTATGAACAACATCGAACAACCTATCAACACGATCGAACACCTCATCAACAAGATTTAACAACTGATCAACACGATCGAACACCTAATCAACACCTTATGAACAACATCGAACAACCGATCAACACAATCGAACACCCCATCAACAAGATTTAACAACTGATCAACACGATTAAACAACCGATGAACACATTTGTTCAACATGATTAAAAAGAAAGAAGATCGCGGTTTAAAACTTCAAATAATCAAAGCTGCTAAGGCGATACGTAAGAAACATATGGAATTAAAAGTAGGCGAGGCAGATGTTGATAAATTTTTGCAAAAAACATTTAAGCCTATCGTAGATCCTTTGAATGAGCTCAATAAGCAGAAAGTGGAACCTATTAAACAACCAGAAACTAAATCTATTAAGCAGGACAATATAAAAGAAGAAGAAATGAAATTTATTAAACGGGAAGCACAAGGAATACCTACTAAACAACCGTCATTTGAAACCTATTGGGAACAAGATGATAACACTTTTGGTCCAATATATGATAAAGTTCATAATAGATATACACTAGGCAAGGAAACTATAGATTTTGCGGGATCGGATATAATAATCAACAATAAGAAGTTTAAGGATACTGAAGGTTTGCGTGAATTGATATTTAAAACGCAACCTACTAAATATAATGCTGAAGATGAAGCTGCATATCGTAATATTTTGCTAGAAACTCAAGTGCATCGACGCAACTTTGACGAGGGAGCTCACTTGAGAAGTAGCAAAGGCTCCAAGTACCTGAACATAATCAAACCTTTAGTGAGTGGTGATATCTCCGGTAAAGGTCACATGATAGTGTCCGATAAACCATTTCAGTACGTTTACTGGGATAATGTTAACGAGCTCGTTGATCGACTTAGACTTCTTATTGCATCGCAGAATGCGGGAAATACAAGCCACAACAATGAAATAATGTCTATAATAGAAGAATTACGAGAAGCCGGCGTAGTTGAATAAAAGTGCGTTTTATCTTATTCATCATATCAGTCTCATCATGGCTATTGATAAATTTGGACGTTTCCTATCATCTATACGTAGTGGTAATAAAAGACAGTTGCCATATTTACAGTTATCGTCTGCGGGAATTCTAGATATGGGGGAAAGAGAATACGACAGTTGGCCGATCCCGTTGAGGATGCAGATTCTGTTAATAAAAAATATCTTGTTGATATAAAGGATCATTTATCCGAAGATATTAAATTTCACACTAAAAAGGCTCAAGAAGATATTTACATACGTATTAATTCCATTGAGAAGAATCTGCAAAAGTTGTATACCGATAAAATTAACATGTTCGAGAAAGAAATACAAAAAGATTTACACAATTTACATAGCGCTATCACTGTCATGCAAATTAATATAAACAATGCATTGAAACAGTGGAAAACTTCAAAAGATAAAATAGAGAGCGATAACCGTAAATTAGATGAGAAGCTAATGAATATGCACTTGGAATCGGTAACCAAGCTAAATGCACACATTGATAATAATGTATCTACACTGCGAAAAGATTGTGACGTCGCTGCATCAGATGCAATGAAGAAGCTCGGATTAAATATGGACACTAAACTGGAAAAGTTGAAAACGTATATTGAAAATCAAATAAAAAATGTACAAGCGGATGTTAACAAGCTTTTATTTTTGAAACCATAGTGGATTCGCAGTATATTATTTGCTCGCAAGATAATTTCCCAATAGTTGATGGTTGTCATTGAAGCGTATAAAATGTCTCCTCAACAAGACAACGCTACTAGAATTATTTGCATTATTAATCTTTTCGTTTGTCTTTTGATTTTATTTATAACATCTATTATACTTATCCCGGTGCTGGATTTAGTATAAAGAATGAGCAAGCTGGATGTTGTGAATGAATTACATAAACCCGCTAGACGTAATTACGCTAGACGTCGTGTTATTATAAAAGGTCTGGATGATCTTTGGCAGGCAGATTTGGCTGACTTCACAACGTATACTCGTGAGAATAAGGGTTTTAAATATATACTAATGGTTATTGATTGCTTTTCCAAGTATGTGTGGGCATCGCCTGTTAAGAATAAATCCTCCGGAGATGTAGCGAAAGCAATGGGAAAAATTCTGCAAGGTCATAGAAAACCAAAGAACCTACAAACGGATGCAGGAAAAGAATTCTACAACAGCTCATTTCGGCAATTAATGCAACAGCATGACATCAACCATTACTCTACATACAGCACTAAAAAGGCTTCGATTGTAGAAAGAGTAATTCGTACAATTAAAGAGAAATTGTACAAAAAATTTAGTTTACGAGGCAATTATAAATGGATAGATATGTTGCCGACAGTAATTGATATGTACAATAACACAAAACATCGTACTATTCGTATGAAGCCCCATGACGTCACCCGCGATAATGAAGAGCATTTATTAAAGTCTACCTTCAATAACATCAAAATACAGGGCAGCCGGCGATTTCAAGTAGGCGACATAGTTCGTATTAGCAAACACAAGAGTCTTTTCGAAAAGGGTTATACACCTAATTGGTCTACTGAACTATTTAAAATTACTAAGATTAATGTAACAAATCCTACTACGTATATGTTGGAAGACATGCAACATAAACCTATTCAGGGTAGTTTTTATGGTCCTGAATTGGAGAAAACTCAACATTCCGACGTGTATTTAATTGAGAAGGTGTTGCGACGAAAAGGCGATAAATTATATGTAAAGTGGCTCGGATTAAGTGATTCATTTAATTCTTGGATAAACAAAGATAATATTATATAATTGTATCATATTTATAATAAATAAAACACATTTATGTTATATTATATTATATGTATTATAATAACCTTTGTAATAAGTCAATAAATAAATAAAATTAATGAAACGCATTTGTATGAATTACTAATAAACTAATTTACAATAATAACATTTTCTTCTGGCTGGAGGTGGTCCATCAATATGTTCATCTTGAAATGGAACGTTATAATGTTCAAAACACGGCAGATATTCTCTCAGATTAACCCTTTTCTGTTTGGGAATGGAATACCAATGTTCATTTAAAGATATGGGAGTCACCTTTGTTTGAAGTACTTGTAGCGGTATTAATGGAATTATAGACTTTTTGATTCCACTCAAAGAACCATAATTTTCTTCTATTGTTACAATTGCTTTATCCACCTTTTCTTGTGTATTTCCCATTATAATTTGATTCGTCCTAATTTTTTCGTTACTTCATAAATGGCCAAATCTCGTTTAAGTTTTTCCAACTCGAGAATGTACTTTTCAATTCGTTTACGTAAATCCATGCGCTTCTGATAAATGTATGTTATATAATGAGAAAATGCATTTACCTAACTGAAATATATACGCTTTGTTGGTCCAACTCGGCGGCAAACAGGACATCCTGGGTGGTCTCCAGCAAGCAATGTAAAGCAACAACCTTCACACAGCGACAAATGGGAACATTCTGTATAAATAGTATTTCGCCTATTTCTTAGGCAAATGATACAAATTAAATCATCGGAGGAAACTCGTTCTGTTGCGGTAATTGCCCCATCCGAAGAACCGCTCTCGCTGGATAATTGAAGATTATTACCTATTGATAATAATTTGTTGTATTTTTCCTTCAAACAGCGAATCTGTTGAAGCCTGAATGTCTCCATCATCTTCAGGTCCCGCACTTTCTTTGCCAATGCATGGCAGCGGACACGAACGCGGCGCGTATGAGCATACAAAGTATTTGCATACCTCTCTTGCTCGCTAAAAACCTCCATAGCTCGCTTCACATCATGTCTATCCACATTGGTTATTGGTATGGAAGGTATATCCATAATTGATAATTCCTCCCTTGTAGGCGGCGAGGCGAACCAGTGACGGCTACTAAGACGTCTGCCACTAGGCATTGGTGTTGGTGTAGAAGGTCTACCATCTAGGTCTTCATCTGATGAAGATTCAGTAGCTGGTACGAAGTCCTCATGTGACATTGTTCTTGTGATATTTATAAACTTTGCAAACAACTTTGCTTTCGCGTTGCAAAAAATATAGTTATGTGCAAATATTTTCATATCAACCTTTTTATATTACACTGTGTGCAAAAACGCGTGATCGGTTCAGGATATTCTAGAAACATAGCTTCCGCTTGTAATCTGTCAACGGTCTTCTGTAATCAGGAGACAGACAGCTTCCTGTCATTTTATCATCAGGAAATTCTAGTCCGCTCACAACGGTCGTTTTCTAATCAGTCAACAGTCTTTTTATAATCAGTTGATTAGGCAGCCAGCTTCCTATCTTAGCATTAATTAGACAGCTTCCGGTCGCAACGATCGTCTTATGAGCAAAAAATTCTAGAATACGTCGAAAAAGGGAGGGAGTTACAAAATATATAAAGACTGTGATTATGACATCTACATTCATTCGCAGTTGAAAATCTCACCAGTTGAAAAACTTACCAGTTCAAAATCTCACCATGATGGATTCGCTACAAAAGTTAAACTCATACTCGTGTGCTTTCAAGAAATTAAGTGACTTGGAGCAAAACAAACTTTATAAAGTAAGAAAAATGCGAACTATTGGAACTAAGTATGGAATTTCAATTTTGGTTTATTTGGACGATGTTGGCGATGTAATATTACCTAGCAGATTCAGAGATTTGTGTGAAACAATGGAAGAAATGAATAAAACATTTACGGAAAAAAATGTGTTCTTAAAGACACTACCAGCGATTGGCAAATATATTCCAATTGAATTTGTTTCTATTGAAGAATAATTCGACAACAATAGCAGGAAAAGCAGTAAAGTAATTCTTGGATAAACAATATCGGCTTTGATGTATAATTGTAATTTCTGTAATAAATGAACCATTTATATTATATTATAAGTTTTCGTAAGAAATAAAACACATTTTATATTTATTACAACTTTTTATTATTATAATTTTGTAATTTCTTAAATAAATGTATAATAAAAAGATTTAATTATGGTAATTAATCTTCCTTGTTACAAATAATACAATCTCTTTTAAAAATACGTTTATATAGGCACCTCTTACAGGTTGAGCAATATGGTGGTCCTATAAATTCTACACAATTTAAGTGGGAATGATGGGCTTGTAGAACTATGTTCTCATGCAGTTGTTCGATATAGTGAGAGTATTTATTGTCCATTTCAAAACAGTTTGGGCATAGTATTACAATTCTTCTGTAATGTTTATCACTTAACACGTGATAGTTGTCAATGGGAACTGTACATTTAGTTTCACCACACATTGTTAAATTTGCGTTCTTCGTATAATAATTAGCGTAGAAGTAAATTTTCGTAGATAATGCATTCCTTTTTATATGAAGTAAGTAAACCACATCCTTTTTCCTATATGAATCGGTCAACGGTCGTTTTGTAATCAGTTAATTAGACAGCTTCCGGTCGCAACGGTCGTTGTTGTCGTTGTCGTTGTCGTCGTCGTCGTCGTTGTCGTCGTCGTTGTCGTCGTCGTTGTCGCCGTTGTCGGAGTCGACAGCACAATTTAACCTGCAGAGGGCAGCACTGGCCAACAGCGCCATCGCACGGACCAGGGACACACCTCTTGCATGTGCCTTATACAGCGTGGCCAGATTCCAGGTATGAGTCATCGAGCGGCCCTATACACTGGCTGGCTTATACAGCGTGTCCACGGCCAGTGAGTGAGGGAGAACCAGCATACTATACCTACTATTGTCAAACTCTTGTCCCTGAGAATCTTTTATCTGTGCTTATAATATTACTATTTAACGATGACTTGACAGTATAATTTTGGTTTCACATACTTCACATTCAATCGTAGGCTCGTGGCAAACATGATAATGAGTGTTACGTATTTTAGTAGTGTAAACAACACCTGTCACTTTTAATATAATGAGCACCACCTTAAAACAAAATTTAAAGCATTTCCAGTAAAAATTATAAAAATTTGAGCAAATATATCGATTATACAGTTTCCAGTTGGTGCATTTTCTCCAACCAATTTTTAATTGTATTATTTCATTTGCTTTAGTGGTACCGAAGTAGCGCATATATAGGGTAAGAACGTTAAATTGTCACGCATTAAAAATATATAACTATTTACCCGCTTATTAAACACCGACTCGATAGCAGTTCGATGACATTATTGAATAATTCCTTTTACTCAATTGACCAATTTTTGCAACATTTTTAATTTTATGTGTAGGAAATTGCTGTGTTATCTATCTATCATACACAATATTGGATTTTATAAATTATACACTAGACTGCGCGCGGGTAACTTATAAATTTTGTTATGTATTTCTTATACAATGTGTTTACGGGAAAATGAAACAGATTATATGTGTAGGAAACAACGTGTTTTATAAAGTTAGTGAGACATCCAATTTAACCCGTCGGACAACTTTTGTTGAACAATAGATTTTTAAATTATACTACAAGTTGTTCAAAAGCTTACGTAATTTATAGTACGAGTACAAACAGTTGAATTTTATCTATTCCTTTTCGAGAAATTCGTTTTTTAATATAACTGCGGCGGATAACAGAAGCGCAAACCAAGTCCCGTACCTCCCTTCCAACCTCCATATAATAATATATGTATATGGACTACGTTACTCAAATCTATGACGAAAATTATGCAAATTTCTTTATCTCATGTTCTCTTGAGAGGAATGACCTTCTATGTGCAGTACATAATACATTTGTGCAGACACTTTTCAATTTATGACGTCTTTATACGAAACCAAAAACTAACCAACAATAATATGAGAAAGAAACTTAACTCAAGGAACAATAATAATAAGGATTTTTAAACAAAAGTATTAAATTAAGTAGTAGACTGCTTGTATCAAATAAACACAATATCTAGTAAACAATTTTTTGAATTTTATATAAAGCGAAGCCTGCTGCTGTAATAATCGCTTGCTGACTTGGAATTTGTTTTTATAAATAAATTTAGTCAAAACAGTGAATACAAGGAAATGCTTATGAAAACCTAAAAGAAACTTTAAACATTACCTTCTCTATTGTATGTTGTTATGGTGATACCTATTTATTTTTTAGTTTTTGTGATAATTTTTGTCTAACAGAAAATAAAATAAAAGAAGTTTAAAAAACATATGTAGGTATATTACCGAAAGCAACTGTATCGAATAAGTAATATATATAATATAGCGTTTTATATAAACCACAGATACGATTTTAAATAGATCGATTATATGGGAATGGATAGCGTGTTAAATATTCATAAACAGTTTCAACTACATATTTATATGTGCATATAATCTGTATTCATAAGATCATTCCGGTGGCAATTTTCTTTCACATATTCTACACCACAAGCGAAGTCGTTGTAATAATGAAAAGTTGTATGTGTATGACAAGTAACTGTGTTGTTAAATACTTAACCTAAGCAGAAGTGTAGTTGTACTGTTTTAATCAAAATAAATCATTCTTGTAATATCACAATAACGATTTCTAAAACAGGATTGAAATTAATATACGTATAATAATAATAATTCATTTGCTGTTGAATTGAATGTTGTAAGAGTTAAACTTGCATTCAAAAGTGATACCGTTCTAAATTAAAAATAATGAAATATTTAATTAAAACACGATTGATTTTCGTCGATATAATTTTGTATCATTTTTGTTTAGTTTTAAGTTGGAATAAATACTTATTACGTATTGGCAAAGATAATTTGGCAAATTCAAGTTTTTATTATCATTGCAATATACCTGTTATCAAATCTCCTCATTTCTGAAAATGTCAAAATATGTTATTAACTTCAAATTTTTAAAATGATGCACTCCTTGTATAATTATTGTGACTTGTAACACGTATGTAGTACCTATTTTCTTCTGTTATAGTTAGTTTGAAATGAGATACGGTTTACACAAATATGCGAGGCAGTGACAAATACCATTTAAACGAATACGTTTGTTTTTAAATGCAACATACAGGTTAAACTACAAGCTGTAATTAGCGAAGCTTGCTTTCCTATGCTTGTGTTTATTTTTCTTAATTCTGTTTCGAAAACTGAAGTAATTAAAGTTTAATGTAACCGATCAAAAGAACTGCAGAACATCACAAACAAAAATTTGATATTTGGTTTGCTCTTGACTAGTCGACCGTAGTGAATTGGCCAAAATTCGTTCAACCATAGGGTTGACAAGAGGATAATATTGTATACAACTGCAGCGTGCAAAAAGTAATAGGTATTGCGTAAATATAAATAAATACAGTAGGTAGATATTATTTTCTATTCTATTACAATGTTGCTGATGTTTGGATCACATAGTGTTTCGTAAGCATTATCAAATTTTAAATTCAGCAAGATGATTATGGACAAAATTGTCAAAATTGTTGCGAAATGTTAAAGCAATGTGTAAACTTCCTAGATGTAGTCTCTAACTTCTGGTAAACAATATTAGAATTAATACATAGACAGTAGCCTGAAGAGAATATTTATTTAAAAATTATAAAAATTTCGCCTTGAATTACCTTTACCTTACGCTTTTGTATCTAATTAAAGTGTATTTTTTATTGCTGTTTCGTAAAAGAATAATTAAACAACTTTTACTTAACGAAAATACTACTGTATGTTTATTTCAAGTTCACTTAAAACATCTGTTACTGTGTCAGGAATAATCAAAATTAACGAACAAACTCTAGAGTAATGATGTCCAACTGTATACTAATTTTAGACCGATTTATGTTTAGCACATTGGTGAAAATGATTGTGCATGCAATGGCTGTAAACAGTGATTAACGTTTTTATTAACGTATTTGCATAGTACTGTAAATTATAAAGAACCCAAACAAATAAACAGATCAGGAATAAATGCTTAGTAGTAAGTGTAACACAATGTCTTGTACGCTGTTTTTAATTACCTGATAATCTAGGACGAAGTAGCAACTTGAAGAGACCATTGTAATTATCACTTCTCCATTATAGAACATTACGGCTTTCAACACACGTGTAAAATTGTTGTGACTGATAGATACATATGTATAAGGCAAAAATGATGTTGACCGAACTGTACTGATACGTGACTGGAGAAGGACGGAAAATATGGTCTATATTGTTATACCTAAATGGTAATGGACCACTATTATTATTTGGAAACATAGTATTCACGATCAATAATAAGTTTCTGAAAATATTTTAAACGAAAATAGTGCTAATGCTGCTAAAGCGGTTTTTTGTTCCTTGCGTAATATCTTACAGGGCAAGACTAGTAAAGTTATACTTATCCTAATTCTACACCGAAAAAAATAACATTATTAAGCAACCAATTCAAAAACCTCAAATTGTTTTATTTCGACTCAACTAATATCTATTTGCATCAAACATTTAAAACTTTGTCTGGACATTCCAAAAATGTCAAACAATAATTGTTCACGAAAAGTATTCTCCTTCATTCCCTTCCAATAATACTTGAAACGTTTTCCTATATGTATTTAAACTGATAAAAAAATGTGGTTAGCATTTTTTTTTATTCAGGAAATGTAAAAATTGTTGGAACATAAAAATTGTATTCGAAATAAAATACATATGCCCCAGTCCAAACCAATCATGAGTTTGCATTGATTACTTAATTAATTAATTAATTTTATTTTTATCTAAGTAGTATTGATTTAAAGTACTCACACACTGGCAATATGTACTAGAGGTTTTGTTGATAGGTATGTGTCAATTCTTTTCGAGTGACATTCAACAGTAATACTTACTAGCTTTTTCCTAAGATCTTATAACCTTACAATTAGTAGCGTTAGACATACCTGGAGGTAATTTTATAAGTGAGACAATTCTTGTTAAGTACTTATTGTGACAGCACAAGTATTGTGTCAAAACACATCAGTGCAAATCGGTAAGAAATCAACACCATAAGGTATTAGATGACAGGCTCATCTATAATTACAACAAAATTATTGTTTTGAAAACAGTTGTATTGCAGTGATTTTATCTTTAAAATTTCTTAATCTTTTCCAACAAGCTAAATATACACATGCGAGCAAATGTTATAGGCACCCTGAGCAAATGTGTGATTCATAAAGCAGGTAACAGTTTCTAAGAAAGCCTAATTGTGAAAGTAGATCTACCCGTAAATTACCGTAGTTAAATTACAAATTCCTAGAAAAGGATCAGTATATTAGTCCAAAAGATGACACTTTTGAATATTACGTTATAGTCCCTTGACCTCTCTCCAATTGATAATTTTTGGCACATTTTGAAGGAAAGACTTCGACAACGCATCCATACTTCCAAAACAGCTCTAACGCAGTCAGTATTTTAGGAAGGGGCTTCTATTTCTCAAGAAGAATGATTTAGATTTGTAGCTACTATGCCGAAACGCATTAGGGCAGTAATAAAGGCTAGATGAGGTAGCATTAAATATTAAAACACTTATAAACAAAGGTTAGCAACACTATTACGTATTTTATTTTAGTTTTGAAGTCACTAGTTTCATCATAATGCAGAAAATGATACCCTGCCTATAACATTTGTTCGCAACTATATACTTGTACATAATCCATTAAAGTTTTTCGTTCCAAATATTGATAATTTGATTCAGTACATAATTGTAATTGATTTTATCAAGGAGACGTATATTATCATATGTTTCGTTCATGTGCATGGCATGACCAACAGGAATGGAGGGGTAGATGTTTCCTATATATAGAAGGACAGCTTTTAAACTCAATTTAGAAGCATCTATAAAAAGACGTTATTCTTCCGGCTGGTGTTTGTAACCTAGTTCTCGCATTAAACCGTCAACATTTTTGCAAAATGAAAGACCTTCTTCAGTTGAAAAATACTGTGACAGTTCTTTCTGGAGGTTTCGATATACAGAAATACGCATACCAGGAGCTAACAACTTCCATCCTTGCAGTCTTGATCCTAATATTTCTGCCTGAGTTTTTGATAAATTGTGATCTCGAACTGGGTCATTTAATTCCATTGATTTATTAAATGAGACGTGTCCTCTTGAGATGGCAAATATTCTTCATCTGTGTCCGACAACTCTGAAATGTATTCTTCTATCTCGGTTTCAACATGTTCTTGATTCGAAACATCCATACGACTTGGTACTGGCAAAGCTTTCAAATGAGGAACTGGACGAGTGGCAGAAGGTAAACTAGGATAGGTAAGCATAAGTCTTTGTACAGCAAAAGTAGCAGTCTGTCGAATAATCCTTTTATTCTCGCCAAATCATAGGCCTACCAAATGGCATAGATATGCTCTTACCTTTTATCCAGCTCCTCAAAGTAACAGCACATCGTGCACAGACCTTGTAAGAGGTGCACAACTTGTCTTGATTTGTAATTTTTATTAATATCTTTTTGAAAATTTGTTCAGAATTACAATGAAAAAGACCATAACGTACACGTATCAGAGTGTAAGAAAAAAACCCTATTTACCACTGTAATCGTTGTCTTGAAGTCATGCGTATTGAAAATATGCGTAGCGTCACAAAATATTTGAAAATTTCTCGAAATACACTGTTTCAGGTTACTACAATAAATATAAATTACGGTAAAAAACTGTGTAGGAACAATTGTTTCACTAAGTTTTTAACGGGTCGATGGCCGCAGTGGTTAGGCGGCTGACTATTGTTGTGAGAGGACGATAGGTGCCGGGGTTCAATTCTCTGGAGGGACGGTGACATTTTTTCAGAGAGTTTAATCCCGGATCGACTTGCCATTCGCTGTTGGGAGCAAAGTGATTAACAGCGCGGCATCATAAAAGGCGATATGATGCTGTCACAAAGCCATTTGAACACAACTTACACACACTAAAAACTACACCGCAAGAGTTGCAGTTATAGCCAGACAAGTGATACAGCTTACGGAGTCACTGCAACTAAGCACCCACCACACATTAAAAAAAAAAAAAAAAAAAAAAGTACAGGAAACATTTAATATGCGTAGATAATTACTGTATGTCTCCTAAAACTATTAATCTTGTATTTATGTCAATACTAATACTTGCAAACGCTTCATCTATCTAACACTATATTGCAAAAGGTCTTGTATTCCCAAAGATCTATGAAATAATATTGATTCTGAGACTTATAAATCATCTAAACAATAACTGACCAATTTTGTGAACAGCTTCCTCTTTCTGTAGAAATTAGTGAAACTAATCTAAATGTCGGATTCAGAACAGTCTAGTTGATATGTATGTAGTGTTGATTATTTCGAAAAATTGGAGGAAAACGAAGTCATAATTTAGTAACTGTAACGAATGATGAGTCGCAAAGAAATATAAACGATGTCGTTTCAAATAGTGAATATCATCTAGCTGTAAGAAATGAAGGAACTAAATCAGTAATAGAGGTAGAACTCATGATTGTTTACAAGCATGATAGGCTCAATGTAGAAGTAAAACATATAAGAAATGAAAAAGCATGTTGATACTATATTATATTACTCCGAAAACAGATGAAAGTAAATCGGAAGCTAACAATAGAATACAACAATATATAAGGTTACTACCGCTCAGAAGTGGTCATAAAATCGGCAATAGTTTGAGTTGCATTATGCAAGTTGAACGGGTTATTGGTAAATTAGGCAAGAGGCGTGATATTGTAAGAAGGAAGAAACCGAGTTGCGATCTGATTATATTCAAGATAGTATACTATGCCCATATTGAAACCTGTCTCGAATATGGTTTATTTTTCTGGAGTATAAAGTCCAAAATGCGTTCAATATTAGAAAGCTATTAGAATTCTCAACAACTTGGAATATTGGCAGTAATGTAGGCACCACTTAGCAGAACTATAGATACTAACAGCATGTAACCTGTATATAAATAAATATCAAAATGTGATTTCAATGTGTCGTAAACCATATTCTGCGTAGTGGGTTGTTGCTAAATCAGGAAAATTACATATAAATACATACATATAATACATTACCAACTCGGTTACATCAGGTCGTACTTGTGTAGTTCTACTCGCAGCTAAAAAAAACGTCTAGTGAATAATTTTTTTTTTACTCGATTAACGAATTTGTGTGTATGTAGATTAACTGCCATTGGTCGGGCTTTGGGTGTTGGTACCTGGCACATCAGACGATAACAAAAATGAATTGAAAATAGAGAGATAATGTGTACTGTGTTTTGTGTGAACCTAAATTATTTTTTGTTGTGATATATAGTTGCTTATACATAGGTGTATTATAGTTTATTTTTGAGCGCCAGCTTTATAGAAATAAAACTGATCTTATTTTTTTAAATAACAGAAAACTTATATTTCCAGTATACCAAGACCTCTTAGTGCAGATTGTTTTATTAACATATTTACGAATTACATATAAACATTAAAATAACCAAAACAAAGATGTTACATAGTGTGAGTACGTACATACATTACATATATGTGATTTATACACTGAGTGAAAGCATTGACTGTATCAGAATTATTTCGTTTCAAATTTGAGTTATGCCTTTTTATTGGTTTTAACACTAAAGTAGATGAGAATGCAAAAGTGGGGTGCTAATCCAACAACTTCAATATTAACGTAACTCTGTTTTTTATTGAAATCATTGCTGCAATTAAAATTTATGGCTACTAAACTTATTGGGTGTTTTTCTTAGCATATTTTAGCACTTACGTATTTTTACATTTAATTCAGCTTTATATCGTAGTAGTAATATAACCTTGAACTTCATGAGGCTTGGTCTGCTCGCATTCCGTATAAATATGCATAGAATAATAATAGTGGTTGGAATAATGCATCCGAAACTAAACCAAGAACAGGAAATTAATTAAGTTGAATCTGTTATATAATTTTGTTGTAGGATGCGCACTTAGAGATGTTATTAGTTACTAGATTGGACGAAAAATAATGTTAGCCTTGGTAATTATTAAGCGCATCTGACAGTATTATGGTATAATAGGTATAGCTTGATGGAAAATCGCATCGACTGATGTAAATTTCTGGTTAAATTTACCGCAGTGGAGCTCCAATTTTACGTCAAAAGATTGAAATTATGTCGAAAAGTATACGTATAAGCTTTATAATAACCCGAGCTATATGATATAAAATTAACTTCTGACATTATTAATTATCGTCGTTTTAACGAAGAGCAAATGATGTGATAAATTAACAACAGCTTAAAATATTATGAAGGAGTTTCGTCTAAGTTAATGAGAATTAAGCTTTTGGTAATAGAAGTTGAACATTTTAGTATGATACTATCGATGCTTTTTCATGTGTCAGTAGTATTGTTGTGTAGGATTTTAATTAATCTGTCATTAGGTTGCTCAGACTAGACTTACTTGTACTACCGGCATATTTGGAAGGGCTATAATAAGCTACCTACATTACCTACATTTTATCTTATTCGTAAGTAACTGAAATAGAAGTTAGCTATAAGAAAATTATTTACATGTTTACTACTGAGTACTGAATTTCAATTTATACACTAATTTTTGAATGGTTATATTATTTTTGAATGGGTGATCAACATTGTTATATATCATACATACTTATATTTCTCAGCTGTTGAAATGACAAGTATATTTCAGAAACTGAAACTCAATGAAATTAGCTTTGTTATAGCCAAATTCTTGTCCAACAGCCAAATTTTTGTACGAGTACAGTGCGTTTGATGTCATTTTATTGCCTTTTATTCCTGAATTTGACAAATGTTTTGATAAAACTATCCACAGGCTGTAGTACATAACAGTATCTTTCTCCGATATCCATGCGGGTACAAACGACGTAGTATGTTATATTAAAGATAACATCAGGACAGTAAAAAATTGAAGATGGCACGAAAATTAGCCTGTTTTCTGCAAACGGAGGCTTAACGATACAAGATATGAAGAAAATGTAAGACTTATTTATATAGTGTGACATTTTCTCTAAAAAAAGTGTTACAGTTTTTTTAAATATCTTACATCGTTAAGCTTGCATTTATTTGCTTTGCAATTATTATTATTTAACGGGTCGACAGCCGCAGTGGTTAGGCGGCTGACTATCTTTGTGGCAAGACGACAGAAACCGGGTTTCGATTCTCTGGTTGGACGGTGGCACTTTTTCAGAGGGTTGAAACGCGGATCGACTTACCATTAGTTGTTGAGAGCAAAGTGATTAACAGCGCGGCATTATAAAAGGCGATATGATGCTGTCACAAAGCCATTTGAGCACAATTTGCGCACACAAAACTACACCGCGAGAGTTGCAATGATAGACATACAAGTAATACAGCTTACGGAGCCAATAGATTGGGAAAAAATAGGCCCATTTTTGTGTTATCCATTTTTTTGCGATTTCAGCTTTAATGGCAAAAGGTGTAAAAAATGGTAAGATGTTTTTATAGAGTATGAAATGTTCTACAAAAAATTCCCGGAGAGCACTTTTCTGGCTGCTATAATTTTCAAGTTGTACTAGTTAGAAAGGTGCGACAGAGGCTAATTTTCTCCGTACACCACCTGTCTGTTTCTGAAATAGGTTACTGAGATAAATCAGATAAGATAAAGATGAGAGACATTTCTAAAAGACAGTACAAAAATGTTTCCAAAATTGCAGTTTCAAGTAAAATTATAAAGAAATTGCTTAAATAAACTAATTGGTAGTGCTGTATAGGTTGCTGCAAGTACGTGGTGCAATTAATGAGTGGATTATAAAACAACACCAATTAAAATGGAACCATGTAGCTGCACAAAGGCACAGCAAACGGATGATGGAACGACCGCCCCAACGACTAACTGCTGACTTACTTGCATTAAACAGGACTCAGCTTAAGGCAGTAAGATCTCTATTAACAGGACACGTCTGTCTAAGAGGTCATCTGCACAAGATGGGGATCTAAAGATGAACCCCTATGCAGACTCTGTAATGAGGAGGAGGAAACAGCCTTTCATATAATCTTCGAATGCGTAGCACTAAGTCAAGGTAGGGTTGCTTTGCAAAGCGCGTTTGATCTACCAGTGGAGAAATATTTACTAAATAGACTTCTAAACCTGATCGAGGGAACTAACCTGTTGAGTAAAATAGAATCAAGGCAGGAATAACACGATAGGCTCAGTGCGTCGCAGTGTTAGGGATAATTAGAGACTTGATAGCAATCAAACCAATCAAATCAAAATAGGTTGCTGCAAACAGTTCTGTTTCATCACCGTAGGGCAAAATGTGTGTGATGTTACAGCAAATATCAGCGGTTAAAAATATGCTCAAACAAATCTAAGATAGAGTTAGATTTAAATAAAACTTTAATTGAAAGTTACATAAAAACGTACTTGCAAGTTTATTTAAGAGATAGAGAGAAAAAATAAAGGCTACTTAGTATGTAAGACAGGTGACATATCACCCGGACTGTACATACAATCTCTACAAAACAAAAATCTGGTGATAGTATTGTGATTTCGGGTTGTGATTTTCAGTAGAAGCGAAGTACTTATATGAATGTCGCCTTAATAGTGGACATTCATCGTTATAAAAAAGATCACACATTGGCTTGGAGAAATGACGACTTTTGGCGAAACTTACATTGTTCTTGGTTACATCGTCTTAAGAACACGTGTTGTTTATATTGAAGCACAATATGCTACTAAGAAGCTGCACGAAAGGCTTAGAAAAGGAACCTGTAAAAAAATAGACAGATACCAGAGGATAAACTTGGATCAGCAATGCCTACAGAATAAATTCTGTAATTAAAACGTAACGTGCTAATACAATAAAACGTTAAGAATGGTAATGAATTATTGCATAGAATGCATATGATTTGTTTAAATCACCGTATTTTTATATTTTTACATAATCTTCAACGATACTTTATACATTTTACCATAAATATTTGTATGTGTCTTATAACAGCGGTGATATAATGTAAATTGCATGAATTTTCTAGTAGTTTACACGCTACATGTTGCTGAATGAGATGAGGGTCCGACAAGTGACATCTATGTCTGTATAATAGTACCTACATCATTATTTATATATGAACATTGTATATTGTGCATGCATGAAGTATCATGAGAGTTAATGATTATTGTCTGTTAATCTTTACTAAATGCTGTTATAAGGATGATCTAAACAATTTCCACGAAAATGATTATTTTGTTTGGAATATCACATATGCATAGGGAATTAGTTGCATAACAGTGAATTACGGGTGATACAATAATGCGTAGAGGATTATCTTAATCTGCCATGGATATTAGGTTTGAATGAAATAAGTATGTCTGGAATTATGCAAACAATCTTGAAAATGAGTTGTATTTGAAAAGGATCTCATAGATTACTTCTGCTACACATTATAAACGTTATATTTCTAATAGGTGGTTTTATTTATATATTACAGTAAAGGCCCGCTAATCCGGCACCTTCCGGACTTTGAGGGTGTCGGATTACCGAAAATGCCGGATTACCGAGCGTCGTCGAAAAACCATGATTTCTTCGATTTAAATGCGCAGTATATGAGCGGCCGGTGGTTAAGCGTTTTGTCGTGCACTCTCTGCTTACGTTAAAGTGACAAAAAATATATAAAATGAAACAACATTTTAGTTAGAGAATAAACGAAAAACCTTTATTACATACCTAACATACTTTATGCTTTATAGCTTTACAGCCAGCTTTTTGGTTTTGAGAGTCAGACTTTTTGTTTAAAAACTCGTTACGCATAATGCACAAGTTAATAAGTTCTGTTGCGTTGTAGGACTTGCTGCACTCAGCAAATCTTGTAAACGTGTCGATTGCGGCAGCTGCTTCACTCCAGCTAGGCGGAGCTGTTGTGTTTAATACATCAGTCCCTTCATCTTCTTCACCGGATTCTACATCTTGTGGTTGAAATTCTTGTTGATTCTTTTAATCAGCATCTTTAATGTTGAACTTTTTTTGGAAATCTACGACCGAATAGTCCAAATTTACAACCCCTTGAAGAAAAGAAGCTCGGTAAAAACATTTAAAATTCTGAATTACTTCCTGATCCATTGGCTGAATTAAGGAAGTAACGTTTGCTGGAAAATAAGTGGTGAAAATATTCCCCGAGATCATCTCAGATGCTGCAGGGTGGGTTCTACAGTTATATAGCAATAGTATCACTTCGCTTTGTTCAGGCCAACCAAGCTTCTTCAAATTGTCTTTCACAGAAGGTACGAAACGATGAAAAAACCAGTCCTTAAACAATTCTGAACTCATCCATGCATTGGTCTGAACTCCATAAATAACGGGAAAGTTTACAATGTCTTTAAGAGCTCTTGGCTTTTTGTACTTGCCAATAACATAAGGAGTCAACATGTGGTCTCTTGAAGCATTTGCACACAATAAAACTGCCAATCGCTCATTTTAAAACCTTTGGCACATTTTTCATCTCTATCTGCCAAAAGTTGAATTAGGCAAACATCGCCAGAGTAGGCCCGTTTCATCGGCATTTGGCTTGCAGATAAATTGCGCAGTTCAACCAAATTCTCAAAATCTTTGTACTCTTCAGCAACGTTTCGATTTGCTGATCGTATCTCCCCAGCTATGTCAAGCTTACAAATTCCATTACGAGTTTTGAATCGGTACAGCCAACCGTCAGAAAGTACACATTCAGTTTCTGATAAACCCAACTCATCACGGAAGTGTTTACCTTTTTCCATAATTATAGGGCCGGTTACTGGCTTTCCTTCGAACCTTTTTCACAGTTTTTCGTGATTCTATGTCTTTTACTGGTATCGTTTGAGAAGCAAACTTTTTAAATTTATCATAATTTTTCTTTATGTCGTAGATTGTTGGAGAACCAATACTGAATTCCTCCGTAATAGTGTTTCTATTCTCTCCTTTTTCAATCCGATTGATGATTTCAAGCTTTTGTTTGATTGTAAGCGTAACATGTTTACGCTTCACTGTCACTTTACTTTTAGAGGTGCTCGCTTTAGAAAACATGACAGCTGAAAACAACACTATTGTAATTGTTAGAGAAAACAAACAATTGCTGCACGGTAGACCTCTAGCTATCTAACCCGTACAGTAACTGCCTAATACTGACACAAGATACACACTGAATCTAGACGCCAGACGACACTAAATGGCGAACAGATGATCGGAACTACGAGCGCGCCCGAAGTCTACCAAGCGTTGCCGGATTGTTGAAAGTGCCAGACTGTCGGATGGCGGATTAACAGGCACTTACTGTATTACTTATTACATATATACATAATTATTTTATTAAAACAAAATTTTCTTTCTTTTATAATTTAATAATTACGATAATTGCTATGCGATAGCGTTATCTGTGTAAAATTGTTTTCTGAAGTTTTCTATTAAATATTCCTGTATACAGTGTCTAAAGTAACCTAATGTGCACGAGTATTTTGTACCGGTGAAAAATATATAAACCATTTTGTAAAAGATGCTATTTGTTGGAAAGTTAATAGTGTGGTTGTTTTTCGTTGAAATTGAACGAATATTAAACGGTATTTTCATTACTTTTTAATTATATCGGGAACCAATACGTATTCTGAAAGTTTAATATAACCATATTAGCAACTAATAATGTGTTTTTTTAAATTAATTTCTTATACTTTACCTTTTTCTAGATTTCAATGTTTGTTTAATGAGAGAACTAGATTTGAACATCACAGCTAGAGTGAATTCCAATATTAATGTGTATGGAGAAAGAAAAAAATGTATGTAAATTTTGCTTATAAACAATGCCTGAATTTAGAAACCAAATATCCGGAGAATTTTGCTTACACAAATATGTTGCGATATTAGTGCAAGATTTAACGCTGCATTATCTTCATAATTTCATACTAAGCAGAGCTATGACATATCGATAAAAGATCCAGTGTCTAAAACTTTGTTCATAACTGATTAATAGATTTATATTTGTTTTCAGAGTCAGTAGTTATCAAAAATTCAACTAATTGGGGATAATGCGAATAAAAGGAACTATTTTCAGTTCTGTCTTGTTTGCGATACTTTAAATAATCTTTATACAGCTTCATAAAAATAAATGGCGTATTCAGTGAAAGCAGGAAAATTATTATTTGGTGTAAAAATACAATAAAATACGGTTCTTATCATTTATTTGCTACATCGTGCACGCAACCGGGAGCCTTGCCTTTAACCTCTTACCCACTGATATTCTGTAACGTGCTTACTTATAGTCCAATATTGTTTCGTGATAATGAGCTTATTTTGAAGCTTAACAGACATATACCGAACCCCCAAATTTGTGTATTTATGAGCATATTTCGATTGCAGTTTTCTTGGTTCCAGTTCCAGTTTTTTCAAGTTACGTGTACACCTACCTACATTGTTGTATTTTATTAGTGGAAACTGATTACTCTTACATAATTAGCTATAATTTAAAGTTTTAACCACAGGCAGAGCATAAATCGAAGCTTCTAAAAAGAGTTTATGTGTTGCACATTTAGAAAACATAATTTAACAATATAATAATAACTTGGAAACTTGAAATAATAACGAAAATTCAAGAAAAGCGTCTACTAATATTCCGTGAGAACCCTAATTAAAATGAAAAATTCTAATATCAGCTAGCTACCGTCAAATTGGCTGATAAATTTTAAAGTAGAATCTATCCAATATTATTTAATAAACGAAAAGCAAAAACAAAATTTGCACCACAAAAAGGCTACTAAATGATGGTATAGACAAGTTGTGGGAATGAAAAAGTGTCACAATCAATTTTACTGATTCCATAGGCGCAAAAATAATGCAAATTTAATTAGTTAAACCTATGAAACTGCTTATTGCGGGTACTGATGACGATTACATACATACGTGACAATACGTTACAGGGAGATTCCCGCTCGTACGAAAGTGCATAGAAGTACATACATGACACAGAATATCATCGATCTGCGCACATATTGCTGTTTTTATAATGTAGGTTTTTGGTCATCGGTATCACCTTGTAATGACTACAATACAAATGTCAAATTAGCTATCAGTTGCTTTTTATATTCTGTGTCCGTTGTATGTTTCTTATTACAGTAGAACCTCGTTTATTCGAGCTAATGTGGGAGGAGGTACCTCGGATAAGCGAAAACTTTTAAGCCAGTCTCATCCCAGTTATAAATTTGATCTCACTAATATCCTTCTTCCGCTACAAGTTTTTTGAACTCTTCCTTAAACTTTGTTAATTGGTCCTTCATCAGCTGACAATTTTTCGCCACAGATGCTTAACTGACAAATGCCTTGTTGTTTCTTCCATCTATCCAGCCATCCGCAACTTGCTGTAAAAATCTCACTTTCATCGGGAACTGTTTCGCAAGTATCATAGCATTTGCCTGTAATATAGGTCCTGAATTGTACTGTATGGTGTTGAAGAAAAATGATCAAACTTCATTGTATTTAACAAATGTTTTACTCGCGTAAAGCGTACTCACCTGATACTGGCAATCCCTTTTCTCTCATTTGAGTAAACCATAGAAATAAACCTTTGTCAACTTTATCAAACTCTGCTGGTTTCATCGATTTACAACGTGTCATTACATCGCCGGATATTGTCGCAAATTGTTCTAGACGAGATCGACTTCGACAACCCGAATAATTTCTCCTTCTTATTGCTTCCAACTTCTTCTTCACACTCATTACGCCATTTTTTGTGAATGACAATGTTCATTCATTGATTGTTGAAGACCAACTCTTACATAATTTTTAGCTCGCAGTCGAAGAATACACAAAGTGTATATACGCACGAGAAACAAAGATATGTACAAAAGATAACAACAAAAATACTACACGCGTACTGCTTAGCGGCTTCATCCCAGCTTTTCCGTATTATCCGACCATACACCGCAATTAATGCGAAGTGCTCGGGTAAGTCCGTTGCCTCGGATAATGCGCAGACTCGGTTAATCGAAGACCGGATAAACGAGGTTCTACTGCATTTCGTTTGAATGAAACATGTTTCATAATGAAAATATTTGATTTATGATATTTTTAGGTTCAGTAAGTTACATGCCGTAGTTTCGCGCCCAAAGTAGCCCAAAATTGAATTAGAACGAGCTTTTGCGTACGTGTTTATGCGCGTATACAATATATAGTAAGTTGTGCAGAGGCTTACGTGATCAATATGCGCCCGTGAACTAGAACCGACAATAACTATAATAGTAGCGATAGGTGGCATCTAGATAATAACGAACACTTATAACTGATTATTACAATACTCTATTTTAACAACATTTTGGTCGTAAAAATACAGGAAGTATTAAATCCGATATTGAACTTGTACGCACACTTAAGGTATTTTTCATTATTGCAGGAATGTGACGCTAATAATTTACATAGATGATAATGCTACCTTACATATCTACTTGATATACTTAATCTCTATTTTCTAACAAAGTGTTTTTCTTAGTAATTTTATTAGTTACGGCATCGGCATTTCGGAAAATTTTCTAGATATATCTTGAAGTTAAATATATCTAATTGCAGATACGGTTTGTTTTAAAGGCGTATTTTTATAATTTGTGATTAAAAGTGACGCATTAGCGAAACGAAAAGTTCAAAGGTCGATTTCAGTATATCTGATGTAATAATATTTCTTTAACGGTATAGTTTGCATATTATACAGCTAGTCCGGAAAAATATTAGAGTTTTGCAAAGTTAGACTATTAATACAATCACTTTATTTTATGCAGAGAATTTTTTCCGACGTCGATTTCCATCGAAAAACATCGTTTAAATGGATCGCCATATTAAACTTGTTACTTCAATACCTGTTGAAATTTGAAGGGTCTCTTCCCTATCGCTATTTCTAGCTGCTTTCATGTTGAAACGCGATTGCGTGTTATACATTCTGGAATATTAATCAGTTTGATGGCACTAAGGTAATGGTTATTTCATATATTTGGTGTAACATAAATCATTTACTTTATGTGTTTTAATTTTGAAAAGTGCTACAAGTGTGTGAGCCAAATTTAATCTATTGTATCTATATTTAATTTCGCAAATTAGTGTGTAACATCATCGTACTTAATTTCCAATAACGTATGTGGCCTCTTTCTGCAATTGAAAATTACCGTGAAAAATCAATTTCGACATGGCTTAATTACACAATAACAAAATTTTCGTACAAACTATATGGAAGGAAACTGGGCTGCTTCTAGAACATTAAAATGTTTCCGCCGGTATTTCCTCGTTTTATCGTCTTACTAATTGCATTTTATTTACAATTTTTTCAATACTGTTAGCGCAGACACATTGTATGAAAATTTCGTGATTTATATTGTAACTGTGCATAGCATTTCATATACACTAGGCGCCATTAATTCTCGGCCTGATATAGATAAAATAATCTGAATATATAATAATTTTTATAATCTTTTAATATAATTTCCACTAAATACAATTATAAAGATAATCTAGTTTTTTTTTTCCTCAAAATCTTCTACTACAGCTTCTAGAAACCCACTTAAAATGATGACACAAGAGGTCTTTTCTTAATTGAGCCATGTCCGGACTATACAGTATACACACATATGTATATGTTCCGCTTCCTGAAACCTATATTCACGGATTGTAGCTTGTGAAATGGGTGCAGAGTATCGACGGGTGCATTGGCATGTAGTCATCCAAGAGCTTTTGCGAACTTGCTCTGATATCAGGGTGAGTCACGACTATTCCCTCGGTGTCTTCTGTCTAAACGCTAAAAGATTTGAGTTTCAAATTTTAGTCAAATATGTAGGACGATAAGGAGTACATTTTAAAATTATTTGTAAGTATACAGGGTGATTCAAAAAAGTACAGCACATCAAAGTTAGGTTATTTTTAATGGAACACCCTATATTGTATACCATTTTTGGATTCTACGTCACAAATTAGAATAACTTTGTTGATAGTTCCCTATACCTATCTGCTGCCAATTTCGAAAAATTGAATTTTTATGAAAATGTCGACTTTCGCGAAAAAATTAAAAACAGGAAAACTGTATGACTTGGACGATTTACATTTGTAAGAAGTTATTTTGACAAAGCGTGCTTTAAATAAACCAGTACAGCATTTTGATATTGGCTACATGACATTAAGCAAAACAATTTATACTTTATATTTTTTCAACCATCAATAACTTTTTAAGTTAAATGGAACACATTCAACCTCCTACCAAAAACTATAAAGATGTCTATATCTAAATTTAACGATTAAAATGTTATTAACAAAATTCTTCAAAAACGCTCTAAAGTTGATGCTTTTTCTCATCTAAATAGGCCATGCTTTCTAATTATTTGTGTGAGAATAATTATATTCCTTGTAAGTTGTATTATATTGATAAATAAAGCCGAAATTATGTTGAAGCAATATGCATATCTGATTAATACATTATTAGAGAGTAAGATAAAGTTCAAATGAATCATTCAAGTAATTGACTACCTATTCGTAGAATACTTGAATATTATTTGTTTGAATCGAATGAATATTTTTGACACCGAAGTGTATTTATTTTCTTGGCATATGTAAGTACACATAATGCAATTTTTGCCAAACGCCAATTAATTAAACATATTTTTATATTAAAATATGCCGTCCCGAAGTGGAGTCGAAGCACCAGGTAGGGCTATCGCGGCTCTACCGCAAACCGTTGCGACCACCGGGGGGCTACGACTGCACAAGTAAACTTCACAATTATATGCGAACGAGATGTTATAATGACCTGGGATAGGCAACATTTTTGACACCGAAGTGTATTTATTTTCTTGGCGTATGTAAGTACATATAATGCATTTTTCCCAAACGCCAATTAATTAAACATATTTTTATATAAAAAATATGCCGTCCCGAAGTGGAGTCGAACCACCAGGTAGGGCTATCGCGGCTCTACCTTTAGCTTCGTAACAGATTCCGAATTTCTTTCCGCAATTATATTGTAGGTGTTTATATTTTTAATGCAGCTAGGCAGATTATTAAAAATACGAATACCTAAGTGGTGAACACTAAAGCTAGCCTAGTCATAGTACAAAGTGGTAAATGTAAATGATCCTTAATTCTATATTTATGCATAGTTGCGTTAGTTGCTAGCTTATTCATATTATTAAAAATATAACAACATGCTTCTAATATATAAATGGCAGTATTTTCAGTTTCTTGAATACCGGTCGGCAGGGTTCTGTAAAATGCATACCAAACGGTACTTCTAATAGCTGTTTTTGCGAAAGAAATACATGCTGTGCACTAGCAGATGCACCACAGAGTAGTATGCCGTACTGTAATCGGGAACATATTTTTGCATAGTACAAGGAATGTAAACACGCCTCAGTTATTTGTAATTATCATGATAGACTAAGTCATGTTACACAACGTGGATGATTTTAAATGAAAGAAGTGCGAGTTTTCTTGAAAAATGCATCTTCGTTCTGCATCGTCACGTCTCAGATTAAAAATGTCTGAAATGATATCTGTCGTTATTCAGTGTTATACTGTGCATAGTAATAATGGATAAATTTCTAAATTTTCTAGAGTGTTAATATCTATTTTTAGGTCTTATATCTGAAAAAGCTTTTGCAACACAAGGTTTACCCTTCAAGTATATTAGAATTGCTTTGTGGAGTATTAGCGACATTATAAGTTTTTTTCGTTTTCTTTTTGTTCAAGCCATTACAGTTAATCAAACCGTAGTTCCCCGTTCGTGCTTTGCCAGCGTTTTATGATTATAACAACAATAATTTATTCGACAAAAAGTATTACTATATTGGGAAATAAGAAAATTACCTTTATTAAAGCGGAAGGGAACCTAAAAGTGATTTATTTCTTATTAGCATACACAAATGTCAACATAACTAAAGAAAACACCAAAGTTACTTACTAACTTTTAATGAAAGAGAAAGCAATATACAATAATTATGATGATCGTTTATGGTATCTTACAAAACCGAGAGTCGCAGGGCTAACAGCAAAGGACTATACGTAGAGCAGTGGATACGGTGCAGGGTTCAAATCTTGTTGATGCTTGTGTTAACGGTTCGCAAGATCGGTACCGGTTGAGCTACCACAGTTAACAGTGTACCATTATTTACAAGGTAATGTAACAAAGCTGTGGTGACACATTTTCAAGCATAATTTACACAGCAAGAGCAGTAGTTGTAGTTTCGACAAGTTTACAGCTTAGAAAGCATTTGTAGCTGTACCAGATCAAAACAAAAACTATTAATTTCTTTCTATGTAACAGACAACCAACTTCCGTTCTCTTCAAATAAGTATTCCTATTTAAACAACCACATCTGACCACAGGCACTGAAAGAATATCAACGCTGCAATAGTTCTTGTTTGCGTTTACTTTTTCTTACATTACCTCTGACTTCGTCACGGTTACAATACAGATGAATATTCGTTCTGTTGGAGGAAAAAGTATCCTGCCAGTGCGCGAAAGAAGAAGGCTTCTTACTCAAACCCTGTAAGAACTTTGTTGTCCTAGAATGCATACAAAGAATATATGTGCTACACACAGCCCATGTAGGTACACTAAGCCAAGAAAGTACCCCCGCATTGTGAGCAAAGGGCGTCCTTCTTATATACTCTGGCAGAAAACTTTTTTCTTCTACTGTACCTATGTTCAGACCATTGAGGTAGAATAGTAGGAGACGACATCACGTGGTTAAGTAGAATACACTAAAAAGGTGTATCTTGGATATGCAAATGTTTACCTTGACTATAAAATAGAAAGTTGTAGTGAAATAAAAATGTCGGGTGAACACGACCTGTGGTTAAAAATTAAACTCAGGAAGTTCAGGTTTTCGAAGCCTTTCATGCCGTGGTTAACCGATAATATCAGACTGCTAATGTCTCTTCGTGACCGCGCTAAAGCAAAATATCGGCATACAAAGAATCCTGAGCATTGAATTTATTATAAAAGCCTGCGAAATTTCACTACCCTAGTTCTACGCAATGAAAAAAAGGCTTATTTTAACTACCTCGAACGCTCCCGAAATATAGTTGATTTGTGGAGAAGTTACGCTTCATTGGGGCTGAACAGAAAGAAAAAAGTGGTAATACCTGATCACATACGTAATGCGAATAAAATTAATCATTTCTTTATAGAATCCACAAATTGTGGCTCTATGATACCGGATATATCTCTTTACTCTCAGGTTTTAATTAACAATAACTTTGAATTCAAATCAATAGATACGCATGTTGTGGTAAAACACTTACTGAATATTAGTACGAATGCGGTGGGCTCCGACGGCATTTCCTTGCAAATGATAAAACTGTGTTGCCCAGTCATCTTACCCTATTTAACTCACCTTATTAACTCGTGGGAATCATACCTTCTATTTGGAAACAGGCTATCGTCAGACCTCTTCCCAAACAAGCGGACCCTAAGGATTATGCGAATTTGAGACCAATAAGCATATTGCCAACTCTATCTACAATCTTGGAAAAAATTCTCAATGAACAAATATCCGAATACCTAAAAAAATATGACATTCTTCCACATAATCAATCCGGCTTCCGCAAGGGCTTTAGCTGCACTACTGCTTTGATTAAAATCACATATGACTTGTTATCAGCTTCAGAAAAAAAATTGACGCCGACCTTGGTGCTTTTGGATTTCAGCAAGGCTTTTGACACGGTGAATCACAAGTTGCTTTCGCTCATACTAAAATATATCGGCTTTGGTCCGCGTTCAACTGCCTTGATGGAGAATTATCTGTATGGTCGTGGACAACGGGTCCAGCTCGAGGGCAACATTGAGTCTGACACATTGGATGTGCGCTCGGGTGTCCCTCAGGGTTCCATACTTGCTCCTATCCTCTTCTCTATTTATACAGTTTTTTCATGAAGCATATAAAATTTTGTAGTGCGCATGCCTACGCGGATGATTTTCAGTTGCTTCCTTCCTTCCATACCAACACGTGGAGGGAAGCTAGTTCGAACATAAACCGTGATCTGAGGAGCATTGGTGAGATCTCTGAAAAGCACTGTCTTAAGGGTGTACTGCTGCTCTACTGGAATCTAATCGTAGACTGCGAGACGAAAGTTATGAAAGAGATAGTAAATGCAGTTTTTCAAAGTGGACGTGCGAAACAAAAATTGTGTTCGCTGACGTGCAGAATATTTTATACGGAGCGCAGATGCGATTGTTTTTTGCATGCTACACTGTTATCACCAGAATCACCTTCTTGAAAAGGAATCTTTGCTGTTTACATTATGTATCTAAAATATCCACACACAAAAGATTAGTAAAGATGTAGTTCATTATTTCAGCTTAGTTTAGTGTAGTATATTCGCCCGTCTCGGAAACGTATTTTGTCGATAACTGTATCTTGTGTGATTTTATATATTTACGGAAACGTGTTGTTTGAAAACAGAACAAGTGTATTTATTTTATTTTGAAATATTTCAAAGAATTTAATAGTTTTGTGAATTTGTGTTGCATTTCATTACACAATGCCTAGACTTCGAGCAGCTTCACGCAAAAAAAGTTTGCCTAATAAAATGAAAGCGGTATCCACAAAGAAAAAAACTGCAAGTGAAAGAAGATCAAGTTCGACCGGATCTCCAATTAAATTGGTTTGTAGTACAAAATCACAAAATGTAAGTTTGTTTTCCGAAAATGTACAAACATCTGTGTGCTGTAGTCCTTTACCAAGCACAAGTTTAGCGTTGTTACATAGTCTCACACATGATGAGGAAATATCTTCCAAAGCTGCTGTTTCACAGGCAGCATGTACTGCCGTTAATGAAATTCCAGAAACTGAGGTAGACAGTAAAATTTCTGGAAGACGCATTGTAAACATAAAAAATTTATTTGACGCCATAATACGTTTCCAACATCTACCAATTTTTTCCTGCAAAAATGAACACCTGGAAATTGTAAAAGAGCAAAAATTTGGTTTGCGAAGTGTGTTTACGATAAAATGTAATATGTGCATGCAAATAAAAAGTATTGATAGTGATAATGATCCCAGGATGATGGATATCAACACAGCTGCTACTTTGGGTACCATAACTTCTGGAGGAGGATATTCTCAATTGCGAGAAATATTGGCAACATGTGATGTACTGACTATGGGACAACATTTATTTATAAAAAGTCAAAATGTCTTGGCAACATTCATTCACGAAACAGCTTGGGAAATAATAGAAAAAAATGGAAAGGAAGAAGTTCGTATTGCAGTAGAAGAAGGTCACGTAGACTCTGATAACATTCCATATATTACAGTTATTGCAGACGGAGCATGGAGTAAGCGCTTATACAAAGTAAATTATAGTGCATTGTCTGGTGTAGGCGTTATAATTGGGCAAAGGACTGGCAAAATATTATTCCTAGGAATAAAAAATAAATATTGCTGTATATGCGCACGCGCCACTTCACAACAGCGCGAAGCACCACAACATAATTGTTTTAAAAACTGGGATCGCCCTTCTACCGGCATGGAAGCTGATATACTTCTAGAAGGATTTAGAAAGAGCATTGAAATGCACAATTTAAAATATAATAACGTGCTAAACAACAATTTATAGTATCCTGTTATGTTGTTAATAATTACAACTTTGTTTATGGTCAAAAAACGTTAGAGAATATTTAGAATGCTCGCTTTATCCAAATGCGAGCCGCTTTAAAGTACATAATATTATCAGCGTACATGTTCACAGTACAAAATCAAATAGGATGTAGATATACGGGATGACAATTTAAAAACCTCCAATGCCCAATATCTCAAGAACAAAAAATAATATAAAAAAATTTTGAACAATCTAGTCCACTACTAGGCAATAGTTTGTTTACGTAAGTTATACTTTTGGCCTTAAAGATGGTTTTCAAGAAATTCTTCTTTAAACAATTTCTTTGCGAGTTATTATTTCAATTACTATTATAACGACATTTAGCGTAACTATCAATTTCTTGAAATCATGTCATTTCTTGGCATAAAGTCCACTTTAAATACAGTTTGGAATTATTTAATCCTTAAATTTTAACCTCGCAATAATGGTTTACACTCTAGTTGAGCGTGTAGAAATGACATTTGAATCTGGGAGTCGTTGTTTCTTAGGAGCATTTGACGTTCTTAACTAGAGCCATCCTCACCATAGGAAAATCTATATTCGAAATTTAGTTATTACGTTTAAATTAACTAGATCAGTTGCAAATAGAAAACGAAAGACTTTAGTTACTGAGTAGAAATGGTAATATTATACCAGAAACGTCATATAGTGCGGGTTTGCTCCGTTTCATAATAAAAGGTCAATCATCTCGTTATTTTGGTATAATATTGCCATGTCTATTAATAGAGCATCTTAAATTGATGTACTGGAACAGTTTTCAATTATCTGAAATAATAAGGTTATCACGGGAATCGGCCAGATAGATATTAAAACACTAAGCACTGTTTAAATCATGATTATCAGAGGCCAATATATTGTTGGAAATCATTCAACAAGTACATTGTTAAAGTAATAGAATGTATAACGATTGTTTAATGGGACCCTTCTCCCGGTAGTTTATGGGCCTGTCAACCATTAATAATTAACGAAGGCTCTTGATTGATAATAAAGGCCCAGAGAAAAACTGATATCTCAATATGCATTATTGTTAGCAATTACAGTTATATAATATGTATGTATATATTTCTGATCGAATAAGCTGTAAATCTCATAGTTTTTTAAAATTTTATGATAAATATTGGTGTAATAATAATACATTTCACAAAAATATCTCGTTAAGTAATTTGCCTTGTACGAAATTCACTTCTCTTACAAACTGAAGTGTTTTCTTCCAAATATTTTGCCCAGGATAAAATAACACATCTCTATTTGAAGATAATCAAAAGATAAACTGTATTAAAAAAAAAGTAACAAGGACAAAATTTGCCATAGAGTACATAAATATTCTTCATGTTCATCATATCACATTAAATCGCTTCCATTATTACTAATTTTGTATTACATTTTCAGGTTACTCTAAAGCAAACTGTTGTTCACACAAATGCTTTTATACGAGGGTCGCGTATAAGTTGTCGCAGCTGTTCTTATGCAAGATTTATTTATATTAAACAAATTTACATATTAGTTATGTTAGTGTATAGAAAATGTAAATAAACAAACCGCTCACTGATTAGGTCAAATATAAAACATCTTTGCCTTGAAATTGTCTTCTAAACAGGATTATAAACAATGCGGATTGAGTGTTTAAGAGTATAAATATTACGCGTGTAGCCATATGTTTTTTATGATATGTAATAGCATAATATAAGAGTGAAACTAAACCTCTGTTTGATTTATCAAAGTTCAGTTAAATATTGCATGTATTCCATTGATTTTAAAAATTGCATAATAAACGAAATATTTTATATTTGCGAAACAAGTTACATATTTGTTATTAACCACTAAAACTTCAAGGTTTCCTTCATTTTGTGAGGTAAACTGATATTCTGTAAATTATTCACGCGGAAAGGTAGGGTGCGGTTTCAAGTTTATTTGCATGTTATTTAATCAATTAAATTATTTTATACAAGGTTCGCTCGTTTGAAATACTACACATAAAACATTTTCTTTCTTAGGTTAATTATATTGCTATAAACGTACATTTTGCAGCAAATTACAAATATTTTTGAGCTATTGTTTATACAATACGAGAGGAAATATGATTACAATAAAGGAAATACTTTTATAACGGTATACATTGTTTTACATCAATATTTTTTCGATATCAACTTCACGTTTGTTTTTTTGTGCGCGGGTCATATAAAAACGTTTCGTCGCCCAAGGGGAGTGTAAAGTTTTCAATAACGGTCCCAGATTTATGCAAATTCTTGTTATAGAATAAATTTTCCCAAATATAATATAATATACTTTTTCTGTTATACTTCTTTATGGTTTTCTGAACAAGTTAAATAATCTAAATGTATATATTGACAGACTATCACGGTATAAAAACTACGCATTTTTTTTAACGATTGTAGATTGAGAATGACTACCTCTTAAGTCAAGCAACATCTGGCGAATAATATGACAGCGTTATAGGTAAAATCACAATACCCAAACAAATAGAGCCCATAGGACTAGAACGATCATGGGTCAGCGCAGTCAGATCAGTAACATCAGTCTTTAAAAACCTTCTGAACACATACCATCCTGAAGATATCAACGTTGTGTATTTATTATTTTAATATGTATTTATGCCTAAGGAGAGGCAAGATGAGCGATACTGTATTCAGAATTTAATAATGTCTATATATGTGGTAAATACAGGTTGTACAATTTTAGAAAACATTCGTTCACTTATCGTTTTTAATCAGTCAAGAAGAATTTTTTTTTGTTGGAAAATAGGCAGAATGTTATATTAAATTGGCAATGTAAATTGGGATGCAAATCTTGCAAATTGACAACAATGTGTGATATAATCTAATAATAATATAATCTAAAAAATAAATTAATTAAAAGTTAAAAATGCATGACACCAGTAAATAACTACTGGAACAGTAAACTTACACAAACGCTACAGGCGTTTGCGTCAGTGTTTATAGTAAACACCCACTGCGCTTTAAATATTTCTTCAAAATTGTTTTCAATTTCTATAACATTTTGTTTATATTTTCTCTTTAATTAATTACTATTTGTTACATAATTTTAATTGGAAAACTTCTGCCTGAAACATGTAATCGATGTCGTATAAACAATGTAAATAACGAAAGGATATTCAATATGTATGAATTAATCGTAGTAGTAGTTATAGATTTAGAATATTGGCCGTTAGGAATTTAAATTTATAGAATCCGCTTCGCTACGGGACTATATAAAAGCATGATAAGGAACGTTTGAAAGCAATTCACGTTTTCGCCGCGAAGTATGTATTAAATTTTTAGCATTTAGGTGAAAATTTGTCTGCATAAGGAACCTACAAAATCGATTTCTGGCATAGAGAGGTATTACTTTTGTTCACAAATAAAAATATATGGTTTTGAGAAATAGGAAAACAATACGTGAAATTACGTAATTGTGTTAGATGCGTTAAGAATGGAATCTATTTCGACAATAGCCTAATTTGACATAGCATGAAGTATGTTCCGCTACAATTTAGTGCAGAGTACAGGTAAATACACTGAAAGTCATGGTTTGCTATTGACATTTATTTTCTGTATGCTGTCGCCCAGTTTTACTTCGGAGTGCATCTTTTTGTTCCACATTATTAAAGATGAATTGGTCTAGTAGAGAAATCATGCTATTACAAGAGTTGCAGTGATAGCCAGACAAGTAATACAGCTTATGGAGTCACTGCAACTAAGCACCCACCACACATTAAAAAAAACAAAAAAATTACAACGATGCTTCTAAAAAGCTTTTATTGACAAGAGAAGATAATATTAAAATCAACGTTGTTTTGAAATGGCGTGAGTAAAATACTATATCGATCAATTTTTAACGAAAAATTTGATTGATATGGAATTGTTTCCTACCAAGTACGCTACCACAAAGAGTAAATAATATCCATTTAATATCCAACTGAATACAGAAATTCCATTTACAAGATGTAATAATAAATGCAAATAAACTAATAATAATCATGTAGTGCAGACAAAGTACCATCACAATAATAGCACCATACTAAAAATAACGCCCCCATAATAATAATTATATAGTGTAATGATAATTATCTAGTATAATAATAATGTAGTGCAGAGAAAGTATCATGAAGTCAGGCACCGGAGGGTCATATCTCGCCTCGTTGAAATATAGGAAACCCTAAATGCTATCTGTTTCAGGAGCGCTGGGAAATCAATTTTATTATGTAATATATTATGTAGTTGTATCAAGCTAGCAATTATTTTTCTATTAAGATTTTCAATCGAATGTTTGTAAGAGCTGTTGATGAATAGGCACCATGAGATTAAAAACATAGATATTTTAAAAACTTGCATTGAACTCTCTGCAGTGCCTGTACATGAGTAGTATACATTGAATACCACACCAGAGACGCATATTCTAGTTTGGAACTCACAAAAAAGTAAACTGATTTAAGCACGTTTAGGTTAATGATTTTGTATTACGCTGTATAAAACCCATCATTTTAAGGGCATGTGTCGCAGTATTGGTGATTCGTTCAGTGAACGTTAATTTACTACCGTAGTGTGCACCAAGGTCTTTGGTAGTATCGCGCTCTTTAATGATTTGCTTTTGCTAAACAATATTTTGTATAGTCGAAAGAATTTACAGTTGACAAAAATCGTAAACAAGTTGCTTCTAGAACCGCAAACCCTAGTTAGTAGGTCTCCGATGATATAGTGAGAGATGGTGCAACAAAATTTTATTGATCCAATGAAATAGTGTTTTATAAAAACTTACAATGAGTTGATACAGTTGCTGTTGAATATTATAACTATACTCAGAATTTACACTCAAAGCTAAGATAACGTACGGTTGTTACACGGAAATGTTAAGTTTTTTTAAATCTGTGGTGAGTGTTGATTGTTGAAGGTAAAAGCCATAGATAAATGGTCTAGACCTTTTTCAAAATAGTAAATTAATATGTTTTATAATATTGAAAGTACATAAAAAGACTTATCAAGTTCTACGTTTCATTTTATTTTAAAACTTTATCAAGGACTAAACATACAATTTTGTTTAACATGAAACATGTAACTCAAGTCTTAAATAGTTTTCTCAAACTGGCCTATCAAAGCCGTAATTATTCATTACCATTTACCAACTTGAAGAGGCTGACTAGATTAAATATTTCAGTATTAATTGTCCATAAGATGATGCGTACAAAGGTTTTATATCCTTTAATGCCAGTTGAAGTGAATAAACGACGAAAGAAATTATTGCGGTGAAGAGCAAAACTACACTGAACTAAAAGTACGTCCAGAATGAACCTCTGATGAATAATCTTCTGTCTATTTTTCATCCTTGATGAAAAGGTTTATTGTATGTGATAAGATTATTTGTAGTATACCTAGCTTTTATAAGTAGCCACTTGGGTCTGGATCCGCATTTACCGGATGTCTTTTATCGCATCTATACTTGACTCTTTTGTCATTATCTAGGCGCTTACAAGCTTTAAGACTGTTCATCTGTCTTGCTGAGATAACACGTCATTCACAGCCGTTTTATTTTTGCCATAATGTACTTCGAAGACATGATCTATTTCTATGATAATCTTAGGAATTAATGTTTGCCGGTCATGAATTATTATTATACGAAATATTACTAGATTATAATTGATGTTGTTACATTGTTATGTTGCAATGAAATGCGTATTTCTTTCTTCATATTGATAACTGTATAATAATAAATTAGCAGCAAGAATTTGGAGTTTTTTGCAAAATATATGACAACCACTAAATAATGGGAACTTGATAAAAAAACCAATGTGTCTTGCTATCTCATAAGAGTATGAGAGACCTTGCAATATCGTTTACGCAACATTTCTGTCCAAAGATGCTGAATTGCTAAATTGAGGCTAAGCACTATGATCTCTGCGATAGGTTTTTCAGGCCTATTATTAAAATTACTACATTACTTATGTTAAGGTGTTACCAGCGCAGTATAGATAATTACATTTTCGAGTGTGGTGCTTTATTGCTCGGAAATGCCATGAACTCACTTTCCTAAACGGTGATCTATCAAGCGCGACCCTAATGATCTACGAGAATTTTGACAGAAGTTACTACTATATCCAGAGTTTTCGTGGCTACAGATATGGTGAAGTCTTTTACCAATGGGGGCCTTAGATCTTGACCTAGCTGGACGTTTCTGACAAATGAAGGTGTATCGGTGAACAACTTTAAAATCTTGTTTTCAGAGTTTGTTAAATTTGACCAAGCTGCAATAAGAACTAAATAATTATGAGTTCCAAATACTTGTACGAAAACTTTTAGATACATTAATTTTTAACTGAAAATCCAATCATAACGGAGCACAGGCGAAAACTGATAAATTGCAACATTTTCAATTTTATATTATGGTCGAGCTACCACTCATGATTGAAGCGGTATTATGGTCCTTACTGCACACAGACGTTTCGAATGAATAGATTTATTTGGCCAGATATGGGCCGCTGTTTAGCCATTGAGTTGTTCAACATACTTATAACTACCAAAAAACGATAGACAATGCGTGAAAACCCTGAACTTTTACAAAAACTGCTTGAATCTGAATCGAACTGAAACTGCCCGAGCGACTTCCGTATCACTCGCCCAACAATTGTATCTGATAGGCATCATAACGCCGCTGTACTAATGGTTTTTTTTTAGGTTGGGCTGGAGGTTCTCTACCTATCGCAATATTGGCTAACGCTACTCATTATTTTAGTTCACACGATGGAACTGCTTCCTGTTCGCAGTAGTTTCTGTTCAGCAGAAGTGCTTTCTCTAGTTGTGTTCAACTTATGCAAAACGCAGTTCTTCTGTTCGTTTTGAGATTCTCTTTCATATAACAATAATTCAGATCAATGTCTACGATGATTTTCGTCTACTCCATCGATGTCTATGAAGACAGCCAACAACAAATCTAGCTGCTCGTTAAGAATGGATGGTTGACTAGCATGAGGTTAATTTACTGACACGGCCTGATTTACACGTGATGTATTTATTCAGTGTGCTGGCATTCAATATTGCAATTATTGTTTTGCGAGCCACCTCAACAAGTTTATATATTCAAAAATGGATAAAATTTGTATGAATTTCGGCTATAGGAATTATTCTAAATTTGCTACACCTAATCAGAAACCTCTTCTTATTGATAGAACCAGTTCGTTTTGGCTTACGATTACTTCACTTCTTTAAATTGCACACTGCATCTGTTCTATACTGCAATACTGTTTTTTGATAAAACTCCATATATTCAACGATACTTAATAAAACATATCTCATCCAAACCAAATATTTAAGCGGATCTTCGAAACCTGTGTAATAACTGCAAGACACAAAAGTTCATTTCAATATCGCACCAAAAATCTGCAACAAGACACAATTTCCCAGTCATTATAATAGCTGCGCAGTTGGTTCATTTACTGTAGTACAAAAACAAATTAAATTTATGAATATTAGTCTGTATAAACGTTGTTTGTGTATAGTATTTCTGTTAAATCTACTTAAAACATTAATCGTTATGCGTGGTTTATATCTTGCGTCTGTAAAGTGTACATTGTTACATTGATGTCAGCAATTTTGCTAGAAATTGATATATTAAAAAATATTGCATCTTCAAATTAAACAACAAGTAATATTAAGAAATACATACAATCGCCGTATATTTGTATAGTATGAACAACAAATACGCATTTGTAATACAATGGAGTCAGTTTTGCTCTTAAACGTATGTAATTGATTCGGGTGCAAACTAACAAAGAAATAGATGTATTAGATGTAATCAATAGTTACACTGTAACGAAGGAGTCCGTTACAAATAATAACGTGTAGTTTGTTTTAGTTAATTTTATAATTTTAAGTTAACACATACAGCTACCGGCGAAAGTATTCGTCCACGTAAAAAAATCGCTTGTTTTACAAATAGAAGATGAAAAACGATTTCTTTCGCCACAAATCGATCACTATGATGACCAAAACGGCTTAAATGTGGTAGAACTGCGCCGAATCGACAGCAAGCCGCCTCGATACTTTCCCCAGACTCCGCTGCTCCCCTTCCCTTTAAGTGAATAAGTGCTAAAATAAGTGGGAAAGGAGAACAGTGGGGTGTGGTAAAAATGTCGAGGCGACCCGTTTTCGATTTGGCGCAGTTCTACACCAGAACTGCTTAAATGTGGAATATTTCTCTAATAAGGTTAATTATGAACAAAGTTACAAGCATTGAAGTGGGCATGGAAAAATTTATCTCTCCTTTGTGGTGAAAGTTGAATTAAATTTGTGAAAGAGTATGATCTGTTCATCCAACATTCCAAATTTGGTTTAATTATCTGCAGCAGTTCCAAAGTTATGAATTTTTTACTTTACGAAATAGAGGCGAAAATCGCGTGCGACTCGCGTTACAGAGGATTTGAACGCGATTTTCGTCTCTATTTCGTAAAGTAAAAAATTTTTAACTTTGGAACCGCTGCAGATAATCAATTGAAATTTTGGATTTTGGATGAACAAATCACACTCTTTCTTTAAGTGACACAAATTTAATTCAACTTTCACCACAAAGGAGAGGTGAATTTTTACATGCCTACTTCAATGCTTGTAACTTTGTTCATAATTAACTTATTAGAGAAATATTCCACATTTAAGCCGTTTTGGTCGTTAGTGATCGATTTGTGGCGAAAGAAATCGTTTTTCATCTTCTATTTGTAAAACAAGCGATTTTTTTACCTGAACGAATACTTTCGCGGGTAGCTGTAGATATACGGGTTGGCTCACTGGGAACTGCAATGATCGATTGGGGGAAAACTATAGCTAGGAATGACCTGAAATTTTTGCACTATACCAAAGTCTATGAGGGCCATTCGCCTAAAATATTTTCAAGACGACGGCACTCGAGGGTATATCGGAAGTAAGCACCAACTTCGCAATTATAAATGGAATACTCTATATATTGCCACGTTTTTAGATTCTACGTAAAATTCTAAATATATTTAATGTTTAATGTCATATACACTACTGTGCAAAAGAAACCAGCACTTATAAATATTCTACTACAATGCAAGGTGCTATAAATAAATGACCTGTAAGGACAATAAAAATTTTATTATGTATCTAGAACGATTGCTACTTATACATTTATAACAATACATGAGTATCTTTAATGTTACAACTGCGAATATTAGTATTTCGTGTGACCACCTTTAAATGTAATGACGTCCTTGATTCTATTCTGTACACTATCATGTAGTTTCTGAATAAATTCATTGGGGATTTTGGTCCATTCGTCTTGTAAGACTGTCCACAGCTCCTTTACATTGTTGGGTGATCTGTCATACCTCTTTTGATCTAGATAATCCCAAACATGCTCTATTATGTTAAGGTCCGGGCTTTGTGGTGGCCAAACCATTGTTCTTAATATCCCATTACTTTGTTGTTGGGCCAAGTAATTTTTAACTAATTTGGAAGCATGTTTGGGATCATTGTCTTGTTGTAATATAAAACTTTCGCCTATAAGGCGTAGTCCTGAAGGGATGGCATGGTCTTGTAATATTTTTTGGTATGTTTCTGCAGTTAATCTACCATCTATTTTTATGATATCGCCAACGCCATTTGCAGAAATACACCCCCAAACCAATACGTTTCCACCCCCATGTTTTACAGTAGCCTGCAGACATGGCTCCAAAAGATTCTCCTGGCCTTCGTCTTACATATTGACGTCTATTGGTGCCAAACAGCTGAAACTTAGATTCGTCTGTCCATAAGACTTGACGCCACTCATTGTCTCCCCAGGATTTATGATCTAAAGCATATTTTAATCTTTTTGCTTTTCTACCTTTTTTCAGTAAAGGGTTCTTTATTGCCACACATCCTCGTAAACCGGATCTCTTCAACGATCTTCTCACAGTTGAAGCATGCACCAATGTGCCCGTCATTTCTGCCAGGTCCTGTGCTAATTGTCTGCTTACTTTCTTACGATTTCGTAAGGATGTCATTTTTAAAAAACGTTCCTCGGTTCTACTAAGCTTTTTAGGCCGTCCTGACTTCGGTTTATCGCCTACTTCACCAGTTTCGTTGAACTTTTTAATTATACTTTGTACGCTGTACCGTGAGCACTTAACACGCTTCGCAATTTGGGCTTGATTCAAACCTTCTTCATGTAACACAATAATTTTATGTCTGTTCACAAGAGATATTCGTGGCGTCTTGTGACTTTTTTAATGTCTTTCACGATTAGATACCGCACACTTTCAATAAATTGAACGGAACGAACCGGAACAGAGACTTACACAAACAAAAATGCAAATGTATTTTTAAAATATACCAAACCTTATCATATGATGACAAACTATGAACTGAATGTGTAAAATATCAATTTTATTAAAATACTTTTGTCTACAATAAAGTTTCTACGGATTATCCCTCCTGGGAATCGCCTCAGGCGGACCATAAAATATTACATTCCCTTGCAATTAAGAATTTCCTAGAACTTACGAGTAAATTTCTTACGATAACTCATATTTATTCTTCGGATTAGATGTATTTCATATTCCGCACGAAGTTATATTTCACACTTTGAATAAATATGAGTTGTTAGTAAAATATCATGAATTATGTAAGGTGCTGGTTTCTTTTGCACAGTAGTGTACCTAAATCCAAACCCTTTTAGACTTATTGACATTCTTATGCTAAATTTGAAGTTTGCAGGTAGGTAGTCAATTGCACTTTTTCCATATAAGGAGAAGTTTATTTAATTTGAAGTAAATTCTCTCAAGTGCATGACCTAATTAAATACTATTTATATAAAATTGTTACCATTATTAATACAGAGTGTGCGAAATATTCGGCCGAAAAAGAAATCGGAAAAATTACGGAGTCAATTTTTTTTAAATGGAAAGTGGCAATTTTTGTAATTTTATCTTGTTCGGCATTAAAAAGAAGGGTTACTTTGTATAAGCATGTCTACTATAAAAATGGATAGTTTTCGAAATATTGGCAAGTTAGTATTTTTATCTTCTACAATACTATTTACATTAGTTCTTTTTTAATTAGTTAGCCATAACAGTATTTACAAAATTATAAATTGTCAGCTGTCGAATAAAAATATACCTTATAATAATTACAACACTAGAGGGCGCGAGGTTGGAATTAGTCCATTGTTCGGAGTATCATACACATAAGTAGAAATGCGAAAGGCGGTGAAATTAGATCTTGCATTCGGAGTAGCGCTGATGAGACCTGGAAGGTCGAAACCACGTGATCCGCTTCTAATGCTTGATCTATTTTCATCGCATTCGAGTTCCAACAATATACCATGAGCGCCTATTATAGGCATTGATTTGGTTTTTATATTAGCATTTCTCGACGTTTTCACACCCTATATTAGTTTTGGAGGATAATTTCAGCCTTGTTTGACGACGTCCTGCGACAGAGACAGCATAAAGGCAGTTCCTATCCGAACTTCTATCCGTATTTCTTTCTTGGATTCGCAACAGTCGAAGACGAGACTATCCTTTTATGAGCGTTGGGTGATAGGTAGACTACCTAGTTATTTATGGTAGACTACCTATATTTACTATTTTACTATATAATTTACTATTGTACTTGTATGTTATTTATGAAAACACCAACCCTGCCTCTTTATAGTTTGAAACCAACTTCAGCACATTCAAGTGTTAAATTTAAGACTGCGCGGCCAGTGGAAAATGGCAGGAAATTCTGTCCATATATGGCAATAGTATATTTTTTAAATTTCGGTGCAAGATTTTTCAAACATTAGTGATAAAAGGAAAATACAGTAGGAATTATACAAGGTACCGAGATATAGACATATTTCGAATTTAGAAAAAGTAATAAAAAGAAATGTTAAGACTAAGATAAGCTGAAATTAATGTTTTTTTTTGTAGGTACTAGTTTTTCTTTCTTTAGTTGCTACAGTAATTTTCTTTTATCGATAATTTTTTCAATTTTTTAGAAATTCTGCATCTAAATTATAAAAACAATACCGTGTATGTAGAAAATTTCGTATAACTTCCCACTGGCTGTACAACAAAGTATTATGTTTATACTCCTTATACTCATATACATATTTTACTTTCTTGCGAAGCAGTTGATTTCTATATATAGTACGTACCTGGTATTTTAACTCAGAAATCAGCTTAACGAAATTTTTGTAGATCTTCCAAAACAGATAATTCAAGCAATAATAGGCTACATTAATAGTTAGCTTTTATTTTGTACTTACGGGAACTTATAATACAAAATATAAAAAATAAAAGACGTTATAATTAAGAATTCGCTCTCATAAAATTAACATAAAGATTTTAAGTAAAACACAACATTGACGATTTACACCATTATTACTAAATACACAAAATTTATCTCATACATTACTTCTATCGCTTATACACTTATCTAATTCACGACATTTAATTTCGTATTCCAGTTGCCGAAACTTGATACCCATCTCTTGTTCTTTTAATTTTCCTTTCATAAATTCTAATTCTAATTTTTTCATTTGTATGTCTAAGTCTAATTTTTCTAATTCTTTCTTCTTTAATTCTTTTTGCATTGCGCTCATAAAGGAGGAGAAATCGTCATGACCTGTAAAATGAATGTCGACATTATCCGTTGCTTCTTCTGTGCTTTCGTTTGCTGGAATTGCATAATTGTGAAAATTTGGAGATTCATGGGCTTCACTGGGCAATCCATTAATTTCGGACATTTCTTCTACGGTTAGAAGTTCGTGGTTATGCGACGTAAACTCATCCTTTATTATTACGGACGCATCGAAGTTATCTGTTGTTAGTGTTGGAACTACTGAAGTTAACGGTTCGTTGTCATTATCGAGAGTTAGTGGATCACCTTTATTTCTAGCTAACTGTTGTTTCATTAAAATAGTATTCTTCCAAAGAATTCGTAAAGCTGGTACCATTTTAATCAATCGCCACCCTACATCATCGATTCTCTTCAATGAAGTTTTTCCTTCCCCCGATTTCAACTCCGTCTAGAAGAAAACACAAGATAATAAATATAGAAGAAGTATTTCATAATTCGGGTATTTTATGTAACGTTTCTGTATTTTCTCCTAACGATTATGGAGATGAAGTAAAGCAGCTTTTTTTCGTAATAAAGATCTACATGATCATTTTGCGAAGAAGAGCCGCCTCACACATTGTATAATTTTTTGTAAAGGTGAGATATACCTTTTCTCAAGAGTGATTGATGTGATTTTGAATTCCAAAAACTTGTAATATGTGGTAGAAAAAAGACTATCACACAACGTACCTACTTAATTTTTATCGCGCTCTGGTTTTGACACGTAATCTACTGGAAAAGCTTTTACTGGTTTAAGTGCCACGGAACAGGCAATAAATTATGATTTTCCGATATAGTTTTTATCATTTTACGAAGTAACCTGCGTGTATGCATTCGAATATGTATTTTAGGATAACTATAAAGAAAATAATCGAGCAAATTTTTGGGTTATTGTGCTAGATTGTATAAATAAATACGCACCTATGATTTAAAATGATCTTCGATCAAAAATTTATATTAAACGAAGGAGAGAGGTTGTTTCGACTTCGGCCATAGCGATCTGTATTTTAAAACTTTTTAACCATGTTTAACAGTTGAACACTTGATAGTTGCCTTGTAAACATTTTTCACACAATTTTATTATTCAGTGGCCCTCAATAATAAATATTTTATGGAGGTATTTCACGACAAGATTCGGTTAAACGAATATATGGAAACTAATAAACATTGTAATTGTGCAAGTAATAATCTCGTGCCAAGTACTTTCAGTAATTTCAGATTTTTGCTTCTTTCGGTCGGTTACACCAGAAATGTGTATCAACTTCCTTATTTCAAATAAAAGTACCTACTTTTTTTTTTGTTAATTTGTATAATCGATGCAAAGAAACTACTGACATTTTAAAAGTATATCAGTGTACAATTTATTTGCATTTTGACACATATGGACTAATGTAAGCCTAGACTAGCCCTACTCATAACGTTAGAGCGGGCTCTAGGTGTATAGAGAGTGTTTGTAGTTCTACCGTTGAATAATGAACAAGTTCAATTTACCTCTACCTTTAATCCTTCTTTGACTCAATAACGTTAATGCATGTCGGAGAAGTAGATAATTGTAATGGGACCCACGAAGTGGATAAAACCCATCCATCTATATGACAGATATTTCAAAAATTGTGTTTTTAAATTCTTTTCATTAACAGTTGTTGATAAACATAGTGTGGGTACCATACCAAGGACGCATATTCTAATTTTCTGCCAACCAGACAATAATACTAGGTTTTAAGTGTGTCTGGACTGCTACAGGATATCGAAGAGCGAATAAGTAAACCTAGAGATTTAGAGGCAGATAAACTAATATCAGCGATGTGCTGTGTAAAATATAACTGAGAATCAAAACGAACTCCTAAGTCTTCGAACTGCACTACTCTCGAAATAATGGTTTCATTAATAGAATATTGATAAGTAGTGTTTTTAGAACGCTTAGTAAATGAAAGAATGACACATTTGTCAACATTCAAATGAACTTTGTTATTTACGCACAATAGGTTGATAGCAGTAAGATTTGCAGGTCCAAACAGCCTGACACAGAAGTAATTTTGTTGGAAATCTTGAAGTCATCAGTATAGACAAGTACCCTACAATATAATGAATTCAAGAAACCATTGATGTAGATAATAAAAAGTAACGATCCTAAAATGGATCCCTGCGGTACTCCAAAACATAAAATGAAGGAATTAGAAGTATAACCGTTGCGTTGATCTAGGTATGATTTTAAGAAGATGACCAATTTCGATGATGTCGACAGTATCTTCACAGTAAGTATTGAGTGATCAATTGTATCAAACGCGGCTACGTACACATAGTTAATAAAAATCTTAAGGTCTAATCTTCTGATTTAGCAACTCTTCTTAACTTCTTAAATTATATATTTTTTTTCTACACTACGAAAATTTATGCCATAATCTGATCTGATTAAATTAAAGTCGTTATGATGTATCCTCATAGACGTCAGATGTCACTTGAGTATGAATCACGCGATACAAACTAACCAATAATGCATATTCTCCTTGGCAAGGTGAATGTGCATTATTAGTTACTTTATATCATGCGATAATACTGGTGGCTTACCAATTTGTACTGCAAAGTGTTGTTTATAAAATACACCTCCGAAATTGAGTATAGCCAAACCACATGAGGGCAATGATGATAATAAGATCGTCGATCGTGATGTTGGTCTGAGTTGTTTCTTGTATTATCATTGACAAGTTTGGATTGAATATTAACCGACACGTAGGTCCTAGTGGATTAGGCAACTTATATATTTTGGGTTAACCGTAGTACTTTTAAGTATAACACTATTATAGCAGACAAATTTCAAATTTTTAGTTATCGTGCAAAAATTACTTTGTAGATTTTGTCATCCAATTTTCATTATTATGCTTGTAAGAAATGAAAAAAATCATAGCATGCACTTAAATAAAAATGTAGTTGACGTTATTGTTTAATTGTCAGAATATTAGTAATTCTAATCGTGCTGTCTTTAATTGCTGTTTATTGATGAATATGCCACAACATTACAGTAGAAATTAGCTAGCGATGCACCTCTGCACTATGCATTGCCATGCATTTTTTTAAATAATAATTATGGAAATTGTTGGATTGGGCGTGGAGTATCTATAACCTGGCTGCCTAGATCGCCTGACATGACACCCTTACACTATTTTTATATGGGGATATATCAAATGCAAAGCGTACGAGGTAGAACTAACAACACCGGAAAATATGCAAGAACGCGTTCAAACTATCATTACGGAGTTAGATGAATATTTTATTTGAGACCAATATTGTCATTAAGGAGACGATTGAATATGTGTAGTCAAAAACAAGGATATCATTTTGAGTCATTTTTATGATTTTTTGATTGTTTAGATTTTTATAAAGTGTTTTAAGTAGGTATTTTATGTTCAAATAAATATTGGTCATTTATCTCTACCCATCTTGGTTCTTCTAGATTCGTTTATTTCTAGCATAATACTATGACGAGATTTTTTATGCACAGAGTTAAAGTATGTGTTGGTTGATATACGCTTTATTAATAACATTTTTATCAATTCTCAATACTAACACTAATATATAATAATGGCGTATCCTTTGACCAGGCTGTATATCTAATATTTACATACTTTGTAGTATTATTACTGTTTCTTGGGTCTCCTTTGGTTTGAGACTTATGCGGGCAGTTACATTACTAATACAATAAATCGGAAATTTTAATTAATTAAATTGAAATATTTGTATTGCTCCATAACATTCGTATATACACATTATTAATTAAAATTGTATTACAAATGTTGGACAACTTTCAACGCCAAAATAGTAAGAGAGACAGGGTTCAATTCTCGAACGGAAAATTACACTATTATACATGGCTGTAGCAAGGCCATTTAAACATTTAGATACTTACTACATTTGGCGAATAAAGGATTATGGTTTTGGTTTTTACAAAATAATTTTTGTCTTTACTCTTTCCAAATGATATTGTTTATTCCAACAGAGTGGCGGATGCGTAGTCAATTTTTTTTAGTGTTTCTAGGTTTAAGAGCATCTCTTTATACAACAACCGTTATGTCCCTTTCTTTAAGATCAGAAAAATTTACAAACCATTTATAATGGAAAGTGAATTTGTAATACATGATTAGATTAAATGCTTAAAATTTATCAATACAACAGCGATTGATGTTATAAATCAACTTTTAAAATTTAACTCCAAGATGTCTCTTAATTTTAAAAGAACTATGAAATGATATGAGAAATTTAATTGCTTATCTAGTCTTTAGGCATTGTAAATCATTCATTGTAAGTGTTTGGTATGTAACTACATTCGTGTTTTATGCAGCTTGAAAGAGAAAATAATTGTTTTTAAAATGATGAATCGCATGGCCCATCTTGCTATTAAAAAAGCATAAAATGACGGTAGTATTTTTTTATTTTAAAATTACATTTTCTAATTTGCAAATCTATATCCCTATTATCTTGTGAGGGCTTCCGGATTTGACCGCGTCATAGTACATACTGTATGCAATACAAAATAAAACAAAAGTGCAAGATCGAAGGTTTTCGTCTCTAGAGTGGTTGATACGTCGAGTTACCGTGACCTTCTGGCGTCCCTCCCCTAGTTTTGCTCCTGAAGAAGCCACTTACATTACTGGCGAAACGCCGAGTTTGAATAAGTTGTAGGTATATATTTTTTGTATTTTAATTTCTCGCTTTTGTTTTATTTTGTATTGTATGTATGTACCTTACTCGGACGCGGTCAAAACCCGGAAGTCCTCATAACATAGACTCGAACCGTGCACACATAGAAGTAGTTTCTTGGATTAAGTAAATCTTACTTGAATCGAGTAAACGGTAGGTTCGTATATACGCAAGAAAATATCTATTTGTTACAATTAAATTAAATTCTTGGAAATTCAAATAAATATATTTTTAAACCAAGTAATTTTTGCTTATCAGAAATATTATATTTTCTTCCTTTAAGAATCTCATTCTTGTTGCAAGTACTTATGTTATTCTTGGATAAAATAAATACTTGAGGATTGATATTAAATGCGAGGATTTAAGGGCGATATTTATAGTTCGTGCTTCAGGTTGTGTCGATGCTTGAGCACGCGATTTTGACACATTTTTAATGACATTCATGTCAAAATCGTGTGCTCATGCATCGGCACAGCCTGAAGCACGAACTATAAATATGAAATTATTTAAGACAAGACACTTACTTATTGTATTCAATATACTAATTACACATACGATATGTTGTATATACATACATATTATATAATATACATGTACACTTAAGTTAACCTAGTAATGATGTAATATTTGCTACATATTTCACAATAGAAATATAAATTATTTATTAGGTTAACTAGAAGAGAATTTACTTTTTCAAAATTTTATCTTTTTTCAGTTATATTTTAATTACATAATATGGAAGCCTCTTGAAGCACAAAAAGAAATCGAATTTAACACTATGAATTAGAGTTTGAATTTTTAAATCATAAAACACCTTTTTTTTTTAAAGTGACTCCGAAATCTTGTCTGGCTATCACTGCAACTCTTGCGGTGTAGTTTAGTGTGTGTAAGTTGTGTTTAAATGGCTTTTAACAGCATCATATCGCAATTAATCACTTTGAACAGTTTGAAAACTTTGAAAAAATGTCAAATCCCCGGCACCTATCGTCCTCTCAAAAATAGTCAGCCGCCTAACCACTGCGCCCATCGACCCCCTTTAGAAACACTATTTTATAAAATGAATTAAATATAAATACAACATTTTATTTAGTTCCAACATGCTTAGATAACATAACGACACCTTTGCCTAATTAACTAAAAATATATTTCTAGATATTAGTTGAAATATTAAGCACATTAACACTTGCAGAAGAGATCTTTTATAAACAATATACTATATTTTAAGAGTACTTAAACAGATTAAAATGAGAATCTAACCTAAAATTAACCAGTAGTATCAATAGTTGCGTATAATTCAACAAACCACTGTTTGATACAACTTCTACCAAGATAATAAAATTCGCGGTGTGTATTACCACTTATTAAAGAGGAACCAATGTTTGACACATTCACGTAACTTTCGCACAGCAAAACAATAATTGAAGGTTGGCCACTTGGCGTTTACTGATATTCGCTACACTACATCCCCCACTTCAAATGAGGTCTTCATTCTAGAAAATATTTACTTGATTATAATAGATTTTTAAGAAAATCATTTATTTTAGTCAAGTAAACATAATTTTTTGATTTTAATATATTTTCTATTGGCAAGAAAATATTTATTTGTTTCAAATAAATATATTCAAAGAAGTCTACATCTTTGGCCCAAGAATACGTTTTTATGTGTGTGGGAACCATCGATATCATATATTCCTAGACAAAAAAATTGTGTGTTGGTTCCATTTCTAAAGGCGAGCCTGTATATACAGAACATTTAGAGCGACTGAGGCCAGTTAGAACAGAGATTGATCTAGAGTGGGGCGGTTGTAAAACATATACGGAATAGCACGCTTGTCAATGCGTTAACTCCGTATATGTTTTACAACCACCCCACTCGAGATCTATCTCTTTTCTAGCTGGCCTTGGTCGCTCTAAAGGTTCTGTATACTCAAATTAATGGATTGTGAAGAGACTCGGACATGACCATTGATTGACACATGCGACAAAATTTTTAAAACACAGTAAGAGTAACAATCTATGTTATAATATTGAAATTAAGTTATTGTTAGTTAAAAGGAAAAAATGCAAACCGTATACTTCTATTTTACACATTGTAGTATAGGTGCATATTTACATCATGAATTTCAACTTGGAAATAACGCCACAACGGCAGTAAAAAAACGTACTTCGGTTGAAAAATACTACAGATGGTTTAATTTTTTCGTTCGAGATGAGTCTAAAGAACCCAATCTTAGGATAATTACTTAAGATAACAAATATTATCGAATATTGGTGGATAGTTTTCCTTTTGCTATGCAATTAGATTACTGATGAGAGCGTAGGTTGTAGATTGGGATTTTAAAATAAAATCAGAGGATCTCAGCTAACGTACATAACCCATTTCAAAATTCTTGGACTAAGTGAATTTAATTTAATTCTAAATTGAACACCAATACGTAATGTACTATTTTCCCTCTATGTTTCAATAGACGGTACGTATAATATTTTCCAAAGGGATAACGAGGGTAGCATAACTTTGTTAGAAATTGTTTCTGATGTAATTTCATCAATTAACAAACGGCTTCTAGCTAAAGGTAGAACCATTATGTGATATTATATCTATGTAGATAGTTTGCTCTACAGTTTTACTCCACTTACAGCGAATGTAATGTGTCGCTAGTTGAACATATTTAGTCAATTGTCAATATATGTACGAGTATGTATATATTATAGTATAAATATTTAACAAGAAAAAGTTTTCAGCATTGATATAATTCTGAAAAAATATAGACTTCGGAACAATTTGATGATTTATGTACTGAATCAGTAGGTATGACCACCTTTGTGTAAATTAGCAAATTAACAAAATTGTATAAGCTTAATTATAACTTTAGACCTGTTTTATAAGCGCTGTATACAAAAAGGAATCTCAGTATAACTCAAAATACTTATTATCTGTGTTGGGTATTAGTTATAGTGGATATTACTATTTATTACTATTGTAGTTATATTACTATGCCGGGTATAGAAACGACTGCCCAGTAGTTGATATTATTTTAGCTGTTCCTGAGAGCTACTAAATTTACATTGGTGTAGAGTATCCCTCTGAGAATCGCTTTCTGTAAAGACGGAGAGTTTACTATTACAAACATTATTGCACTTTAGCGTGGATTAGTGTAGATCAGCCAGCGCCAAAATTTAACATTATTCTACTTTCTACAAAAATGCGTATCACAGCAAACATACTTAAAGTCCAGCAAAAATCAACAGTTTATACTATTTACGATTATCGATTTCTTTATAAACAGTTGATACTTATAGAGAGATTGATACTTAGTTAGTAATTCCAAACGCTTATACACTCTGTTACTTCAAAGGGAACATTCAGTATATTTTCACTTCACCAGCTATAAAACTGAGCTTGTCTTCAAACCGCGTTTATGCTTCTTATATCTAGGTTATTGGTAGGAATCCAGTAATTTTGATAATCAGCCAGTTTACAGCGTTGTTCAAAGAGACTACCTGTCTCGTTTAGGAAAAGAAAGCAGTTGAGAAAATCTCATAGTTAGTCTCAAGTTATTAAGCTTTGACTACATTTATATAATAACCCATATTATTTGAAGTTCAGTTTAAATAGTTTAGTTAACATTAAATTGAAATAAAACTTTTTGAATTTGTTAGATATTCAGCGGATAAACCTCTTAATTTTAGATTTATCCAAGGTTTTAGCACGGAAGCTAGTCCCTCCTGCGTTCTCTAAATATATTTTCTGAATGTGTTTATTTCTCAATCATTTTATCACTGTTTTAATACGTTTGACTTTATTTGTATTTCTGTTTGTCAATATTAAGACTTTTCAATCTTATAATTGGAACTCTACCTTCGTGATATTTCTACTCTAAATTCAACATTAATAACATAAATATTAAGTATGTGTACGCACTAGATCTGGGGAAATATATTTTGAAATTGATGAAATTATATTAAAACTGTAGTAAAAAAATAGTACTAACAACTGTTTGAAGAAATAATTTGTTGGAAGTAATACTAATACAACTGTACGCTTAATACGATAAATTCAGCACCCTGACAAGCATGACAATGCATTACTACACTAACAAAACCACTAACATATATTCTGGAATATATGTTAGTGGTTTTGTTAAGTTTTAATTTAATGTAGATATTCGGTTTAATTATCAATTATCCATTAATTTTCGAGGAATTAAGATCTAAGAAGTAATTCGTATTTATTGTCAAGATACAGACTATTAGCAATACTAAATGGGCAAAAGACGAACAGTGAATTAACGTGAAAGCTTTCGTAGAACGTGATTAAATAAAAGGAGAACTGGAAAGCCCAAAGTCTCGACATCAGCTGAGAATCGTGTAGTAATAATAACGGGCAAACGAATTAGAAAAAATGCCGTAAATTGCACTAGAAAGTTATTGATGTTTCTACTATTAAACGGAATGTTAAAGAAACTATGTTACATAGAAACGTTGTAGCATAGAAACTGTGTTGTGAAAGAGAATCTGGGGTATTTTGACTGTAGAAGTATTGGGATACTTGGGGGATACTATAAAGACATTTAGGAAAATTATGTCATTCCATGTAGGGATCGTAGCCTTTCTTAAAGCTTCGTATTTCAACATGGTAATGTATATTTGAAATGCGTCATGGTTATTGTTCCCTTTTTCGTATTCTTTATTAAAATAAATGATATCGCTGCAAATGCTTTGGACGTAGGTATACAGGGTGCTTCATTAATTATGGAAAATAACTGGAGATACTACGTGTCAAATAATGACCACTCACCAAAAATAGCCTTATTCAAAATCGCACCGTTTTCGAGATGAAGGTTCCAGAGAAAAATTGTTTTTCCAAAAGTATTGAAGAATAATCGAAAAATTGTCCTAAAATGACAATTCCGCCAGTGACGTAGAATTTGAGTGTTGGCCTACCCGGATTTTTGCTGTTTAAACTATTTTTAGCCACAAATCCTTCCGAATTTTCTCGTTTTTCTCGAAAAGCAAGCACAATACGAAGTTTCTACAAGAGGGCCCTATTTTTGGCATTTTAACTGGTCTATTAGGTGATGCTAATTTTGTGCTTGTAAATCAAAAAACAAAAAAGTTCTATTGATGGTAACACAAGGGGATATTTTTCCTCTTTGCTGTAATTTTGCTAATTTCGGAAAATTCCACCATAAGAAACATTTAATAATACTAAACCGCCATGCCAAATTTAATTTTCATCGTACAAGTAGATTAGCTTAAAGATGGGAAAACGATTTTTTTTCTATACCTACTGATTAGGAATATTTACCGAAGCATCGAGCATCACCAGAGGGTTGTTTTATATTATTTTTTGCATCGTTGAAAGCATGCAGTACATTATAAATCCATCGTAAACTAAGCGTTTAATATTTAATCATTTGTAAATGAAACACATGTCATAATTCCAGAAAATATGTAAAATTTAAAGCAAATTTTTAAAGTCTTAATCATTTACTTTCTGACAGTATGTTAATTCACTACTGGGTTCACTACTTTATTGCTTTAAGGTGTTTATTATTTTGTACTTTAGTTGTTGCTTTTTTATCGATCGACTAGAAAACTTTGAAGCGCCACTAGCAAGCAACAACAAGTACTATCTGACCGAGTCACACCTGTCGAAACAGTTCTGCTAATGAAAGTGACACAAAGGGATATAGGTACTCCGACAACCTACTTTTTTATTAGTTTCTGATAAAACGCTTAAGTTTATTGTACAAAGTAAAGCGCTTAAATTAATGTTTTCATAACCATCAGGTGCGTTATAGTCTTCGTTTTGAAAGTAACAAATAAAATACATACATTACAACTTTACAGGCACAAATAACAAAATTTATTTTTTTATGGTAAATTGAATTTTTTTATAGAGGGTGTTAAAAAAGGACAGTGTAAAATATTTAAAAAGGCAATGATTTTTTTGCAGCTCTGTTATATGACATTTTCACTTCTTGAATTGATAATGTCCAGCTCGAAACTGTTAATGCTAATGCATAGAATGTTACACTTACATGAAACACGCATTGTCAATCTAAACCTTATTTGATCAATTGATGACAACAGATAATGGAGCAAAGGGAAGGTAAATGATGTTAATAACGAAACCAACTGGAACAAAATTTCCGTCATAATCATATCATCATGTGATATTATGATGGATAACAATATCACACGTTCACAGTGACACATTTTAAAGAAAAATTTACATAGTTCGAACATGTAGGTACTCTTAGTACACTTTTAAGTACACAATCTTAAGTATAAAACTTTCATTTTAACGTTTTAGAAGAATACAGTATAATTTAACCTTATATAACCTTATATAAGTTGATTTACTTTGGCACGTAGATCGTTTTAATAATTTAAGTTTCTTTGTATCATGAAGCATCATGGTTGACATTACCGAAACGTCAATAATAAATATTTAAGTTTATTACTACTTGTCGTTTTTTAATAAAAAAATTTCGTCAGCCAAGAAAACAATACAAAATTCATGAAAAGATTCAGTGTGTTGCACTCTAGACTCAAAATTTTATTAAAAACAAAATCTTGAAAATTCTTCTTAAACGGTCTGGGAAGAATTGGTGTAAATAATTAATTGTTAAAAATTTTAAGTAAGTCTGGTTAATTGGAAAATAGTCTCAAACTCAAACACTCAATTTGATAAATGACATATGGTTAGATTAGAAATTGTTTCTGGTGTCTTAATGAAGTCATCGCAAGAGACTATTTTTCCAATTAACCGGACTTTAAATTTTTTACGAAATCAGGAGGATGAGGAAAATTTTCAAGATTTTTTTTTAGGATTTAATAAAATTTTAGATTTAGCTTATAATTAAACGATTCTGAACAACTTTTATTAACAGAATTTTTTTATTCAAAAAAAATGCCTTCCTTGCAGTTCTGCTGTTTATTTTAAATCGTAGTGTGTATAGTAAGCTGGCCTTTTACTGTGATCTGGACAAATTGTAACATTACCCTAAAATTACCGTTATCAGTTTAGTGAGAGGTTTGATAATAAATACATTGAAAATTAAAAAAAATTAAATCGATAATATGTTAACAAAAATTACTGAAGTGGTGCAACGTCTAAAATGCGACACACTGTATATAACATTTACTCGTATTAATTAAATAGAAGCTATTTCAATACATAAATATTTAAGTTTATGACTAAGTACAGCCAAGAAAACAATACAAAATTCATGAAAAGCATATTCTACCGTGTGTTGCACTCTAGACTCAAAATTCCAGATAGAATATTAATAGATAATTGGAAAATGGACTCAAACTCAAAATATTTGATAAATGACATATGTGTACAAATATTCTATTTCCGTTCGATAATAATTTTTCCAAAAGTGGAAATGCAAATATAATAAAATGTTAATTTGGTTTTTAAACATCTGTCAATTTATTGATCAATTTCTAGAACTTAGACGACTTGACGCCAAGTTATGTTTTTACATGTGTCAATTTCAAATATGTTCAATTTCTAGTTCTAGTTCTCTTCAATTTAAGTTTCAATAGGTGGGAGCTTTACATTTATCAATAAATAGATCAATTTCAAGAACTTGGCCTAGTTGTAGAAAGTGAAGTATTAGCGCATGTTCTACTTTTGCTTCAATTTAACTTCAATTTCATAGGAATTTTTCAATTTTAATAGTTCTCTTCAATTTACGGAGCTTTACCTTTACAGTTGTTGTATGAGAGTAATTCCAAATTTACATTAATTGCAACAATAACGATTCGTTGAACAACATAATATTTTTTGTAATTATGAAAGGCTAAATTCACATACTTTTAGATTATTTGAAATTTTGATTTTGCAGCATAATGCAGGGAGCAAGTTCAAAATGGCAACGAAAACGATTAACAAACTTAAGAAAAGCTGTATTCTCCTTAATGTTAGAAAAAAGGGAAACTGTACTGTACTGTTGTACACATTCAAAGATTCGCAGAGATACAAAATGGAGTCAAACGTCTTCAGCATCACACATATCACATAACCTTTTAACATAGGATATCCATAATATCATAATTCTCTACAGTGACGGAGAGAGTTAAACTGTTATCACTGTTAACATTAAAAAGATTACAAACTCCGTTCACAGTTGCTGTTCTTAGTTCAATTTATTGTTAGGTGTAATGCAATAGTAAGCTCTTATATTTTCAAATTTATTGATAAGTGTAGGTAATACAAGAATAAGTTTTACTTCAAGAACTAGAAATTGACTAACTTTAAGTTCTAGAAATTGATCAATAAATTGACAGATGTAAAATCAGCTTTACATTATCATTCGGATAAATTGACTACTATCTTTGGCTGCTCTTTTTACACTGATTGCAAAATTACTATTTTCATCTCAGCGACATTTCCGTGGTTTCGTATTACGAAAAACGGATTATAAATGCACAAGTTCTAAAAAGATCAAGGATGTTATACACTATTTCAAGTTAAACATAAGCAAATAATGTGCTACAAAATGAAAGATAATTTGATTTATCTTTGTACGATGCATATGCACGTGTATTCTTTTATGTAAAATAGACTCAGTATTTTTGATATGAAGTAATAGCACAGTGTAAATTAACTTTTTTTTTCGTAACACTTAGAACTCTCACAAAATTAACATTTTTTTTAACGCTATGACTGGCTATGACAAATATTTTGGCTGTGCTCTGTATTTTACTAAAAAGTTGATCAAAATATCCAAGATTTACTTTATATTGTTTTTTATTACTACGAGTAAACATCGTTTGTACCATCCTTAGAAGTTCAGTTTAAAATTAAACGGAGTTTACTTAAGTCGAATAAACAGTAACTTAATTAGATATGGCTTAAAATCATGAGATAAGTATAACTTTAAATATAATGTAAACAGGAATTTTATAATTACCTGATAGGTGAGGATATCTTTTTTCGTTCGTTTCTTTATATTTTCGTATAGTGTTTTCAGTTGAGATACCCTTCTTTGTGCCTTAACGTTGACATTGTTGTAATGAGCTGCGACAGCATTCCAGGATCTAACTTTTATGTCAACTGTCATTGCATCCGTTTTCTTATTCTCTATATCATTAAGATAAGGTAATATGCTATCCAGAAGAAGGTGTTTCTCGTTTCGTGTGTAATTTGCGCTCTTTTCGCGTCTTCTATCTCTCCGATCCATCTTCATAACCTCAAATTGCTGCGGATATAACGTACCTACTGTCAATACAACACTTATTGTACACGTTGTGTAATGGTCAGAAATGTATTTACTCGTTTAATTAACGAACGCGATGTATTCATCGCCGTATGTTGAGAGAACTATGTATGTAATTTGTTAATTTATTAAATTTAACGTTCATAGCGATCGAACGCACGGACACCGTTGAGTAAACATACCGCATAACCGCGGATCAAATCCACTGTTAGAGCGCGTGGTCGAATATTGTTGCGCCGGCGTACATTCTCTTAACTGCGGTTATATTGATCACGAACCGGTTTGACGAGTTGAATGATAGAAATAAAAATATCATTCTATCATTCTCGAGGAGGTTCTAAGACGTAAGTTGACTATAAGAAAGTACATTTTTGCTATTTATCGTTGACTGTCAAGCAAAATATTTAACCGGAATAAAATTTGTTGAAATTATTAATAAATATAAAAATATAAATTGAAGGAAAAAGAAAATCAGTTAATTTTATATGCGGTTTATTTTACATATATTTCAGGTGCTGCGTTTTCGTGTTATATTGGTATAAGTTATCTGAAATTATACATAGTACCCACGTACCCTTTCGTGATGTAGAGGAAGCTACATCGACCCCTGTAAGGGTATATTACTTGCAATATATGCGATATATACCTATATATATATACATAATAAGTACATTTGCATTAGTCTATAAAAAATAAAATTGGTGAAAGAAGTAGGTTCCTAAAACGTAGAGGAAGTCTTAGAGTTTCAAGTGCCTTTATATTGTCAAATGACGATTCAGCATGGACAGATGGAATAGTTAGACGAATATAGAATGTTTGATAAGGTCTTTTTAAAGATTTTTTGTTGTAAATGCAATTCGTTCTGAAGTTAGTACACCAGAATAAATCGACTAGTATCTCACCGTATGGATGCCTTTTTGGCTTCCTGGTATTCTCATATGCATTATTTTTCTATGGTTCTGTGTACTACGTACATCTATTTTAAAATAAGTATGCACAAGTATTCATTTGAAAATTGGATGTTTTATGATGGTGTATGTCCGAGTGTATACGTTCAATTCATATCTCCTTTTAACGACAACTATATAGAAATGTTTATCCTTAGATCTTTTTCGCTCTTCTAGAAGTTAGCTGAAAACTCGTACTTCATACTTTAAGTACTTAGGCAGACGTCCCTTGTGGCTACTTTGAACGGAGAAAACTTGAGAGCGTTCTTGCATTACATGGTGAAGTGTTGCCTAAGTTATCGTTCATATAGAAGTTTAATATTTTATGGACCTGATCAGGTCAAAATCGACTAAACGACAAATCAGTAGATTATAATGTGAATATCGGATTGATCACGTCGGTGAAGTTTTTAAGTTGGTTGTTATATGTTGCATCAAGACCTGGGAATTAAGCGGTACATATAACAAAATTAACAAGGAAACTTGTAAGGAAAAAACAAGGCAACTTACTTTACCAAATTAAAGTTCAAGGAGATAAGTAATTCTTTATTGTGATGAAACCCTAAAGATCTGATTGATCGAAGAACAAGGTGTTTAATAACCAGTAATCGCTTTTGGCTTAACCGTTTTATGAATGCACCCAGACCAGATCTTATTTTTTTCCATTGCCTTTGAAGGAAAATAAAAGAAAACTCCAGTTTTACTAGAACTTACTTCAAATAATTTGAAATCAGGTGTTCACATATATGTACCATCTTTGGCAAATTAAATGCGATTTTTTTATCGGAGAATGTTGATTTTGTAAATAAAGGCTTTGCTTTAAAGTGAATTTAATTACTCGAAAGAAGTTCATCAAAGCAATACTCTCTTTTAGAGAAATTAAATTTGCTTCAAAGTATAGCCTTTATTTAGTAAATGAAAATTCTTCGCTGAAAAATTCGCATTTAATTTGCCAAAGATGGTAGAGGCCATGTACTAAATAATTCCGTGAAGTTTACCATTTATTGACCACTATTTGATCGGCAATTTCGAATGCCATCCTTTCGTTTAGGCTACAGCCACTATATATACAGTATGTCTCACTAAGTTGGAAACATATGGAAAACTTGTATTATTAATTTTAGCGAAGTTATTCTTTATAAAAAGTTCTACATGTTCTAAAATATAAAATATAGTCATCAAATATTAATTTCTTTAGGGCGTATACGCGGTTTGTCATAAAATAAAAACTTTACTCAAGAGTAAAGTACCTTTATATTTGACAATATTAAAAATTGTTATAAGGAAAAGTTGATTAGAACTAAAAATTACGTCCAAATATACAATTACATCCATTTACTTTGAAAAATTAGATTTTATTTTTTACTATTTTTTTTTTTAATTTTGCACGAACATTTATCCCTTGAGATTATGAAACACATGATAACCTTTTCGCTTCTGATGTTTCCTAACAATTATGCAGTTTAAACAAAGCGGCTATAATAATCCCTTTCTTTCAATGTCTTTTACAATTTTCTCCCACAATCAAAACAATTTCTATTTTCTCTTCACAAGTTAATATCGCTACCATTTTTATGTGTCATAAATTCTAATGCGTTTTAAATATTTCTTGCTATCAACAAATCATTTGTATGTCAGTGCATCCTAGATCACATGTAACTACAATTAAATTTGCATTGATATTGTATACAAAAAAGGAAAATATTTTTTTCAATGTAAATTGACGTAATTGCATATTTGAACGTAGTTTTTAGTTCTGCTCAACTTTTCCTTATAACAATGTTCAATATTGTTAAATATAAAGATACTTTACTCTTTAGTAAAATTCAAATTCTTTGACAAATCGCGTATATGACTGAACAAAATTAATATCTGATGATTGTGTTTTATATTTTAGAACATGCGGAACTTTTTATAAAGAATAACTTTTTTCCCTAAAATTAATAATAAAAAAGTTTTCCATATTGTTCCAGCTTAGTGAGACATACTGTATATACATATTTAGGGTTTCCGGTTGAAATACAGAAATTGGTTCCTCGGCCACGAATGACCATCGTTTGACCATAAAAAAAAACAACTAGGCGATTTGGACGTTGCATAAAATAAGGGAGTTCAAAGAGATTTGAGAGGTGCTCAAACTTTGAAAATGGTACAACATATTGTCTTATGTAGAGACATGAGATAAGATGTTGTACCATCTAGAGATCATCGTGTGACTACCCATTGGTTAATGTTTAAAGTTTATTGCACTTTTCACAAATTTTGAACGCTGAAAATGTTACTTGCAACTTATTGGTGCGTACCTCGAACAGCAGCTAAGCGTCAACATTATCAGTATTTGACCATCTCTCAAAGTTTTTGGAAAACAAAATGAATTTTGGAAACTCTGTTACATGTGAGGTTGGATAAACATTAACCAGTAATTGGTCAAACGATGATTTTCGATTTTTTGTAGTCTAGTACTATTTTCAACAGTTAATTATTTCTCAAACTTCCTGAAGTCTTTTGTTACATGTCGGTAACTTCCAAGTAGCATTGATATTAGGTTGTTTTTTAATTAATTTTTTGGACTATGAGACTTTTCAGAAAAATTGCATTGCGGTCAAACGATGCGATGGACAATCCTGTCCTGTAACAAAAATGTTGCTTTTGCCTCGTCATTCTTTTTCCAGTATTATTTTGCATGGTTAAGATACAATCATATGGTATAACTTACAATCCCGATAGTGTGAAATCTAATATATCCTTACTTTTTATGTCTTTCCCATTTACGAATTGTCAACACTTAATTCATTATTGATTGCAATGTACATAAACTATAAAGAATCAGCGATCTTTAGAGCAAACATGCCCAACGAAATCACATATGTATGTATTATTAAAAGCTGTTAGTACGATGTATGCATTAACACGCATTTAATATTCAACAAATGCTTAATTCCACATTTCGCTCACGCATTGTAAACGTAGCGCTATTCCGTGCATCCTATCAAACTCTGATTACACTCAGTGTAAAACCATTTACAATTTTGTGTGTGTTGATTCCAACAACTTTCGTTTAAATTACTAATGAACAAACTCTTTTATTTAATTTATCATTCGAGATTTAGATTAATTTTGACGAATAATGTCGGATTTATGCCAACAATGAGCAACTATTGAATACATTTAAACAAAAATAGCTAATTAGGACCACAGTGTGATACAGAGAAGTCGATCCAACTCCAGGTAACATCAAAGTTGTTAAATACAATAAATGTAGTGGTACAATTGTTAAACTTCCTTGAAATAGCTCTAAGACAACCTAAAATTTATTCACTTACACATTTACTTTAATATAAAAATCGTATTGATATTTGTTGTTGTTTTACAGTCCTTCTCCTATGTCAGCAGCTTTCTTGTGTGTATAAGTTAACCCTTACTTATTACTTGTGAACACACACAGAATGATTACAGAATGATATAATTAACAGCTGGTGGTAATTAACAGTGACTGGTAGCACTGGTTATGTCTGGAGCTCGAACCTGCTTAGAGACGATTGTGATACATCTCGGGAGGTCGGTGTTTTTGTGGAGCTCTGCTGAGATAGAATCAGCAGCACAATATTAGTTACGGTGAGGTAATACTGTAATAGAGCTACGAAAACATGAGCACACACTAAAAGTACAAAGCTTGAGCTGTAGCAGTAAAGTTGATAGCTTAGGAAACTACAGTCTCACCAATTAGAAAAAAATGTCTTAACTCGGCTCCTATTGTCTCACAGATTTGGCTTATACCATTTTCGGCTGCATTTATTCAACACTTAACATTAATCTTAACACATTCTTGCGTGAATTTGAAAATCGTTTACTGAAATGCAATCTACTTTAGACTGTTATAATTATAAAGATTTGTTTATCTTGAGTGACGACTAAAAGAGAATTGCTAAATAGTTTTGCTTGTTAAGGAATGCATCATTTAATACGTAAACAGACTCTTAATTAGATATAATTCTCTTGTATGATTTTTCAAATGTTGTTGTATCTGCGATTGCTATTTGCAACACTTTTAGCCATGATTTAGTATAATGTCCAAATAACCTTATTATGTACGACCAACTAAAACATATTACTTACTGAGATTTTTCTTCATTTAATTATGATTTTTCTAACTTCTCTGCGACATATGTTAATGGTAAATTAAACTTCTCCATCAGAAATATTCTTTGATTATTATTCAGATATACAGTTGTTTGCATTGTTCATAAATTATTAAAGCAAAAATGCCAGCGATTATTAATAACATTAAATTACACCAATAACACAGGAACAATGTTAACGGCAAATTCACGAAGACTTTATCTAAGGCGAGACAAGTCTTACGCAATCATATTATCTTTTCTATTCATAAAGACAACTTTGCTTATTTTTGACATATTTCTTCTAATATACGATACGAGAACACTTTGTTCAAAACTGCATTTATTAAAAATTAACCTTCATGCAAACAGAACCATACCTCAACACTTACTAAATACTAGATGTATTAATGAATTGTTCGTAAATATTGTATATGAATACTGACTGCAATCTTAATGATGTTCCAGATGACTTCCACCAATTAGTTTTTTTATGAGTAGTGTGGGTGCTTGGTTGCAGTCACTCCGTAAACTGTATCGCTTGTATCTCTATCACTTCAATGCTCGCGGTGTAATTATAGTGTGTATATAATAAATTGTGTTGAACCCTATAACCGCATAAACCCTTAACCCCATTACCTCATAACCCTATAACCCCATAGCCCTCTTACCTAATAACCGTAAAAAAAAACAGTAGTCTAAGCTATTCAAGACTACAGCGTTTCGACTCCAGCCGTATACTAAACAATCAATCAACTAACCTCCATAACCCGACAAACTGTTAACCTCATAACGCCTTAACGCTTTACTTTATAACGTTGAAAAAACCGTAATCTAAGCAGCACTGAAACTTTATGACCTAAGTGTAAACTAAAACACTAATCAGTTCAAGCTCCAAATCTCAGTGGATGAATGAAATTCGTAAATTTCTTTAATAGTCGTATGAACTTCAGCCATGTTTTGGAGCAGAATCTCTTAAGAAATATCTATGATCGGCAATTGAATCTGGGATTGCTGCGATACCACTTTTCTAAAACAAAACTACAAATAGTGGGTGAATAGAGCAGGATAACAAACTCACAAAAGCGTGCACGATCATAAGGTTATGGAGTTACTAGGTTTAAAAGCGCGTTCAAGAAATCGAGAGTGCCTGTGACATATTGTGGCAATATAAATTGATCGCAATAATTTCTTCTATCGATTTCGAGGTTCGGGAATTATGGGTTTATAGTATAATATGTTCAAGGATCTTGTTAGATTATTGGGTATTTTGAGATTATGCTGGAACTCTGACGTGATGAGGTTTTTTGGACCTCAGATTCGTATTCCCCAAAAAACGTGTGGTACATATGGTCTGACTAGCATGGCCCTCTAGCATGCACATAACTTACTAGATTGGTTCGAATTTGTAAGCACTAGATTTGAGGAGTAATGCTGTTTTCAATGAGTCTAGGTTTGCCAAGTTCGGTTGAGTAGAACCAGAGTTATAAGCGTTCCTTCAAAACAAAGTTTCCCCTCCACCCGTTTGCTCTTTATTTGGCAAAATACAAATAATTTGTCCAGTGTTAAATATGTGGAATTTTCTGAAAATTGCAATTTTCAGTAGTTATGTATAAAATAAGAATTAAAATTTGTGGTCTTCAGTAACGCCATCTAGCGGTAATCTTACACTTCTCTAAATAATTTCTAGATGTTTCTCAGGGCCACTTCAGTCAGTTATATTTTTTTCCCGAAGCTGTACTGTAAACCGTTTCTGAAATATGGCCGAACGTCATTCTTAGTTGGCCAGCCGTACAAATATTGATGAATTTGTAGCTACCACCTTACTTCCTGTTCTAAGTAAAGTATCTGAGAAATTATTATATGTTCAAATTACTGAGCGGTTACAAAAATGCACCTTATCAGTTGTGTTTTCGTCTTGAATTACTGCTGCACTTCTGGTCTGCTGCAGGTAACAAATAACGACAATGGCAAGGATTAAAATCACTTGACAATTCGAACAATGTTAAACTTTTGCAAAGATTTTGAATCTCCTCTATAGTTTCCACTGTATTAATTTTTATATACATATGTAATGAAAAGAAAATACTTTCAAAATCAGATTTTTGTGAGTAACAAAGTGAATTTAACACATGTAAAATTAATTTCTATGAAAAAATAAATTATATACCTGGTCCTGGTTTAATTTATTTTATCTTAAATATTCTTGATTATGTTATTTTGTCGCCTTATATTACTTTTGTTGTATCGGTAAATTTCTTTTCTTATAAATCTTATCTTTCAATTCCTAAAATATGTCCACTTGTAGGTCAATAAAACAACAATTACCAATTTATTGGAATAAATTGGTATTTAATTAATGCATAAAGGTCACAAAATAGATATATAAATCTTATATACATATTTATTACCATAATAAGAAAATTACACTCTGGGATTGAATTCCGACGCGAAGGATTTTCTAGTGGTGAACAAACATGTGTATCACTTTTTTTTTTTTTTTTTTTAATGTGTGGTGGGTGCTTAGTTGCAGTGACTCCGTAAGCTGTATTACTTGTCTGGCTATCACTGCAACTCTTGATTATATTATTGCTATCCACTTTTGATGTATGTATGTCTATTACATACATATACATATATATTTGAGGTTCCATCATTTTTCTATTACCTATAAAAACAAAATTTCTGTCGTAGAATGTGTACAGTAGAGGCCATTTACTGTGTTATATTTCGAAGAAATTTAATAATTCGTTAAAGTACCTTTCGCATTTGTACAAATCTATCCTGGTTGTTAATAATTCATCCCATCCCGTGTAATACTGTTTTACGTTTTTGTTGAATTTGTTAGACATATATCCGTTTTTTCTCACAAACTAGTCTTCACATACACAACATTTCTGTGTACGTTTTCGCTCTAACCAAAAAAAAATCGTGAAACACATCAATAAAAACTAATCAGAATGAATGTAAAAGCAATATATTTACAGGAATGACGACAAATTAACCGTTATCGACGACATTTGTAACGAAAAGGATAAGTCGATATAGTTGGTCACGATAAGCACAGTAGCGACGGCGGCTCGCAAAATCCCAACGATTCCGATAAGATTGAATCGGAAGATTCATTTTCAACTAGTTCATCTTTGTCATCTGCAGAAAGGCATTTAATTATAAAAGAGGTCCCAATTTTATCTTCTTACCTACTATAACGCGACGGAAACACGATTAAATGATACACAATTGAAAACCGAAAAGCGTTGGAGATTAGTAAGAAGACATTAATAATTTAAAAAGGCTGATAAAGACGAAATTCAAAAATGTAAGAACGATATTGTGCTATAGCAATTCTACATATATGTACATCTACTAGAAAATGATCATATTGTGTCTGCTTGTGTTTAGAACAATGGAATTACGAAATTTGCATTTCCGCTAATCCATCTTAATTCGAAATGCAATTCTAATACTTGTCGTGTTATGTATTTTTCACTCCACCGTAAAATATACTCTAAACGTCAAATTTTAATTTCGTATGAATTTTAATTTAGTTGACTTATATGAATACTAATATATATGCAGTATTGCTATGCAACATTGTTGCCCAGCTTCCAAGCGTGCGCACGCGAACGGGGACAACGCTCTACTATCAATCACTCACTATTCTCATGTTAGGATAAGATCCAAATCATAAGTAATGTTATGCTAATGGAATAGTATTCCTAAAACCCACTCAAGGTTTACTGCCGATAAGCCATATCAAATATGTATTTGGTATCACGGTAAAGTATTTATTTCTATTTTGCTACTTATTCTTTCTTGCTATTCCTAATACGGAATTAAAATTTGTTTGGTTGAAGTCTTCTGACTGTTGTCGCGTGGATAAGTTTACACTTGACGTTTCGTTGATCATATACTGTCTGCTTCTTCAGAAGGTTTTTAAAGACTGATGTCTTCTGCTCTTTATACCTTATTTATTCTTCGCTTCGCTGATTTGTTACAGTTCGTGAGCTACATCTGCTCCGTTATTGTGGTTACCTCGACGATCTCGTACTTATTCGCTAGATGTTGCTTAATTTGTTCCCATTTTCTGGGTTGAAGTTAAAGGGATTCTTCATAATTTCCAGTGATTCCCGTATTAATCTTTTTTAGAACATTGGTAATGTCTATATACTCCTGTTTATATTGTATATTAATTAATAGTATGTCTTTGCAGGTAGGTTAAATGTTAAAATATACAGCAGATATATTTTTGTGGCGAATGTAATATATTACCTAAAGCTAAGGAAATAATTAAATAAATGAATGTTTTAATTATGTGAAACGTTTTAAGGATCATTTCGAATCATTCGAAATTTGAAGGAGCGCATTGTATTTTGTTGTTGATGTTTTAGAAGTAAATTGAAACCCGTGCATATACATTATGTCTCGAGAGACATTTTTATGGATAGTTCATAATCTATCTCTATATACATTCGTACTCGTACTTTTATGTTTATTTGAAATATAAGCCTGAAACTATAATTTTCTTACATACCGAATGATGTTTGTATAAAACAACGAACGTTTAAACCAAACAACTTTTACAAGTTTGACAACGAAAAGCTTATTTCGGGACTGTCTCAAAGCATTGAACGGTTCTATTCTAGCGCGCCTGACCTTGACGCGGGATTTGAGCGAGTTTGACAGTTGTGTGAGTGGAGCTCGGATCGGTTCGGACCTCAAATTTGAGTTCTTGGCTGTTTTAAATATTTACAGTTTAAACAACGTAATAAACAATACCTAACAAAATTATGTTCTTGTTCCAGGTGTTTCAATACCTGAAAACGAAAGTATGTCACCATGATTGACCATGATGACAAAAAACAGTTCTCTCTCCTTTTCTAAAAATGATTTTATGTAGCTTCAAACCTTCAAACTTAATGTTAAAATTGATAGTAAATTACATATTTGAAAGATTCTTTGCACAAGCAGAGATGTTAAAGTATATGTTATTGTAGATTTAAATAACATTTTCAAAATACTACAATTCGCTGGAAGAAATAATTTGAACACACAAAAATACTTTGTATTTATTTATAAGAAATTTGTAATCATTAGTTAATAATGTTTTTATAATACCTATGTATATTATTATTCATATAAACCGAATACAAAAACTTTATTTTGATATTCCATAAAATAATGCCATTGACACTAAACTAAAAATTAATAAATCTTTAGTAAGCACGACGTTATTTGCCTACTTCTTTCGATCGTAATTAAAGATCAGTTTAATTTAAAATTTAAAAGCATTGCTAGTAGTCGGAAAAAATTCAAGGCATTAGTAGCCTTTAGCAGTTTTAAGTGCGTCAGGCTACTAATACTCACATATTGTTACACAATAGTATGTATACCATTTTCTATTCCTATTCTAAATTCTATATTGTATTTGACACATTTTACAGAATGGATATATAGCCAATGCGCTGATTATGTATCGCACGCGTTAAGCTTAACGTCGACAGTGAAGCTTGTTTTAATATTTTTTAAACGGTAAAACTGTCAGAACGAGCTTTAGCGCCGATGTTAAATCTAACGGATGCGATACATAATCAGGCCCAATTGCAGTTAACTGAACGCATATAATATTGTAATGGTATTGTATGCGGATGTGACACCCACCAATTACAAACAAAAGAACATCCTACTCTCACCAATCACAACACACATAAACTTAAACATGCCAATTATCGTAAACATAACTAATTTGTCAATATAATTTTAAAATCTCTAATGATACCCAATGTTTCGTACAACGATCAATCCAATGTGACCGCTGGCGCAGCACCGTCGCGTCGCCTCGATTTAAAAGGTACACTCTGAGAAAAAATTTAGAGTTGTTGAAGTTTGACTTTTATCATGAAAATGATGTAAATATAAGGTTATGCTTATTGTTCATTAGTTATTAAACTATAGAGTCTCTTGGGTTAAAATTATTATACGTATATTGTATTATTATGTATATATAAAATGAAAAGTAATCTCGATGAACTGTAGAAATTGCAAGAAATATCAAATAAATCCAACTCAGACAACATTGTCAAATACGTATTGTTGTATCAGACTGTACTAGTCGAGTATATTAAGAAAGGAGGTGAGGGGAAAGAGGTGTCTGGTAACCATGGTAACAGTTCATTTATTTTTCGCCGGTCAAATGAAACTGGTTGCGCTTTAACACCATAACTAACTGAATGCTTTAACTTTGACTTGTCGAATTGTGATTGACATTTATGACAGATTGAAGCAACGTTGGAATATGTAGGGTTGGCTCGTTTTTTTTTTTAAGTAAATCTTGCTATAAATCGCCTGTGACAATAGACCTGAGAGATATGTACAGTCGAGGCCAGATAAGTGTAGTACAAGCGTTTTTTTTTAATTTGTATGGTGTAAGTTTGTGTTCCGGTATGATCTGACATTTGATTTTTATGACAAGCAGCTTATGCTAAAGCTCGTCTTACAATAATAAAATTTCAATTTTTTTACATATAGGTATGAAATTTAAGGTTGTACTACATTTATCTGGGCACGACTATACATAAGAACATTTCGTGTCAAATTCTACGTATACGACACAAAATACGACAAAGGACTAAAATTCAGCGATACCAACCTCAATATGATATATTAAAGTTGGCTTTAATTAAGTTTGTATGCATCGGAAATACTTTAAGTCGACGTTAAAGGTCACTTTAACTTAAATGACACTTTATAGTACGACCAAGTGAATCTGACGTCTTGCTCCGTACCCCTCCTAGACGACACTTGTCATGTTTGACAATTGTGTACAGTCCTATTTTGTGTAGTTATATTTTCTTGTTTGTCAAATCGTGGTTTTATTTGACCTAATTGATTAATGATTTAAATACTGGCGCGCTCAGTTTTTGTTTGGGAATGTACACAATAAATTGATGGTGCTGCTTGAGGGGTCACGTTTTGTTTGTTGGACTATAGTTAAAGGAGCTTTTACGACTGATTATGAAACCGAAAATAACAAAAATAACTTTAACTTTAACTCGAGATAAAGTACACTTTTACTTTAAAGTGACATTATGAAACGCATTTTAAAATTAAAGGTTACTTTAAAATTAAAGTATCCTTTAATTTGATTATGAAACCGGCCGTTAATTCAATAAAATGTCTGTTTCTTCTATTTTAAACTATGTTTAACATTCTGTCTTTAAGTTGTAATAAGTTTCAAATAAGTAAATTTCACACAAGAATCACGACACGCCGTGATACGAGTCCATAAGTACATATCACAATAGCCATACACATAATGGCGCATACCGTCGCTGCCAAGAAACAACAAAACTAAAACGGGATAAATTTGAAATAGCCGCAAAATACTTAAAATATATTACTGCAAATGAATCGTTAGATGTTGAAAGGTACAAAGTAACGTTTTCGGCCATTTTGAGGTTTCGGACCATAATAGTATTTCTCCAAACGAAATTTGCTCCTTCGTGTTGAATTATATTAACAACTGCATCCCTGAATCAGTAACAGGACTGATTCGGACAATTGTCCAGCGCGAAACAAGAAGAGAGATACTATGGTACGTCCGTGTATGGCATTAGCTAAAACAGCGAGATTCGATAAAGTGGAACAACTTTTTTCTATCAGAGGGCACTCATTTTTACCCTGTGATAGCAATGTTGGATTGATTAAAAAAGAATTAAAGCAACACGGTAGGATCTTCTCCGTTTACCAATACACTGAACTGGTTGTAACATCCAGTGCAAAAAACAATTTTACAGCAAAAGAAATTTGAATATGTGCCAGATTTTAAAAATTGGTGGACAAAATATTACAAAAAGCAATCTCTTGCACTCGAAACCAATAAAAGGGGCGTTCCAAGAAACCAGAAACAGTCATTTTCTATATCCCAGTTCCACTACTTTCTTCACCAGTCATCGAAACTCAAAATATCTGGTCGCTTCAGAATATCTCAATAGTTTCCCCTATCATACATTTCCACTGCATATGTCTCGAAACAATGAACGTATTCCTCTCAAATTACCTCACACCAAAGCATATCCTGAGGAAAATGTTCCCGTACTGGAAACCAAGATAGAGCATTTGCAAAAACTACTAACCTACGTAGAAGAGGAATATAAAGAATTTTACTCCAACATTATGCGCTGCTGGCCAACGAAGAAGCCATTCAAACACGTCAAAGAATAATAAATATTTCTATGAAATGTCAACCTTCTTTTAACAATATGTATTCATTAAAAAAAATTAATAAATCAGTGTTTTGAATTAACACTACTAGTTCTTTTTTGTCTTAGATGCAGAAAGGGCCTAACTACGATTTTTTTTCTAATAACATTTGTTGGGGTCTTAATACCGTGGGTAAGTTACCTTCGTTTCTTGTGTACAAACAATATAAAACCACTCCCACAATAATATCTAACGATAAATCTTTTAGTGTTTCTCAAAACTGCATAAAAGTTACTTAGTACCTTTTACCATCAATTGATTCAAATATTTATAGTATATTGTGATATTAGCAAACTATGTAGCTTCACATGACGACGTTTTGCTGCACAGGTCTAATTAAAAAAAACGAACCGAAAGCGAGGTTTCGAAAGGACAAAGCAAGACTGAATAATGAAATGTTATGTGGCTTAATGGGCCAATTGTGGGCAAATTATGTCACACAATTGGGTAACATCATAAGATTGTCTATGCAAAATAGAAAAGATAAATTACACTATATCGGCGAAAATAGCTCAGTTCTTTTGGTTTTTCTTCATAAAAAAATATGTGAAACTAATGAATTCTACATATGAACATCATATTCACTCTTATTGCATAAATTACTAATTTCGCCTACCATATGTAAAAATAATTCGTAACAACCACAAAAGTATGCTACACAATACGTTATAATAAAGTATGTATAACTAATTGTCACTGCAGACCATATATTCGTAATCGATCCACGCAGCAATCAAAACGTGAAGTAGAATGTATGCCACCTATATAACGTACGGTTTCCCATCTATCAAACACCGTAAATTGATGGCACTACATGACATTTAAGTGTTAAAAAACGTTAGGTGATGTTTTGGTGGAGGGGCTTAAAATTGAAATGAAAAATAAAAAACTTTAGAAATATACCATTGTTGCTATGTTGGTTGCCTGCATATCGCATACATTGTGCTGGAAACAACTAAAAGTAGCGAGCGAACCTGGTAAGTCATGTGTTTCATATTTGGTTATTGGGTGGGGATATTATCATAAAGGTGTCAGTTCGTATGAAGGAAAAAATATTACATAATATACTTTGGTGCAGGTGAACTACATGATTCTAAATTAACAAATTTTCTATCAAATTAATACGTTCATAGGGGCAACTTAATATACAGCTAAATGTTGTAATTAATCATAATTGTCCAATTTCTGTTTATTTTATCATATGTCAACCATTTAGCTTAGTTCGTACATAGTTCTATACATATTACATTGGTTGCGCGTATATACCTTTCTATAACTAATCAATTACCATCGAAATTTTTCCAAACAAAACGAGAGGGTAATAAGCAAGTTTTATTTATAATTCCATCTTGGGTATTATTTTCGAGGATTTAACTTGCTGTTTTATTCTTAACTAGAAATACATTTTCATTTTATGTATTTAATGTAATGTAATTGGAAAAATGTTAAGCTATGTTTAATATAAATGGTACCGTATTAATTTGAACATCAACTCGATGAAATAATTCGCATTTTTGTTTTGTTTTGAACTTATAACGACAATAATTTAAAACAAAAGCCCTCAAATGCGCGAGCTCGTTCGGCTTTCCTTCATTTTGACATGTACTTTTCATAATAACTTTGGCTGGGAAAATGTTTCATTTCGCGCGGAGATAATTATTTTCTGTTTTTCGAGATTTCGCTCGCTTCAAAAAATACTATAGGTTTAAAGACTGCATTACCGTGTTCCTTCAACAAAAAATGGCTAAAAAATAAAACCTAAAATGGAAGCAATATTGAATATTGATATTAGCCGTTTCGTTTAGAGTTCAATGATAATAACATGAAAAACTGTTTATTTCCAACATTGATACATACTACATATAATTACAACTAAATAGTACGAAAAGGAAAAGGAAGTGCACAATTTCACAAGAAAAGTACCTGTTAGAATACACAACATGTACCTATATCAACTCCGCAGCAGTGCAGTTAATTGTTAGTTACAACAAGAAACGAATGTCTCGCTTCGTTACAAAAATTGTGTGATATATCAAAGGAAATTTAACACTACATTCATTGAATTATAGAATTTATCTGAACAAACTTATTATAAAACATACTACAAGATTTTGATTCAACCGGTACGTTATCGAACACTTTGGTTATCTGATAAGAAAATTTGTTTTCGAAAAATGTTTTGTACTGCATAAGTAGCGTCAGAACTGCGTCTAGAAATGCAACATTATGAAAAACGGCAACCATGAGAAGAGTTTGCCGATCATTCATATTCAGCCAACTTACTTCAATAAATTTGTATAACATGTGATCATACTTTCTTATATCAAGTTTTGCACTTTTTGTATGCGTTGTTGCTTCTGTGCGGAAATATCAATTTCCATCATCGCCAGAAATTTTCGTTTGCAGAAACTTAGCCAAAATGTGGACTACCTCATCTTCCGATACAAGAAGGCAGTGTAAAAGGAATACGATTGGGTGGTTCATAACATTGAGCAAAATCAGAACTAGTTATGATGTATATAATGTAAACAGAAGAGGACCTACTACAACCCTAGTGGAATCTCTTGAAAAATAAGTTCAAAGTCACAGAACACGGTACTCAAATCTGCACCCTCTCAACTATTATTCAAATTATTATTATATTAAATACATCAACTGAAAAAATTGATAATCAGATGTATCACACAATCGACAGTAGTGGGCTGTGGTCAAGAGTTTCGAATGAAATTGCGACAATGCATTAAATAAAAAAATCTTGAAAATGATAGGTAGTACACTGTTTAGGTGCAGATTTTCGAACGCAGAAGAGTTTATTGACTTGGGAAGAGATCGTACGAAAACTTTCTTTCTTGAAAAAAAGTACAACCGGTACATTATTTGCGGGTCAGCTCAATTTCAGTATATGATTCGGAGCTATTACTTTTATTTCAGAATTATTAGTTTGGATTGTTTGATTAATTGGAATTCATTACTCAGGTTAAAACGAAATTCAGGTGTACAATTACTGACTGTGAGTTTTGCACAAAGCGACTAAATATCTGGAATAGTGTTTGTGACATAATTGTTAATAGCAGTAACATCATATAAAGTGTTAGGGATAACAGCAGCGCGATCTTGCATTAAAAGACAATTATTAATTAAAAGTTTTATGACGTCGGTAACTGTTTTAATAATTGTTATAATGTATTCGAGAATATGTTAATACAAAACGCTTACCTATCCTTACCTATCGCTTACCTATCCGAATAATTCAGGTTATTATATGTTAGCAGGTTATCGTATGCTGTACCATTTCGTGCGTTCATTTTAGAAACGGTATGGACCTTTGCTGAAAGCAAACTAACAATTCCCGTATCTACTACACACATGTATAGCGGAACAGTCTGTTCGAATATTAAGAGGATTTTGTCTTATATCCGAGAGCGTGTTTACAGAACAGTTCTCAATATTTAAAAAATTGTATTATGACATGTGAGCTTTATCAATAAAGCTTTATACAGCGAATGGAATAACAGTATTTAATATTTGTTCTATAACATTCAAAACGCTGATGAAATTAAAGGCAAATTTATACATAACGAATCGAAGCGGTATCATGTATAAAATTTTGTAAAAAGCATAATATTGTCAGGTTAGAGTGAAATTACTAACAATAAGTAGTATATATTTTTAGAAACTTCTTATTTTTGTATAAACCTTAAATTATTTTCTGTGATAGCAAAATCAAAGATAAAATTTCTTAATAGAGAATTTTAAGCTGTGATATATTTCATTTGTGGATAAATTTGCTGTTGAGTTCCATTTTGTTGCTTTCTTCTGATTTTTTAATTAACGGTCCATTTAATGTCAGATGTTTTATTTATGTAGCCATCGACAAAACCGTAGAAATATACGATAGGTTGAAAACTATATGGTTCAAATGTCGTATGAGCTATTAACATTATTCATTTGTTCCGCTCAGATATTTTTATGTTGTTTATTTGCTGGAGTTAATACAAATTTACTACACTCAATATATTCATTAAAGCTATTGAGGTATTTCAAGATACTATAAGCTATAAATGATAACGTTTAGAGGATTTAATTATATTTAATAATGGTAATTTATTACATGCACTCCACATTTAAGTTGAAATTTCACTGAGGTTATGTTAGTCGACATGTAGTTATGCTACATATATTTTAGTATAGCCTATGATTGATGTGCTACTTTAGATTTTGCTATAAACTGTTATACACATCTAGTATCGTGAAGATCGGTACATAAGTAGATGTAGTAGGACACAAGCTACATTGATTTGCTATCTACTGGATACTGTAGTTTGACATGCTCAACCTTGTTGAAAAATAACGTAGGATATAACAGTCAATATGGTATTTGGCAAAGACGGCAAATACCATGGCAAATGGCAATATGGTATTTTGATGGCAAATTTATAATAAGTATCGGATTGACCGTGCATAACATTTAGGTTATTTGTAGGTTTTATTTTAATTTAGTTTTATTATCGCCTTGATATTAATAGCGTTGCTGTCGAAACGCCTCGGTGTTTAGTTAAAAGTTTTTGGTGTTTAGCGAGTTGAAATGTTAAGTGATCATTTTAGAATAATTTTTATATATATATCCAACGCAAAGAACAATTGTACAATGTTTTACGTTACCTACACTCTCTGGAGTTCAATTTCCACCCACTCTATAATTTCAATTGTTATAAGTATGTTACCGCTTGCAATTACAAAAGCTTTACCTAGAACGTTCCTAAATATATGGAATATATAATGCAAGAATAAAAGCATAGTAGATACATACCTACTGATTCTTTTTATCGTAATCCATACGAATCAGTAATTCTTTCAATTTGACACGCCTAACATATCAACCTACATTATTCTCAAGGTATGTACTTACATACATACTGGTACATAATGCAGTTTCAACGATAAAGATAAACTCTTATGTTTGCTTTAATATGAATCATGTAATTAGTGATGGATAGAATCGCATAAGTTTAATAATGGAATTGCTCGTAATCGGTGGATTTTATAATTAAATGTTTCACCTCGTTATTCGTAATTTAGAAATAGTTCTTGGTCGGTAGAAAGAATCAACAGTATTAGTCATAGGTATTCTTTTGTGGTGAGTTTTAAAAACTTTCCTGTATGCGAAGCTCTTGGAGCCTTTTTATAAGTGTGTAAACTACATTTTAGCCTTAGAAATAAGCTAGCCTAATATGATAAAAAATTAACGCAAAAATTTAAAAGTTTATTTATTCATATTATATTTAATTTTATTCTTACAAGATTTCAGACTTAGACTTTCATTTATGGAGATTTATTAAAATGAAAGTGTACAAAACCAAGCCACCAAAGGCCTTAAAATATAGAAAAATTACCTTTGCGTATTATCAGTAGCTACTAAATGTTAGCTTCCAAGAGATAGCTGTACTTGAGAAAAAACATAAATATAAATCACAGAGATTGTTTTTCTTCTTCTTGTAAACTACCGAACCTGTTGATTTCAATTTTTTTTGCACCTTACCTATAGTATGTCTACACCTGCCATTTTTTCTCCATATAATTATCATATTATATTATATTTTATAACATATATTTTTCAAAATTATAGGAAGGATATATTTCAATATACCAAGAACGTTCAACGGTGGTCTGCGCGATGTAAGCATAAACATTTTGTAATAAACTAAGAACAAACATTCTTCTTTTTGATAATAGAATGCTTTCTAAACTTCGGAACTATTATTGAATTACTTCCTATCTTCTGCATCGGTATGGTAGAAGACTTTTTCAAGAATGTGGCGTTTCAGCTGAAATTATTGAGAACATATTGAACAAACAAAACAAAGACAATAATTTGGCTATCGAAGCAGTAGCCAGTGCATGGGTATATGTCACCTAATGAGACATTAAATTTTCCGGAATTGACGGAATCAGAGGTAAAGATATTATTTAATGATAAGTGCTTAATGTTGTGGAATCATTAGATATGTATTTTTCGTGAAGGATATATAAAATACATTGAAAAATCCAAGTCCAATCACATATATGTATATATATTTGATACATATCGCATATGTGTCACTGGATACGTATTAAATAGTACCTGCCTCGAAGATATCAGCAGATATGTACTTACATATTTTGGTAAATGTGCAAATGGGCTGCGAACTATTGGCTGTTGTTCACGTTTGCACCTATTATATGTATAATACTTTTCATTGCGAAGGTATCGCTCCAGAATTCCCAGACCAGCAGAAACATTAGCCAAATTATTTATCTGCTTCAACATCTCCTTTACGCTTAATGCTACAAAAGTACCAATAAAATATTCAACAATCTTTTTATTAATTATGCGTACCTACAGAATATACAGCAAAAAAAAAACTAGAGTATCAGAATTTTTTACAAAAAAAATGTTTTTCATATCCATTTCAATTATTTGTTTTATAGACCACTACATTTTTTCATTCGTGATTCATACAGTTGTATATCTCTATATATATGCTGTAGACAGAAAACGTTGTTGTACAATTAAACATGTTACACCCTTCTTAACTGCCACCTTTTTGGAAGGTAATTTTTTACATACATTTAGTATTGATAAATTCAACTTACCGACAAAATATCAATTGATAATACGCAAGGACATTTTCTAGATCTTAGCCGAATCGGAAATAATTCGACATGTAGAAAATAGTGATGGGCATAATCCATCACCACTTTATATATGTCATACCTAACATAGGTAGTTCTGCTATTTTATTTAACAGCATTTAAACTAAATTTATAAGTTATATATTTATGTTTTAGTTATGAGGTAATGATATAAACATAAACAAATAATCATAAAACAAAAGACGTTTTCCTTACTCTAGCATTAACATACTCCATTATTAGCGACACTACATTTGATTTAAGTAATATTATAAAATAGATTTCGTTTTAAACGGCCTATTTTTGCTGAATTTTAAATGTTCGTTCATGCTGAATACACGCTGTAAAGTAGTTAATGTTAATGGATAAAAAACCGCAGCAAATTCTACCGAAAATTGTAATTCACTCGTGTACGTAAAATTTAAATGAGTAATAGGTAGGCACGAAGTTCTCTTATTACATGGATATGTTTGTGAAACTTTATTTACGTGTTATGAACGTATATTGGTTCTATAGTTTGGTTGAAGCTGTGTAGGTTTTATTGTTATATAAATCTTTCAATTCCTGAAATATTTTCACTTATAGGTTAATCAAACAACAATTAATTAAATACCAATTTATTCCAGAACATATATTATGTTTTCGTTAAAAAGACTTTTTCAGAAATTGAAAGATAAGTGCATAAAGGTCACAAAATAGATATATTAATTGTTATATCAAGAACGTAAAATGTACGTATTCTCTTTTCTTATTGTTGTTTCGAATAGTGTCCCACTAAAGCCGTCACATAGGAACAACACTAAACAATTATTGATCAACAACGTCGTATTCAACCTGTCTAGTAATTGCCTAAATTTAAGTTTTTTATAAGGTACTTAACTTGGAAATTGCTTTTCAATGTCTTATTTTATTTTTTGTAATATTTTCTTCGTTAATATGTTTGCAGTGATCCCAATTTAGCAGTTGCACACAATAATTTTTGGAAACATGAACCGTGCTAATAGTTTTTAAGAATACTTGATCTTCACACAAAATGGTTAAAAAGAGTGTGGTATGATAACGCAAACCTATACAAATCGCGCACTGCGTTTCGAGCAAATTAAGTTAATGTTGTTAACATGATATTGTTAGATGGCTCTTAATAACCACCGTCTTTTCTATACTTCTGAAACTGTTTTTGGGATGGCATTTTATACTGATGTGAATTGAAGAAGGTTGTCCTATAATGGTGCAAGCATATTGGCGAATTTTATAAAGAGGATTGTTATAACAACTGGTAAAATCTTTACAAACAGGACAGACGTATCCCTAACAATCTTGGTTTAGAATAGTACGGCAATGAAAACGCGTAGATCGTTTTGGTTGCCGACTTTTAACATGCAAGAATAAATGTTGTACTATAAATTATTTTATCCTTTTACAAGTGAAAATTCTAGAATGTTAAAGGCTTTCTTGTCAAGTCAAACCTTGCAACATATATTTTATAAATTAAATGTCAAACTTTGTCCGCATCTGCAATTTAAGTTTTTCATATACATATGTGAGAATACGAGGGATCAGCTACGGTTATTGAGAATTGAAAAATCTAGTTACTCGTGCAAAACAAATTGTAGTTTATTAAATAGTGCATTATTTTATCTGTCAATTGCTGTTTAGTTTGTGCAATTCGGTTGAATACTGTATGAGCAATAGTGCATGGAATAAGCTTCTATTATCGAAAAAAAATGGAATTATCACGAGAGAACTTTCGGATAATGATTTACTGTGATTTCAGAAAAAGCTTGAGCGCGTATGAGGTGACCAATGTTTAAAATCGGCATTTCGAGATCTCGGACCATCATTGGCTACTGTTTACAGATGGTATAAAGAATTTGAACGAGGCTGCAAGTCGGTGGTATACAGAAAAGGAGCTGGCTGCGGTGAAGAAGATGGTGGAAGAGGACAACCGCATTACCTATTCAATAATGTAGTCCAATCTGAAGATGGAATACTCGCAAGTGAGATCAACATTGCACGAACATTTACATTTGAAAAAGGTTGTAACTCGGTTTGTACGTCATTATCTGACAGATTTACAAAAAGGGGTTGAATGCTGGAGTTCATCAAATTATTTCTAAACTTGTAACTGGCGATACTGTTTTTTGATGTTTCCACTTGCCAAGAAGGCCGAATCTGAATACATGAAGATGAGGAAATCCCTACTATGGTGGAAAAACGACGAGCAATGAAAAAAGTTATGTACAGTATTTTTTAAAAGTACGGGTTTGGTGGCCGCAATTAATTTAGAACATCAAAAGATAGTTACCGCTAAATGGTATGTTGAAAATTGTTTGTCTACTGTGTTCAGTAGAGTGCCAAGAAAAAGAATCATGTTACATCATGATAACGGGTCGTCCAATAGAGCAGTGACAACTGTTCAGTATTTAGCGGAAAACAAAATCAAAATTATAGAACATCCTCCTTACTCACCGGATTTGGCGATGTGTGACTTCTGACTATTTTTTGAGCTCAAGAAACGTTTGAGAGGCAAAAGGTTCCAGTCAGAATAAGGGATTGACATCGCCGTTAAGTGTTTTTTTGATACTAGCCCTAAAGAGAGCTGGTGGAACGCTTTTAAACTATGGGAGGAGAGAATGGTTAAGTGCATTATTGTAAATGGCAATTACATATTTAAAATAAAGATTCTAAAAACTTGTATCAATCTTTCTATTCTTAATAATTGTAGCTTGTCCTTCGTATTACCTCAATTTCTATTATGCTTCATCGTTATCCACAATATATTTTGCTGAATAAAAGGACTGAATAAATTTAATCAAGTTTTCATGTGTTAGAAACGAAGATAAGGAGTTGACACATTTAACTGGGCCGGTATAAATTTTAGTAGATTAATTTCATAACTTGACATTGGATATTTAAGAGGTTAATGGTCTACTTGCCTAAAAATTATTAAAATTATATCAATTGCTTGCCTTTATTTATTGTAAAATATTACATGCATATACAGTGATATTCTAGTTATCATCACCTTAACACTATCATAAACTAACATCTATTAATACAATACCTAATAATTTATATACTTAACAAATGATACAGAAGGATCATGTAATAGATCATGGTAAAACAGCATTAGAAATATTTATACAATTTTCACCACTACATAAAATTCGTTGTAAATAGCAAAAATAGCAAATGCTTTATTAGTTTGCAATTTCGTATGGTTCAAATTCCATATCATTGTGCTGCCTGTGTCTGACACTTTCCAAACTATAATCGTAACTAATTTTAGAAGTAGGCTGTGTGAGTGTGACAGTGGTAACGTTTGGAGTATCGCCATTTATTTTATTGTGGCACATATTGTCTTTACTCTTTGGAATTTTCATTTCCTCTCCGATTATTTTTGGAGATATATGTTTTTCACTTTGCTGTTTAATGTTTTCGTTTAGCAAATTTTTGTCAACAAAAGTTACCATCTTTCTATCATTCTCATCCTGTTGTCTGTTGGTTTGCAATTTTAACATCGTCATTTCGGTAAAGTCGTTCTCTTGATTTGTTTCTTTAAGGGCTTCCTGCTTTTTCTTATTGTGTTCGTCGATTAATTGTTTTTGTTTGATTAAATATTTATTTCTATATTCGGACAAGTTCTTCTCTCCAACTAATTCCAATCTACTGCTACAACTATTCGATTTTAATAATTTAAATTTAATGCCTTGATATTGGTCCTTATTTTTAATTCGTTCTGCATCTTCCGCCAATATGATTCCTTTACCTCCGTCAGAGTTCTTCCTACACCCACACTCATTCGATTTTTGGTTTCTTCGAATTTCATCCATTATTGCTTTAGTCAAGCTGATCGACTTACCATTATATTTATTGAGTATGCGTCCTCCATAGTACGTGATGGTAGTACCTTTTTCTCTTATTTTTTCCAATGCATCTTCACTAATATAGTGGTCACAACAGAAATCATCAAGGGTATCAAACAAATTCTCACTACTCCCATAATCGGACATGGCCGAAGTAGTTGAATTAGTATCAGTAGTAGTGGAACATCTATCTTTATCAGGATCTATTTCTTTATATTGACCGTTTTTAGCTATTTCTTCCAAATCTTTCGTACTAACCGATTTCTTCAATCCGCATTCAAAGAATTGGCGAACTTGCTTCACAGTGTCTGGATTAGGCAGTTCATCATCGTTAACTTCCCTATTTACTCTGATTGGGTGATAGAAAAAGTGACGCTTAATTCCAGTAGTTTGTTCGTTATCCGAATTTTTTGTTTTGTGTACCAATTGCGTGATGTTCCTCGATGTTTTGGATTTCTTTCTAGGTTCATACTTAATATTGGAACGTATCGGTTCAATAATGACGATATTGTTGTCAATAAGAAGCTCTTGAAAACTGTAGTCTTGCAGATACTGCATCAATCCATCGAATTGTGATTCTTTGTCACAATTTGCGAATATTTTTTTCTGAAATACATCGGACTTCATTACTCTATATCGCACATGATCAAATTCAGGTTCACTTGTTATACTTTTAGATTTTATTACTGGTTTACGAGTTTTATTACCTGCATTGGGATCCGTGTTTGAATGTTCCGTATCATCGTTTTCTTTTAAAACTGCATTCCTTCCGCGCTCTTCGTTTTCAATAATTTCCACTATATTTGGGTTTAAGCTTTCGAATTGGTTACTATTGTCTCTTTCGAAGTAAGGATTTTCAAAAATCTCCCTACATTCTCTAATGAAATCGGGTATGTTTCCGTTCTTCTCGTTTCTAGATTTGTATTCGAAAAGCTCTTTTGCTAGCTGTACCTTGCTGTGGTATTGTTTATGTGAAATTTCGTTGGAGGATTCAAACTTTTTCTTTACTTCATCCACTTTGGTTGGAGTATCTATTATTTTCCGTTGATTTTCGTCTCCCTCGCATTTTTCATTTTCATTCTTCTCTTCACATTTCTCAGCAGCCTCATAAGCCATCTTATCCCAGTAATTTCGGATAGTTCCGACTTTCTCTTGATATTCTTGGTTTATTGCTCTGATATCTTCCATTCTTTTACCAATGTTTAGTTCTTTTCTATTTGAAATACGTAAACTATTTGAGCGGCTTTTGTTCTTTGATTCCTTCTTGTGTTTCGCACTGGTTTGATTGATTTCTTCGTTTACACCGCACTTAGTCTTAACGGCCACAATTTCAGGTCTGGTAATGTTTTGATTTTCGTCAATGCTATTCAAGGTTTCTTTTAGTGTTCTAACTGCTTCTAAAAATGATTTTTCACGAGAATCGTTGGCTTTAATCTCGGTTCTTGTTTTATGCTTAGATGTCTGAGCTTTTGGTATTTTGGATATTTTCACTTCAAAATCAATGGGGATATTACTTTGGGCTGTTAAATCAAAATGTCTTCCTATATTTACAATGAATCTATTAGTTGAATCAGTTTGAGCTTTGGTAATTTTAACGTTTTCACACTTCCGCAATTTGCGGTCGATTTTTTCGCATTTACGTAAGTTCTTTCCGATTGTTATATCAGGTAGTGAGTAATATTGATTTTCGAAAAGATTAGATTGTATTTCCGTTTTATTATCAGTACTGGGGATGTTGCTTGTATTTCGATCTCCAAAAGCTCTGGAAATTTTCTTTGATAAGTAGCTTTGCAATGGTTTTTTGGAACCTCTTTGTGATTCCAGAAAATCTCGCAGGTAACTGTGACTGTGTTTCTTTTCCAATGGTGAGTTTTTGGAACTGAAACAGGAGCTTGCTTTATCATCTGTATCAATACTTACGACGGTTTTGTATTCCTCAGAACTTGTGTCTAGTTCATTGTCAGCTGCTTGCACTTTAACAGAAGTCTTAATTGTGCTTCCAGAGTTATCCTCTTTTGTCCACCGTAAAACGCTTGATTTTGTATTCGTAAGGGATCCGTTACTATCCAAACTATTTGTCGTTAATTCTTCTCTACTTTCACTAGTAGTGGATGTATTACAATTAATTTCCTTAATATGAGATGTATTTGATATTTCGTCGTAGACTGGATTATTTTCAATGTTCGAGCACTCGGATTTCGAATCGTATATAATATTCTCGGTAACTTTGTCTCGATGAAGTATTTTTATTTTATCGTTGGTTAATTTAATCTCATCGAAATTGGTATCAGATTGGACGTATTCTCTAGGGTTGGATAAATTGTCTTTGGAATTTTCGCACTCATAATACTTCAAACTGCATTTGGACAAAGATGAGTCGGAATCGTAAGTAATCGTAGATGTGAAATTTGGTAGACTGTGGGGTTTTCCGCTATAATCTCCGGAATTGCGATGGTAAGGTGTATTACCCCTTATTGTTCGCGGTTTAAACGGGGATTGACCGTAATTGTAATTTCCAAGAGAATCGTAAAGGGGTGTGTTTTTACTTAGCACAATATTTTCATCGTACGGTATACTATCACTCTGTCCTATCAGAAGTTGCTCTGTTGTTTTTCTGATTGACTTTTCGGTATCGGAACGATCGATAGATTTGAAACCTGTCTCTAAACGATCTTCAACTGAAACGTTGTCCGTTAAAGATGCATCAGTGTCGCACTTACTATCGGGGTAGTAGTTCGGCAAACTTAGACCGACTTCTGAATAAGATAAGTCCTCTTCTGACACTCGGCACACGCTGTTGGCGGCTGTCCTATTCTGATAGTTCGAGTCGAGGCTATCGATTTCGCTGCGGTGTCTAGTCGGGAAGCTGTTTATACGAGTGAAGAGAGATTCCCTCTTTTCGGGATCGCGTAACTGGGTCAGGGAGGAAGACTTTTTTTGCGAATTGTGGGAGCTTCTAGACGAATTGATTTCACTCGAAGGTGAACTAATTGTTTTCCGCCTGGTTACGATTGGGTGTTGTTCGTTTGACTTCAAGCGTTCGTGACTTCTTGCTTTCGGTAAACACCTGAAAATTGCAAAAAAGGAATTAGTTCCTTGATTAATTTTCTTGTGTCCTTACACTAAGCAGAAAGATTACGTGATGTTTCATTAAATTGATATTTTTATGTATTTTACGTTTGAGCTTCTTGTTCGCGTAGAGTGAGGCACGTATACATACATATGATGAGTTCCCATAATTACCAACTTCATAACAAGATACATTTTTTAATTAGAATTGTCATTGTATGCCAATAAGCACGCATGTACAGTTTATGTATTAAGTAATGTGTTCTCCTTTGAAGAGCATATCAAACATTCTTCCGCTAACGCCGATTCGGCCGTTTTCGTTCGGTTGAAATATTCTTAATACCGAATACATCTTAATGGGCCTTTACGAAAACTACCGAACGGCTATGAGCGGAAGAAAGTTTGACAAGCCCTTTAAAGGGAAACATATTACTTAATACACAAGTTGTACCTGTATACATTTTGCAGTTGTTTATGGTAACGCTTATTAAAACATTTAGTTCTAGAGAAATACAGGGTCATTCACGGAACTGGTTCGTTATAGAACTTTTTGATGTTCTTGAAATTCAACATTTCTGAAAACTTGTAATTATAGCTGATATCATCTGGACTCATCAGCAAAATTATTTGCGCCATTGTACCACATCCGATTTACCGGAAGTTGACGTCAACTTTCTTAATTTAGATAGCATTGTATATTTTTTATGAGATTTTTGTATCGGGTATACAATTCTGCATCAAAACTAACTAAGACGCCTTATGTCAAAAATCAACCGTTTTTGAGTTATTCAATTTTTTTTAAATATAGGGCCAATTGCAACATTATGTTCAAAATTCTGTATTTCTGAAGGCATTGCAGTTAAACACCTTATATTAGGCATGTTATTAGCCGAAATGGCATACATCAAATCTACGTCCTAAAATTTATCATAATTTATACAGGGTCGTCCAAAATTAACGTTTATTTCAACCAAATTCACATCGAGGAAAGTCACTTTTATTAAATGGAACCCCCTATACAGTGTGTCCCCGGATCGACGCATGAATAGGTATTTATTTTCATAGCACATTTAAAAAATAAAAAGAACACAGACATTTCCTTGGCATACTCCTTGGCACAACTTATTTATCTGAACAACTTTTCTTAACAACATTTCATCGTATCTCCTGCAGAAACACTTTATTAATGGAAAGAATAACTTTTTTGTGGATTTTCAAAGTACATATATTCGATCTTGTTAAAATTTTGCATACTTGCATAGTTTATTATTCTGAATAACTTTTCTTAATAACATTTTGTCGTATTTCGTACGAAAAAGGTACTTCATTAGTGATAAGAACTACCTTTTTGTAAATATCCAAGGCATACGTGATTTTTGAAAATTAAAAGTATGGCACAAATTACTTTCTACCCAAGCAGGGTTGAACCCCAGAAGATGAAGTTTCAACTAAAAAATTTACAGACTCTTATACCTATTCATGCGTCGATCCGGGAACACACGGTATATTATTGCATTTTTGAATACACTTAGTAATTCTCTATCATTGATTATTAGACATGGTAGCTTGTATTTTTTACGGTTTTCGAGTTATTAGAAATTTCCTGATGAAAGTCCAAAAATTACGCCTTTTTAATGCATTTCAAATCTCAGTAATCCTTGAATGTCAAAATAATTGATATTGTATTTGTACTATAAATACACATAGTTGATACCTGTCAAGCTAAATAACAAATGAAATACATTACAGAAAAGAAATGACATTTTAGATTTATTTTCCATTCATGGAGAATGTCATAGGATTATGTACAGTATTTGACGACAGATAAGTTTTGCAAAGTGATCTAAAACAATATTACAAGAACTCAAACAAGAAAATTAATCAAAATAGCGTGGCAAAAGACAAAATTCAATATGACCAGATCACGATGACATATAAAACACACTTAACGTATTCCTTTCCAAAGCTTTTTTGTTCAACATTCCTTTTTGGCTTCTTGTATTGATATTTTTTAGGTCATTTTGCATAAATGTGGATATCTGTCGTCATATACTCGACATGTGCTACTTTCAATTCTACTTCAGCCTTCATGAATGGAAAATAAATCTAAAATATCGTTTCTCTTCCGTAATATATTTCATTTGCCATTTTGTTTAACAGATATCATGTATGTGTATTTATAGTACAAATACAATATCAATTATTTTGACATTCAAGGATTACTGAGATTTTAAATGAAAAAGGCGTGTTTTTCGGACTTTCATCAGAAAATTTCTAGTAACTCAAAAACCGTAAAATATAAAAGCTAATATGTCTAATAATGAATGATAGAGAATTACTAAGTGTATTAAAAAATGCAATAATATATAGGGGGTTCCATTTAAAAAAAGTGACTCATCGATGTGAAATTTTAGAACGTAAATTTAATGTATGCTATTTTGGCTAATAACATGCCAAATATGAGGTGTTTATCTGCAATGCCTTCAGAAATACAGAATTTTGAACATAACGTTGCAATTGGCCCTATATTTGAAAAAAATTGAATAACTCAAAAACGGCTGATTTTTCACATGGGGTATCTCAGTAAGTTTAGATGCAGGATTATATGCCCGATACAAAAAACTCATAAAAATTTACCATGCTATTTAAATTAAGAAAGTTGACGTCAACTTCCGGTAAACCGGAAGTGGTACAATGGCGCAAATAATTTTGCTGATGAGTCCAGATGATATCAGTTATAACTACAAGTTTTCAGAAATATTAAATTTCAAGAACATCAAAAAGTTCCAACGAACCAGTTCCGTGAATGACTCTGTATACCTATACAGTTTGAAGTTGAATTAAATAATTTGCAAAACATCCAAATATATTCAATATTAAATTCTATAATGTAATTTTGTGTTTTTATAAAGGGTGCGGATATTTTGTTTATGTTGTGGATATGTTCCATGAGAGTAAAATGTGTAATTTTATAAAAACCGAGCTACAAAATATTTTTCCTGTGTAGGCCATGAACGAGTGAGATAGATATACCCGTCACGTCTGAGCTTAGAAAATTGACATTAATCTCAAAGTGTCATCCGTAAATAATTATACCGAATCAAACGTCAAGTTGAAAAGTTGAAAATATCTTTGCATATTTAGTTATTTAATAATGGCCTTTGTATTGAACAGACAACAGAAACGGTGTATAGTTGAAATTTATTAAAATAGCAAGAATCTTAATGGGTTTATTCTGTCAGAGATGAATTTCCGGCTTTTGTTCAATAATTTAAAATATTGCTATATCTGATAGTCATGTACAGTTGATCTCATGTATGTTAAATCGATGAATCAATCTAAGACATAACTGATTTAAATCATGGCATACTCTGAATTTTTGTTTGTTGCTTAGTATGTATTATATTAAACGAGTCATATTTAAAGCCTATGTAGGCCATGGCCGACGGAGATAGACATACAAGTCACGTTTGAGCTGAGAGCAGCATTTAGATTATTTGATACGCATTTTTACAGTATGTCGATTAAAAATTCAAAATTTTCAAACAGTATCATAAAATTGCTTACAACTTTTAGAATATCAAACGTTGAACGTTACAAAGTGGAAATCGTAATAGTATTTGTAAATATATTACCTCATCAAGACATTACCAACGAAAACGTTGTTTTTCTAAGAGAATTGTTTGGAGATTTTTTTTTTCTTTTAATGTGTGGTGGGTGCTTAGTTGCAGTGACTCCGTAAGCTGTATTACTTGTCTGGCTATCGCTGCAACTCTTGCGGTGTAGTTTGGTGTGTCTACGTTGTGTTCAAATGGCTTTGTGACCTCATCATATCGCCTTTTATGATGCCGCGCTGTTAATCACTTTGCTCCCAACAGCGAATGGCAAGTCGATCCGGGATTAAACTCTCTGAAAAAATGTCACCATCCCTCCAGAGAATTGAACACCGGCACCTATCGTCCTCTCACAACGATAATCAGCCGCCTTACCACTGCGGCCATCGACCCGATCGATCGAAGTATTATTTTAAATACAGGCACAATATGGTCACCTCGTTCTTGCAATTTAACCCTGTTTGATTTCTTCTTATGGCGATAAAGGACCACTAATAAGATCGAAGAAGTTAATAATGAAATTTAGATTATAGAAAATGTTATTCATTATGTTAAATGAAAAAGTTTGCACTATAGAGATGAAGTCGAGAGCTATATAACACTCCCTATTTAAAAATTTTGTTATTTAGTAGATTGTATTTATCTTCCTTTGTTGTTCCTCTGACTTGAACAATAAACACGGAAAGTGATTCTCTACGTAATTAAATGTATTTCAATACTCTTTAATTTTACTAGCTATGTGCACTTGAATATTACATTAGCTTAATAAATGTGTTAGTCTTACTCTTTGGATGTCGACGTCTTATATAACCTATGCGTCTTACTGTCTAGAGTAGAAGATGTAGCGCAATTAAGGAATCAACTAATTTAAATTATGGCTTTTTCTGAAAATTTATATTCTGGGCTATATATACATATACAGGATAACAATCTGAACTACGAAAGCCTATTGATAGGAGAAGGTAGTTGGAGGTAAAATTAAATGTATCCATTTTAGTATTATCAACTGTTTGTATGACAGGAATGTCAGTGATTATGTCAAATACTATGGCATTATAAAACCACTTTATAATTTGAACTTTTTCATTAATTGTGTATTCCATTAGGATAGTTTGGTGGTTCGGTAAAGTATTTGACATAACCTCTGACATTCCTGTCATATAATAAGTTGACAACAGTAAAATGGATACATTTGATTTTAACCCCCACCACCCTCTCCTATCAATAGGCTTTCGTAGTTCAAGCCTGTTATATTTCATTCTTGGTTTTTTCCTTTGCCGTTGATTTACACACACATTGACACATAGGCACAAACGAATAAATACTTTTACGTTAAAATAAGAAAAATTGTAAAAAAATAGGTACATACGACAAGATCTTTAGATTTACTAGAGAATAAGAATCATAAATAGGTATTACATGTTCTTCAAACACGCAATGTAACTAATAGTAATCATTTAGAAAATGGCGAAATTTAAGAACAGAATGTAAATTTCAAATATCTAATTAATAAAATGTATTAGAAGTAAATTGAAGGAACATAGAAAGTTTAAATAAGGAACTGGAAAATAAAAAAATAAATAATTAATAGCTCCAGCAATATACATACATACATACTAATGTTAATTTGTATTTAGTTTTTTATCTGAAGAAGACAATATACATATACATATATATTGTGGAAACGTAATTTTTATTTTATTATTTTAATTAATCGACAACACCGCTAATAACCAAGACACAACCCCTTAAATATATATATATATATAATATTCATTTTAATAAATAGTTACTGTTTGGAAAATAGCGAATTTCTTAGTTCTTCCTGTTAAATATTAATGCGAGAAAAACAACAGAAACGGAATATAGGTCAAGTAATTAAATATTAATTACAAGGGACTGGTGGTCTCATAGCTGGTACTGCTTTTTTTATAAATAAACTAAAGAAGTACAAAATTTCCCAGTAGAAATACAAAGAGAGAGTTTTTATTTTTCCTCGTGAGAAACATCCGATGATTATTGCCCAGAAGATTATGTATATAGTTCCCTGCAGGTGGCATATAGTAGGAGGTAATTGTATCATGTTAACATGGTTAGTAGAAAGTTGTTTAAAATCTATATGAAAGAAGAATCATTACTATTATGAGAGCAAATTCCTCTAGAGAAGTATGGCAAACTACCAACGCAGACAAAGCTTATAAATTAATAAATTGGAGGAAACCGACGGGACTTTAAACTAACGAGGAAAAGTTTGTAGCGATATTTAACTACTGAATTATAATAGTAGAATAGTGAAAAAACAGTGGAAATCGTAGTATCGTAGTCTATATTTCTTAGTTTCGGTTAAGAGCACATGGAATAACTTACCAAGAACCGCTGCCAAGTAAAAACAATTTTGGTTCGCCAAAGCTTTCAATTTATTTTTTCATCATAAGAAGATACATCATGCACTAACATAATTATTAAAGTTTTATACTTATTTTAAATTTGTAGAATATTGACAAAGGTCGAAACTATAACAATTATTTTAATATGTGACGCATCTCATCGCATCGCATTGCATCGCATTGTTTTGTAGTTGCTAATATTTCATATATTATATTTCACATATATGATATATTCACATATATGTATGTATATTCACATATTCCGTTAGTACACTTGGTCACCTGGTTGCAATCTTCAATATTATCTGTTCTCCGACGCTACATAAGTTTCTCGGCAAAATACAAGAATGGATGGAAAATAACATGATTATTAGAAGTAATTCGAAAATTAAAGTGTTAAGTAGGTACTGATCGATAACTTTTGTTTAATACTAAGTTTTGCATGTTTTCTATAGAATGTATCATTTCAGTAAACTAGACCTAAACAATAAGAAAAAAAATATATGAAATCACACGTGGAAATGATCTCTGATTATAAATTAATTTCATGTGTTGATTCATATTCCTATAGGCACATTCACATATTTTGTTTGCTCTGATACATTAAATCGTTAACATTCTGAATATAGAATAACAGTATGCTATGATAAGAAAAAAATCATAATTTACGAGGTTTATGATTTTGTAATTTTCAGTACTTATAAGATATGAATTAACAATTGTGAGAGTAACGGCGACAATGGCGACCTCCATTGCTAGCTAGCAGACTAGTGAAACATGTTATAGAGGATACTATAAGCTTTATGTATGTATAACCAATGTATCATTATAGGTTTCAGACATAGATATAGAGGATACTCGTATATAGAACGCTTATGTGCCGTATGCGTAGCTTTCTGAGTTGGGACAACATGAGGGACGCCATTGTGACACCATTTAGTTACTTTTTTAATTTTATTTGATGTTTTCACTTGGTTGGTTGGTTAACTTGATGTATACATTTTTGTTTGTTTATAACTGCTTTCTATTTGCCACAATTCGCATCTCACTCCAGTTTTCTCACTAATAAGCATCGCTTTATTGTGAGTAAGTGATTTGTTTTGCTGAAGTGAGAATCATGTGAGAATGAAGTGAGAAGTGAGATGCGGAAAAGTGAGAATGGTGGCTAATAGAAAGCAGCTTATATGAGATTTGAGGTTATTGTTTACGCGCTTGTTAAGTCTCATGTTGGATATTTGGTTAATATTTTCTGCTACTTTTTATTTTGGACATAATACATACACTGTTTTCATGATGTTTCATTTAGAAACTTGTATTACATATTGTATTGAATATAATTAGCTTGAATGGATTATACTTATTTCTCACCTTGTGTAATTGTTAATAAGGAAGTGCTCGCTGAAATCATGCAAGAGTAATAAATGAATACATATTGTATGTAGCTTCTTTATAGGTGTTCTAAGATTCTTTTGTCTTGAATATTGTCTGTATGTTGTTGAACTCAGCTAAAATTAACGTACTATTATGTGATCACTCATCGTGAGTTTCAATTTAGGCCAACGGTTCTCAAAATTAATTGTTACACAACATGAAACATACACTACGGAGGTTTTGAATTGGAGAAAAAGGAAGATCTAGTGGCAGACAGATAAGCAAAAAAAAAGAACCGTCAGAAAGGAAGGCAGAGAATAAACGAAAAGACATCTGAAAAAAAGTGAAGAAGAGATACTTTACTGAAAGAACAATATGTGAAATATATAGATAATATTGAAGAAAGTTAACGAAAATAATAAAATATAAATAGGTTTAAAGTATTGGTTACGGAAGGGAAAAGAAAATGAAGCTTATTTGAACGGAAAAAGAAACGCAGGTGAAAGGTATACTGCGAAAGGATGATTTCCTGCACACCTACACGAATATTTGAGTATCGTATAAATCTTTTAGCAAAAATCTAGGAAAATTAATTGTCTTTATTTATTTTAAACTTACAATTACATTACCAATAAGTACTGCAATATGTATATATGAAAAATAATAATTGCGACTGCAATTACACAATATTTATTTACCGTTTATTATGACGCTGTGAACTTCTATTTCATTTAGTATTCTATTATGTCAACTTACAGGGCCACTGATAGAAGGCCTTCAGTCAAAATATAATTTCATATTATTAGTATAACTACTTTTTATGTATCTCAGTAAATAAATTTTCAAACACCCGCCATAATCTCCACCGTAATGGTGTCACAATGGCGACCTTCAAATGATCGCACTTTTTGTAACCTATTAGCATTCTATATACGTCTATATCTATGGTTTCAGCCCACGGTTTACCAAACATTCCTCTAGAGGCTTAGAATAATTTATACGTCAGCTTACTGCTCAAAATGACACCTAGATATTTGATTTCGGTTGATATAAGTATCTTAGAGCTGAAACTGGACGGACCCTGGAGTTTAGGAAGGTTGAAGGTTCCTTGTCCAAGTGAATGAAACAGCAGTCGTGTTTCTAGAGTTTACATATAAGCCTTTAGTTGGCAACACCCCTCCATGAGTTTGGGTGTGATTTGCTCTCGAACCTTCCGTACACCAGAATGATGATATCGGCATCACCTTGTGTGAGCTCAAGGTCCGAAAATCAAACAGCGATCTAGTAACCTACCTTAAAATTAATATCTTTACTTGATGAATAGAGTTGATTTAAACAATATCCTGCGACTTGAAGAGATATTTTATATAAATTGAAGTACAAAAATTGGGATACGAAAATAATCTTAACACCTAGGTAAAATGTTTTAGAACGAGCAATACCACAAACTAAATACATAATGACTATAGTTATGTACTTTGCATATTGGATTATAATAGTAGTAAAATAGTACTCGAAATCTTTGGAAAAAATTACAGAAATAAATATAAAATCAGAATGATGACAAAAGGCTGAAATAAATGCAATATTAGCCTATGACGTCGCCCCAAATTAATGTATCAATGAAAGTCTTCGAGATTCCGAGGATGATGTTATCTATGAATTACATCTAAAGGATCACGCAAACGCTTTATATTTAATTCTATGTATTTATTCTGACAATCTAGTAATCTCCGACAGACTGTAGCTATTAATAAAGTTCTTGTTGAATTGGTGTATAAATTACGAAAATAAATCTGACGCAGAAATATAATGTAATAGTACGAAAATTGAAAAGTACCCAATGCAGACATTTAAAAATGACCCGTATATTATCATCTATTCAAAGAAGTATTCCAAAAAGCTTGTAAGTACTTTATTTTTGAATATATACGGAAGATTCACGTTCGTTGTGTAGGGCAAGATTTATAATGGTGCAGGTGTTTCTATACAGCTTGCAGCGAAAGATAAATTAATGATACGAATATTCCATTAATTTACTTCACAAGTCGAAAACTGCAGTTTACATTTTTCAGTTATTAAAAATTAGTAGTCAAATAGAACATTACTTATTCCTATCCTATTTCTTACTGACTTCTATCAATAAAATCTGTAATAGATAGGTGAACAATACTTGACATGGAGACGTTGTGGTTGCACCACTATATGTATATAAAATCGATCGAATGCTAGCTAATCTGCTGATGATCTACTATCGTGTTATAGTATTACGTTAGGCGGTGGAGCTAAATAATGTTTAAGCCTTCGGCTGATTATATCCTAGATATGCATAATGGGATTTAGAACTGGTGGCCGAGGAAAGCATGACGGTGTTAAGGATAGTTAAGACAACAGATAGTAAAATCCCACATATCATGCGGTCTTAGTACGCAGTGAAGTAAAACAATTCTGTTGTTAAGTGGTGAAAGAACCGTACATATAATTGTTACTGGATAATACAACTTGACAATAAATTGGATAATAAATAAACTTCAACTAATAATCGCATGAATATCTATCATTTTCATGAATACTAGGAAACTATCGATGTATTAAGCTATGTTGCTTCACATATGTATCTAACAAAGATATATTACTTATGTGTTTACACGACGTATTTTATGCGATACATTTATGAGCCGTTTTGAAAAGCACTTAGAATCTGAGAGCGAATATTTTCCTTGGTTTTCTGGTTTAGTTGAGGTATATGGATGACATTTTCGCTATTTTTGATACCAAAAATGTAATATTAATTTCCTCAATAGATTAAATAATCGGTTTGAAACCATAAAGTTCACTTGTGAAAGAGACTACTTTACTAATTAGAAATAACAATAGATTAGAGTTTGACGTGTATAGAAAAGAAACCAGTACACTTCACTGCATTCCTTCAGATTCCCACCATTGTGTTCAACACAACATGACAAGCCCGAATTTTTGGTACACAGACTCTTCACTTTTCCTTTGAACAAGGTGAGGTATGTGAAACAGATTAAAATTATAAAAGATGCGGCTAAGCGTATTGGTTTCCAACCTCAACATATCTATAAGTTCATTAGGAAGTTTAATTATAAGAAAACTGTGAAAGAATCTACTACTTTTCGAGATGTTAAAGCTTCACCCGTTGTGACTTTTCCTTACGCTCCCTTTATCACTAAAGGTTTGAAAGAAGAATAGTTTACAGTTCTGGGACTAGTTTACGAAGTCTTATCGGTAACCCTCCAGGTAAGATACAACCTGCGGCAAAGTAAGGTATTTATGAAATAAATTGAGAAGATTGTAATAAAAAAATATATTGGACAAACCAGAACAGCAGTCTTAGCCAGATTTAAAAACCATGTGGCTTATCTTAGATTTAATAGAATTGAGAAATCAAGCGTTGCCCAGCACATTTTTGAAAGAGATAACAACATCGATCATACTAATGTTAACTTAATTAGACCAATAAACAATTTTAAGTTTCTAAATGTTTTTGAAAGTTTAGATTAGAGAAAGTAGAGATTTTGATAATGACAGCTTTGCTGTCAAAACATGTCGATTTTTAGTTTTTATCTTTCAATTCCTGATATATTTCCACTTGTAGGTCAATAAAACAGCGATTAATTAAATAATTAATTAATTAAATAAATTGGTATTTAATTAATTGCTGTTTTATTGACCGACAAGTGGAAATATACCAGGAGTTGAAAGATAAGTACATAAAGAATATATAAAATAGAATATTAAAAGTTTTTGGTGTTTAAGTGGGTTGAAGTGTTCTATTTCTGCACCAAGAGATCTAGTGAAGAACTTCACATTTATAATTGGTAAATATTTTTGTTTGGTAGGCGTGAGAGTATGTCATTCGCTAATTACCCTCTTATGCTTTCGATAAAATTCTTTATAAAATTACAGTTATAAGTTAAAAGTTTAAGCTTATATTAACCTGTATATGACGAGATATTTAGAATTAAACACTGTTATTAACGCTATAGATTCAAATATTGCTGAAAAAGTTTTGGCATTTGTATCTGTATACGAATAGTGTAGAGTTAACACAAGATTTCACCTCAATTTTGTTATTATCCTTTACTGTACTCTTTGCTTTTAATGTATATAAATAAATACCAGAAAACTCTCAATTTTATGTATGCTTTGAAGGGAAAAAAATTTCTAACGTCACGTTGAATTTGATGTTGCAGATGTGATAAATAGTATTTACGAGAAATATCTATCCTTTCAGTGAAATCAGTAATATTCATATGCTTTACAAATAGTACTACATACGATTTACTTAATTATTGCAGGTATGTATGTACATACGTAAGGATTCAACCACGTGAACTAAACAGAAAAAATAAATAGTAGAATAGTTTACAGCTGAATTTAAAACTATACTGGAGAACTTATTCCTATTATTGTATAATAATACAAATTCTTTGAAAATTTATTTGAATGTTTTGGAAGTTTATTAAAAGAAACTCTTTCTCCACATTTTTAGTTTTAAAATGAAATATCACGTATTTAAATTTTGACCTTATCCTTTAGTGATGGTACAGCGTATCGATGTAATTTTTTAAAAGAAATAACAACATTGTACATACATATGTGTAATATGTAACATTGCCATACCATAAGATGAATTGCGATAATAGATAACTAAATAAAGGAACTTACTTTAAAATTTTGCGTACAAAGGAGAAAAAGTAGTAAAACGAAATTCGCTTTAAAGGAAAGCCTTTTTGTACTAAATTTTCATTTAGTACCAACAACCTGTATGGATATTCCCGCTGAAAAATTTACATTTAATTTGAGAAAGATGGTACGTATTTACCTACATATAAGAGATACCTCTATGCGAATAACTCAGGATAAATTCATACAAATTTAAAGACTATTAACCAAAAATCTTGGCACTAAACATAAATAAACAAAACGACATCTTTTAATAAAAATCTCTAAATGTAAAGTTGGTAATTTCCCTGAAAGGTTTTAATGTTTATTACGACTTCAGTATTTTCGTTAAGCAAATCTGCTATATTTCAAACCCTATTCCACCCCCGTATTCTTTTCATTTTTAAACTACAAAATAAAGATCCAATTGACCAGTTTAACTATGTAGGTTCATCATATCTGAGTGTATCAATTATCTTCTCCATACCTACTTGAGTAGCATTCTTGGTGTGCGGTCCAGCGTTTTATAGTTTTCTTAAGAGATCCCAGAATTTTCTGAAATCTTTTTGGTTAGAATCAGATGTCCTTCTGAAAATATCGATTCTAATGTACCTATATTATATGAGTATGTTTGCCATGTTTCTACGAGTATTACTATTTTTATATTACATGCGCATTTTTCACTGGGAAATAAAGGCAAATTTAACAAGCAGTACTCTTTTTTAGGGAAATGAAATTCGCTTTAAAGCAAAGCATTTATTTACTAAATGGGAAATTTTTTGGTAGATATCTATACCTGTATTTTTCCCCTATACCAGACCTGTCCGACCTAGGGTCACTGGTAAAGCAGCGCAGCCTTCAGGCTTATTGTGTCACATACCTGTATGGTATAGGTGAATATTATTCTGGTCATCTATGCCAATTCGATATTGAAATGAAAAAATAAAATTTCTCGTTCTGAAATGTTAACTCTACGAATCGTAATTTTAGCCACTTCTGTCAAAAGATATGCAAAGCAGTCCAGAAAATACCAGTCAGAGTTCAGAAGACACGAAATATAGAATATAAAATTTGGACTTATAAATAACAAGCCAGCGTTGGTTATTTAAAGTGTAAAAGTCGATTGATCGAAGTACTAAGTCTTAATATATGACGAAGTCTTAATACAGTTATGATCTAGAAGAAATTATTCTAGACAGACGTGATTCGGTGCATATACATTATTTTCCGAATTTCTTTTTGACTTGTTAGGTGTTGTTTTGATATTCGGAAAGAAGTTCGCTTCCCTAAATCAGATCTATAGATCTGCTTTTTTCACTTGTAATTTTAATAATTTAATTCATGTTACTCTTTGCAATCAAGAAGTAGGTGCTAGAGCTCGTGTCCGCAATTTACGCCGGTGTGTCTGTCTAGAATAATTTCTTCTAGATCATATATTACGGTACATACTTCCATCAATCGACTTTTATAACCAAAGCTGGAGCCTTGTTTATGAGTACAAATTTTAGGTTCTTCATTCTGTGTCTTCTGAACTCTGATTCGTATTTTCTGTACTCCTTTGCATATCTTTTATCAGAAGTATGTATGTTGCTAAAAATACGGTGCTTCTTCGATGCATGTTTATGTCAAATATAGTACAGCTTTTAAATACAGGATTAATTCCTTTAGAAGAAGAATACATTTCTATTTTTCTTTGAGTGGTTAGTTGAACGCTCCTTTATTTTTCCATTTTTCCCAGATTTGATTTTTCCTTTGAATTTATATGAGTAATGTATGTTTTAAAACAAAAATAAAGGTCCATTTTTATTAGCATCTTTTTTCCATACGACAAAAATACGTTGCATGTGGCGGGAGGATAAAACAAAGACAACAGGTGCTACCATTACGCTTATTAACTGGTAAAAGCGCTTTTGTTTATTAGGTATCTGGAAAATTTTAAATAAGTACTATGGACCAGTATGAATTACGTATATTAGGATTCTGAGCGTATGTATAACGGTAAAGTGAAATATTGGAGTAAGATGACCAGGATATAAATTGGATTTATTTAATTTATTGCTTATATCAGTGTTTTAATACAGATAGATTCATTATATTACACGAAAATTTAACGTTGGAGTCTGTGGGTAAGCATTTGTTTTAAAATGTTTCATTTCTGAGGTATATGGTGTTAAAGCTAAAAAGTTGTATTCTTAGTGGCATAGGGTCATATTTATAGTCTGTGCTTGAGGTTGTGTCGATACTTGAGCACGCGATTCTGCGCGATTTTCAATGACATTTATGTCAAAATCGCGTGCTCAAGCATCAACACAACCTCAAGCACGGACTATGAATATGACTCTTAGTCTAAAAGGATGATAGAAATTGCAAACAACTTCATTAACATATCAACAAACTGTAGAAACGTCACAGCATCTGCCAAGCCTTCTTTAGATAGTATGATAAGAACGATTTTCTAAGAAATATTAACACCCTGTATATCGGACAGATATTTATAACTTTAGGACGATGAACTCAATGAGCTTTGTCACTATATATCTACACGCTGTTCTAGGAATCCAACATTTTATTGCAATTATACAGAAACTGTATAAATATTTGAACGACGAAGTCATCTAAAATGTAATACTCTAATGTTTTCTTTTCGAATAAATCATATAGTCAGCATTACAAAGGAATAATTTCATGCTATACTTTGAGAGTTATCCAACGACTCTCTTACATTAATGTAGTACAAAGTGATATACAACATGTAGCAACGCCAAAAATTCGTCACGAAGATTTTGTATTGTGTAACATACAGTTTTCAATGTCTAACAATGACAGGATCACGATTGTACGAAAGCTATCCCCTTTTTTCAACACGTTATAAGAAAAGCGAGTTCTTTTTGTAAGTTTATAGCGCTAAAACGAGACATGATTATGCATGTCGTATAACCGTTGAGAGGAAGTATATATTTTACCTGTCTTTAAAGCTCGTACGGTCGATGAGTTTCGCTCTCGGAATAAGCTGCGACCTTCTATGTTTTGTGGCCACTGGAATATCTAAGCTCGTGAATACGTTGTCGCGACAAATGGCGAGGCTCCTGCTACGTCGTAAGGTAGATTCCTGCGATACGAACTCACCACCAAGGGGGTTACTCGATACGTTCTCTAAGCTGCACTGTAATAACTTGTTCCGGTGTCTTTTGTGGTTGCTGTCCTCACTCCGGGACTGAGATTGACGTCGATCTTTGGTAGAAGTGCAGGTTAGGTTCAAGTTTAGCTTCAAGTTGTTTAGACAGGCATCCTTCTCCGATCTGTAACGGATGAATGGGTTTCATTGAATCTCGTTCTATATCAAGAAAAGAGGTTTGAAGGTGTTTCAAATTTAATTGGTTTTCTACGCTTTGAGAATGTTGGCCCCTTGTAATTTAATTTCACAGTCTATTTGATGTGTTCATAAAATTAATTTTTAAACGCAAAGTTTAATGTGGTGTGTACAGAAAAAGGAAAGTTTTAATAATTCGTCAAATTAGAGGAAAGGAAAAGGTTTTGTGCGCTCATTATGAAAATCGAATACTACAAAAGATGCAAAGAAATAGCAGCGTAAAAAAAGAAAAATGCAATAGTAGTAGTGCAATAAATATTTTGCTTTCTAGACAAGTTTGGATAGTTATACTGCTTGCAATTTTTAAATAGAATCAGAAGTGAAATAATAAATGCATATATTTGAATCGTATGATGTATCATTTTGTTGAATAATTATAATATATTCACGTAGTACTTATACTACTTTTTAGTAGTAGTAGTAGTAAAAGTATTTAATACTTCTCATGTCAGTGACAATTCATTAAATATATACATATATGTATACATACCTACATAATCTTAACAGTAGGTACATGCTGTTATAATATCGCGGGGCATGATGGCGATCTCAATAATTATAAAAGCTATACTATAGTTAACATTTGAACGTTGTTAAATTTTGGTATGAATTGTAATCTAACAAAAACTTTACGATAGAGGCAAAGTCTTTCTAATTATACCGAAAAAATAAAAATTGCCCGTTTTCAATGTGCATTTATATTTTATCCAATTTTAAAAATTTTAATAATAAAAGCATTTAGTATGAATGCTGCTACCGAACCATCTCCAAATTAAGTTTTGTAAATAGAAATCTATTAATTGAGGAAATAGAAAATTTAATACAGTTAAATCTTAATCTCTTTAAATTAAATTTAGAAAGCAACTTGAACATATTTACTAAAAAGTATTTTTTTAATTTAAATTGAAAAAACACAAAAATCTATAGAATTCAAGTCAACGGTTTTTTCACCATCTTTCAGTTCCTACATTTTGCATATTTCGCCATTACCCTTCTTCCGTATAAATATCAGGTAGGCTTTGACAACTAATGTCAGTGCTGCTTTTGTTATTAAAGGTGAAAAACTAATAATAATTTATTAATAATATTATTTTACTGATGTTAAATTAGTCGGCCAATACTTTTCAATCTGGGGAAAAACAATGATCACTCTAAATGAATAGCTTAATTCTATAGTTCTTTTAACGTTTGTTTGTTGGATTTAGTGGGAATAATTTATTATAGTTTTATCACTTTATTTATTTTTTTATTTATTATTTTTACGTTGAAAAACGAGATGGTCTGTATATTACAAATTTAGTAAAATTCCAAAACTAATCAGATTTATGTGGGTAGGATTTCTAAAAGAGTCCAGTACGTAACAAATAAATATTCCGATGAGAACAATATAATTTAAATTAAACCAAAGAGAGATAGTGCGTACATTGCCAACTAATAAATGGGGCGTGAGCGCTATTTATCTCGTTTCTTCTTCAATTTATCTATATCCAAATCTTACTTTTTCTTAACAAAATATATACATATATTTTGTATACTAAGTATACTCAAACCTTCATTTTCAATACCTTATGCGCGTTATATCATTGAAATTAGAAGAACTCGCTTTTCCAGAACTGCTTTACTAGCCTATGAATTTGTACTGTGCTATGGTATCTCGAGCTCATTTTGTCTTATTATCGTCATAAGTGATCATATAATGTTGTCGTTTTTGTATATTTTACTTAACAGAGTTTTTCATAAACCCACGCCAGAATTTATCGTAAAAAATTTATCGTAGTAAAGATTGCTGCTGATTCTCCCCACTACAGTTGGAGGTACACATGCCCTCCTGAGTTTGTATAAATAACGAATAGTTTTATCCCTATTTTATCTATTCTTCTTGACATTGAATTTGTCCTCTTTCGAGTAGATCGTCCAGATTTTATACTTCAGGGATCGCCTACCTTTGTCGATAATATTTTGACTCTCGTATATAATGAATAACAGCCGAGTAGTTTGCAATAATTATAATGGTATAATAATGGTTCTTTTGTAAACATAACGTGAAAGGTCTAGTATGCCTTTCCCTTGTGTTTGCGCGCAAGACTTTACTTACAAAGCAATTTGGCTAAACATAAATACAGTAAAATTTTGTAATACAGCAGCGAGACCGATCATGTAAACCTATTTATTATTTTACAAAAATCAATATCATTTATATATTTAGTTCAATATTTAAAATTCCTTCTAAATAACTAGCATTGAAATATTTCTGTCTTTTTTTGTTGCAGGTACGTATATACAATCTACTTTAAAAGGATTATTTGATGATCTTGGAGCGTCTATGATACACAAAGATAGCATTGGATCATGCGCGCTGTTTATTTAGTTAATATATAGGGTGACTGGTGAGAATGGCCTATTAAAAGTATTATACAAACGAAACGGAATTTTAAAACAAAATTTTGCTTTTGAATATGGTTGAATATGAACTATCACGTGAAAATATGTTTGAATAAATATCACTTCCGGTTAACCGGAAATGGGCATCAATTTCGATATTTTAAATGGTATGCTATAAAATAAATTGCAGATTCAGCTTCTATGATAAATTTTACACATATTTTATGTATCATACCCTACACCTAAATACCATTCCTTCTGAGTTATTCGCAATTAAAGAAAAAAAGTGACAGATACCGATCCTACTTTATGGTGATATTACGTCACGGAGGAGTAACAGAGACGAATGAAATGTTGCGTACACACAGATGACATTGTGTAGTTACACGACATTTGAAATTCTTCTCTGTAACATTATACAGGGTGTTTAAAAACTTAGTTGCTTATAAATAAGTTCAATCTGTGAAAAGTAGATTTTTTAAAATGGAAAGGTAGGAAAATTTTTAGATAATCTAAATTTTTTACTGATATTGTTCTTCACCACTGTTCTTCGAACATATCGGTTGCTCAAACTTTTTATATCTTAAAAATTCTTAGAAATTTTTGCTGATCATTGGTTGTAAATGTTGTATCTTTCACTTAACGTTCGAGGCGTTTATTTTATTATTTGACTACATTCACTTTGCATAATTAATAAATTCATGATTACTTGATTTGGTCTATTCTTAATGCTAATCCATTATAACACCATATACTGAGAAAGATGTATTGTATAGAAGCGAAAACAATGTTATTACAGGTAAAATAAAAAATGTAAAAAAATACTACGATTACAATATGTTCTGTAACAAATACAATAATGTTTTATTATTGTAAAGTAAATTCTCGCATCGTTTACCCTAATTATTGTACTGGTGCAGATCTATTTCTCTAAGTGTACGCGAGAACAATTAACTAAAATGACCGATATCAAAATAAGCGGCAAGTAAGTATGTAAAACAAATGAGCTAAGCAGCCTTGTTTCAATAAATTGACATATCCGAGCATTTTAGGTACGGAGGCTAATTAAATCGTTATAACTTATTCACCTTCTATTTTAGGTATAGGAACACCTAATACGCATTAAAAGAGATTTTTTTGTAGAATCAGAATATCTAAGAAAATATATAGCTTTCCATTTAAAAAAATCTACTTTCCGCAGATTGAACTTATTTATAAGCAACTAAGTTTTTAAACAGCCTGTATAATGTGACAGATAAGAACTTCAAATGTAGTGTAACTACACAATATCAGCTGTGCGTATGCAAAATTTCATTCGTCTCTTTTACTCCTACGTGACGTAATATCACTATAAAGTAAGATCGATAACTGTCACTTTTTTTCATTAATTGCAAATAACAGGAGGAATGGTATTTAGGTATAGGGTATGATACATAAAATGTGTGTAAAATTTATCATAGAAGCTGAATTTGTAAGTTATTTTATAGCATGCTATTTAAAAAATCGAAGTTGATGCCTACTTCCGGTTAACCGGAAGTGATATTTATTCAAAATCATTTTCACGTAATAGATTATATTCAACCATATCCAACTGAAAAATTTTGTTTTAAAATTCCGTTCCGTTTGCATAATACTTTTAATAGGCCATTCTCACCAATCACCTTGTATAAAGATTTTGATGAGCCCTCAACATCGAATGTAATAGAAGACTTGATGATAAAAAGTTGTATCCAAATGTAGAAATGGAGAATGTATGGGAGATAGAGTAACATAAATTTTCGAAATGCTAGCAGTGAGCTGGTAAGTATGTAGCTTTTTTACTTAGAATCTATTTCATGACGATGAGACCATTATAAGGAAAACCCGTATGCTAGTAGATGGAGTATCAAAAACATTTCATAATAACGTTTCTATGCATTTAACAGTACCATTTTGTAATTTATGTTGCTTGTACTAACATTTCATTTTTAAATTCTTGCGTTTGGTTGCGGATGGGTTTCAAATATGAACCATTAGCGTTATTTTTGAAGTACTATTAACGTTACGAATGTGAGCCGTCACTATTACGGCGCTTATTACGAGCCATAGCTGCTAATGACACGTTAAACTTCTGATGCACATCAAATAAACGTGTACGATCCAATCAATCCTTACTATGAAGTTTACATTTGGGAAGTTAATTCCAATATTCGAAATCCAATCATTTTTCGCTTTCCCGGTACCGCAGCTTTTCCGTCAGGAATTGCACTTTTCGCTCGATCTAGATTAATCTGAGCTTATAGTAACGCAATTTTCATTTAAACCGAATAGAATTTGAATCAATGGACTCTTACAAAAGATTATTGCATTCGCGCCACTGGCACTGGAACAGTATAGCCTGTCTAAAGGTTTTCCGCCGTAATCTACGGGGATTTTCCGGAATTCATATATTTTAATCACATTTTTTGTTATTAATTTGTGATGGTTTCTGTGCCCTCTTTTCTTGCTACGTATTCAAATCGTAGCACAGTGATAGGTATTTCAAAATTTCGTGGATTATCTAAATACCGCAATATACTATGTTTTCTGTGCTACCACTTTTCTTAAGAATACAAATTATTTACGAGTAAATATAATAAGAACCTACAACAAAAACAATATGTAACAAAAATATAGATCTTTGTATATTGTTGGGATGCAGTTATTTCTGAAGTATGTGCACATTAATTCTGGCTGGGTTTATTTGTGTAATGTTAAGCATAAATTTATTTGAACTTCAAGATAGGTACTGCATTAATTTCTCACCATTATATGATTTTATTGGAAGCAACTTATACATTTAAATTAAAATCGAGTATCTTCATTTCACGACTAAAAGCATATTTACATAGTCAAATTCAGACACTGTTAAATAGCTCTTCTGTGGGTAGTTCTCGTAATTATAAGAGATACATATTTACTTTAATTTAATTGTACGGTTCAGTGAGGATGTGAGTTTGGCATGTCAAGCTGTTTTGTTGATTACTTCAACTAAAGGTTAGGAAGCTTAACCTTTAGCAGAAGTTGGTCTTTGCAAAACAGTCGAAAGTCGACAGAAAATTTTTCAACTGGATTGTGCAGTCATTTTAAAATTGTAGTAAAAGTGTATTAGAAACCAACTTTTTATGGTACCATATCTTATTTTGGTTAACCTTTGTTGACCAATAATCATCAGACGATGTGATTACAATAGGTCAAACTATCAACAGTGGTTACTAAGGATTGAAAGGAAATATAATAATAGGATGGATAATAGTTAGCATCGACATTAATCTGAGAAAAGTTTTGGTTACATAAAGCAATGAAGACATGAACTCAAACAAAACATTTTTATATTATCCAAAATTTGTATGCAATCCAGTACTCACAATGAGCAGCACGGCACGGAGATCACTCTAAAATGATCATATTTGTATTGTATATACAGGGTGATATATTCGTGCGTCAATGCACAATATATCCATTAATATTAAAGATATCAAAGCCGTTATGTACGAAAATCATAGACAGTTTTAACCTACATATTTTTAAATTATTTTCATATACACAGGATGTTTCATATTGTCAGGGTGAACTAAATATACACTTTTTTAAATGGGACATACTATTGTATATAGTATTGCAAATTTAGATTAAGAAAATCTTCATCATACTTTCGATATAGGGTTTGATTGTTATACAGAGTATTCCACAAGTTATGATCAAATTTCTCTGAATATTATTGCGTGTTCCACGTCCTGTGTATTATATACGAAACAACTTGAATTTGTTTTTTTACTGAATAACTTCCTTATGTTATTACAGTTTTATAGCAAAGTGATATTTTGCTAATATTGCAAAAACTGTGTACAGGGCAATTCAAAACAGAAATGTATTATTTTCTTATCTCTTTTAAATGGGTCACCCTGTATTTTATATTAAGAAAGGAAAAGACACTGTATACATCTTCATTTTTATTAACCACTTTCCTATATCTAAAATCGTTAATTTCTGAGATATTTAATATTTTCAATATTAAGGGATACGTTGAGCTTTGATGCACTAATGCGTCACCTTGCGTATAATATCACAAAATACAGAGTGTGAATTGTGAGATCTATTAAAAAATAAAAATTGTACGATGAATTAAAAAGATATGTAGTAGCAATTCTCTGGAAAATAGAAAGAAGCCCATTAGTGCGTGGAAGCTCGATTAATCCAACATTGTAAAAGATACTAAAAAACTTTATTCAGGAAATGTGTAGGTATTCTTAAGCTTCATATTTTAAAATTAGTTGCAACTGTACAGGGTGTTCTATAACGCCGTACCAGACCAAACTTCTATTTTTTTTTAATGGAACGGTATACTTTTTTGCCGGCAAGAAACAAAATATACAAACTTTTTCGTACCACTGCATGATTTGGCTACGTCTTCTCTTTCCGCTGGTTCGAAAATTTAATTAAAATTTTTTTTTATTTATACAGGGTGAGTCAAAACACGGATCCTTAATTTTCTCATTAAATTTAAGTGGAACACCCTATATTTTTTATGATGGTTCGATAGATATTTATTGGCTCTTTTATTTTTGTGAACCATTCCCTATACCTAACTCTTTGGGTTTAGAAGATATTTTAAATTTAATATGAAAAATTGATTTACTTTTAAATTTTATGAATTAACAAGTTAAACAAGTTAGATAAAAGAAAAAGTATAACATAAAAGAAAGAGTATACTAAATAAAATTTTCAAAATGTTGACCCATAACGTCAATACAACGTTGCAGTGGTAGTTCAAACGATTGACTGACATTTGTTAACATTTTTGTACCAATAGTCCGAAAAGCTTTTCTTATTCTTTCCATCATATTTTCCCGTGTTGTTACTGGTACTTTTACGTAGGCCCACAAGAGAAAATCAATTTTTGTCAAGTCCGGGGATCGAGCTGGCCATGCCACTGTTCCTCCTCTTCCAATCCACCTGTTGGGAAATTTAGGTGGTTGTGGATTACTGCAGTGTTATGTACCGGAGCCCCATCGTGCAAAAACCACATTCGTTGACGCATATTCAAAGGTACATCTTCCAAATACAGTGGTAAACTGTTTTGGAGGAAGTCTAAATAAACTCGGCCATTTACTCGTCCATCAAAGACATGTGGTCCAATAATACACTTTCCAACTATGCCACCCCAAACGTTTAAAGACCACCTAGTTTGGCTGCGTTCTTGAGTGATATGATGATTGTCGGTAGAATAATAATGGAAGTTGTGCTTATTCACGCTTCCATTTCTGTGAAACGTTGCTTCATCGCCAAAAAGAAGACATTCATCACAATTTACCCGATCATGGATTGTTGAGCCCATTCGCAAAACGCAACCTTATGGGGAAGATCTTCCAACAACTTTTGATGTAATTGAATGTGGTAGGGATGGAATTTGTGCTTTTTTAATATCCTTTGAATGGATGTTTGACTAATATTTTGTATTTGTGAAATATCTCGTTGACTACTATGTGGATTTTCTATAATAATAATAATAATAATAATAATAATAATAATAATAATAGCCTTTTATTTTTTTCCACGATTATAAACAAAGAAATATATGTATACTACATCAAATGAGATCTACATACCGTTAGAAAAAAAACCAGGCGGAGTTCAGGTTACTACAAATTGTAGCGCCTGCTCTTCCACTCAACCTGACTATCCTAAAACTAACCTAATTAGAAAGAGAGGTTATGCTGGATCTTTTTCTAAATATGCAGCGCCTTAACTTACACAAAAAGACAACCACATACCTGTGCTATCAACTGTTGAAGTAAAAGACTATTGCCGCATGTATAAAAAGGACGAATATTTTTTTTTAAATATGTGTATCGATGGGCTTGATTTTACGACGGAAGGTATTGAGTTGTATATATTCGTAATTTGATAGCTGAAACACCTTTTAAACTGTTCAAAACGATGGGAAGGTGGTGTCAATGTGCCCTTGAAACGGATATTAATGTTGTGAACGTCCGTCCTAAAACTAATTTTGTTATATAGGTAAGGTGGTTTCCGTGTAGTGACGATACCATGATAAAGGGAAGCAGCGTGCAGTAGTCGTCTATTCCTCATGTTAAGCCATTTAAGGGTGCACAATGTGTGAGAAATGCGTTCTCTTCGCCTAATACCGAATATCAGTCGGAGGCATGAGTTTTGGATTTTCTGAATTCTATGTGAGTTTTTAGATGAGATACACGCATGGTATAAGGCGTCGCAGAAGTTAAGATTAGACAGTACAAGAGCTTCACAAAGTAACTGTTTAGATTTTTTATTTAAGAACATTCTGTTACTGTATATCATCCTTAACGCTGTATAGGAACGCTGAACACACAGATTAATGTGGTTATTAAAGTTTAATTCATCATCGAGGATAACACCAAGATTCCTCACACTGCTTTTCAGTGGGATGTTGTTATGATCAACAACAACAGATACTCTGGAACGATAGGAACAGTCAGTCCTATATTTCTTTGAACCAAACAAAATAACATCAGTTTTAGCGGCATTTAATAAAAGTGAATGCTGTTTCGATACAGATACCAGCCGCTGTATATCACAGTTTAATTTATTACAGGCATCGTCTAGTTGATCCGGTAAGAAAGAGTAATAGATTTGAGTGTCATCAGCATAAAAATGACAATCACAGAATTGCAAATGGTTAATAAATGAAGAAGTATAAATAGAATACAGCAGGGGTCCGAGAACCGATCCTTGTGGTACACCACATGTGACAGGAAGAAAGGAAGATAGTCGGCCATCCACAACAACACATCTACTCCTGCCGCTTAGGTAGCTGTATATCAAGTCCTTAGCTCCCGATCCCAAGCCAATATGGTAAAGAATTGCAGACATTAACTGGTGATCTATGGTATCGAAGGCTTTAGAATAATCAAGTAAACACATTATAGTTAATTTACCAGCATCAGAACTCTTAATGATATCGTCTACTATGTTCAGTAGTGCAGTAGTACAACTGAAGTGTTTTCTAAAACCCGACTGAACAACTGGTAGAATTTCATTCATCATCACGTAGTTCTTTAATTGAAATTCAATTACCTTTTCAGCAACTTTGGACAGAATCGGGAGTATACTAATCGGTCGGAGGTCACTATAATCACTTATGGTTGCCTTTTTAGGCAACGGAATTACCATGGATAGTTTCCAACACTCCGGAAATTTATTAGTTTTGAAAACTGTGTTGATAAGATGAGTTAAATATGGTAAAACGTGTGGACAGCATAACTGAATAAAGCTAATGTTAAGACCATCCACACCGGCAGAATGTGTTGCAATCGATTTTATTGTATTAAAAACTGTATTCTCGTCTACAATTTCGAACTCAAAACTGTTATTGTTGATTTTTGTATTTAGATAAGCATTGTAAACTACATCATCTAATTGTAAGGAAGGAATCGAATTTTGAAAAAAGATATTAATGTCATCAACATTCCTTAAATGTGCGGGAAGCTCAGAGCAATGCTTATTAATAAAGCCAGAATTTCTCATTAACTTCCACAAATTCTTATTGTTTGACGAACAAGTCCTAGTTTGGTATTCAAAATATGCCCGTTTTTCACGTTTTATGGCCTCCGTCGTCACATTACGCAAAGATTTATAATAATTCCAGGTCCCTGGCGAATTATTGTGTTTAAAACGTTTGAAAGCACGATCGCGTAAATCCTGCATAATTCGAATAGTTTCTGTCCGCCATGGAGCGGGAGCCCTAGTCAAGCGTGATGTAATCAAAGGCATATGATGGTTCATTAAATTCACCAAGTGATCGTTTAGAAAACTGGCCATAATATCTACATTATCCATATCGTACATGAGATAGAAAGGAATGCTGAATAAATCGGATTCAAAATCGTTATAATTAAAAAATTTCAAACTTCTGTATGTACGGAAACGTGGCTTAGATTTTTTTTCCTTGAGTTTCAAGGCACAAAATATCAATTCGTGATCCGCGAGATGAACACCAATAACTCCGCAGTCAGCAACGAGCTCTCGGTCAGAAATAAAAATCAAATCAGTTAACGTTGAACTACTACTGAACTACTTATAACGCATGCGATCACATGAAATTCATTTTCCTCGGCAGAGCATTTTTTTCCCCCTTTCGTGTTTTTCATATTTTTCTGAACCGGTACGGTTAAAACGGTCGATTAATCTTTCCAATGTTTCCTTTTTCGGTTGTCAACATTTTCCCAATACCCAAATCATATCTATTAATTCTTCAACCGAATAATTCATTTTGAGAATGTATTTGTACAAATTAATGCTGTTGTTGTACTATTTGACGTTTGACATTTTCGTGATATTGCTTGCCAGCGCCACCAGATATTGGTCGGCTTATACCTGCTATTACTACTACTTATGTGCTAAAAACGCAATTTTTCATATTAAATTTAAAATATCTTCTAAGCCCAAAGAGCTAGGTATAGGGAATGGTTCACAAAAATAAAAGAGCCGATAAATATCTATCGAACCATCCTAAAAAAAAAGGGTGTTCCATTTAAATTTAATGAGAAAATTAAGGATCTGAGTTTTGACTCACCATGTATAAATGACATTTTTTTAAATTAAATTCTTGAACCAGCAGAAAAAGAAGACATAGCCAAATCATGTAGTGGTACGAAAAAGTTTGTATATTTTGTTTCTTGCCGGAACTAACTCTCTTAATACACCTTAATTTAGACGTAAAACTGGTCATAACTTTTTAAATAGGTACTCGGTATAGATTCGGCAAACCGTATATAAGAGGATCGTAAAACTAAGCAGATTTTAAAAATGCAAAAAAGTATACCGTTCCATTAAAAAAGAAGTTTGGTTTGGTACAGCGTTATAGAACACCCTGTACAGTTGCAACTAATTTTAAAATATGAAGCTTAAGAATACCTACACATTTCCTCAATAAAGTTTTTTAATATCTTTTACAATATCGGATTAATCGAGCTTCCACGCACTAATGGGCCACCCTGTATATATATTACAAGCAAACTCTGTAAGAAATTCACAAATTATTGTTCATAAGAAGCAATATACAAAATGATTAAATGATAGAACTTTAGGTATTTATTAAAATAGACAGAATGAGAAATAAGGGAGAAACTGGGCATGGAAGGGAGGAAAGACAATGGATTGGTGAGGACACCTGACCAGGCCGCAAGGAAATATGTAGACTAATAAAGGTAGTTTTGGAATCCAATATGAAGAAGAAAGAGTAAGGCAGAGCGAGGAGGAAGTATGATGATCTGAACATCTTGTATATAGACAGAGATTGCGGATAACTAAATAAAAATGATAACTAGATTCCGATGCAGCCAGAATAATATGATACAAAAAAATCCTCAATTAAACAGCAGAAGTAAAAGTCTCAAGATTGTTAGCCAGAACTTCCATAATTACCTTAAAATACTTTTGATTTAACAGAATTTTAATGACGATACACTATACAACAAATCTTAACTAAATTGATCTTTTAAGACAGTGATTGCGAGAAAGATAATTTAAAAGAATGTGTTAAAGTACATTTAACTGCTGAACTGCTGAAATCACATAAGGGAACGTGCAATTTTGTTGAGAAATATTAATATGATTACTGCATGCATGCCATATATACATGTATTATTGTAGTATTTCAAGTTCCAAGAAGAAATTTAGAAAATTATTTGTGCGCTGCTATTAAATCATTCTATATACACGATAATCCAGTGTTAATAACTCACTCACAAATCGATAAAGCTAAACATACATTCAACCCATTGCGCCCTATATTAAACCGGACATATATCACTCATTCATCGGTTATTACCCGCTAAGTCTTTCACTAGTAAATTGGATTTCAGCACGGGATAATGTGTTATTGCCAGTAATTTTGTTCGGCTGAAGGTCTCTGAATGTTATCTATAGGCAATTATCCGCTGAATGAACTGAAAACATGTTCATTGTTAAATAGTGTCACGTGCTATAGAAGACATAAATGAATGTAAATGAGAAGGGTTGTATAGTTTATTCTACAGAAATGAAAGTATGTAAAAGAGGAGTTGTTAGAGTAATGGAGCTTCACCAAACGTAGGATTTGATACTTTTATATACGAACTACCTGTTCTATATGCTATGTAATTTATAGAACATCTATTGACTTCAAGGAATGTTGTCTTTACTTATCTTGTTTAGAATTTTGCCACCAATAAAAGAATTAAAAGTAAGGCACTATACATCAATCATGTGTTCATGATCAATAATACTTACTACATACAATACATTACTACAATGGTAATAAATAATACAGGAATCTGAGGGTCTGTTTGAGAAAACTACTTACACGTAAGTTCTACGTTTCATTATTTTAGTAATTAAAACAGGTCTGTCGAACCTGTTATTATCAAATGTATCAAATATCATTAATAACATAATATTTTTTTAGTCAGTGTAGCAGCCTATTTGTACCAGTATGCATATTTTACCGAAATACAACGTACCGAAGAATACAACGTGTCATGAACATACGCAACCATACAATCTCTATTAGTATCGGTTATGCAGGGTTCAGGTTGTCTCTCATGTGCAGTAAAGTATAAAGTAATTACATAATGTATCGTTAGATAAGGCTAGATTGGTGCAATAAACTATCAAACTAAATTTTGTTAGTCAATAATGACCAAAGTTCCGATAAAACATTCGCTTTGTATTGGGTTAGTTATAAATAACTTTACAATTTTAGGTGACATTCACTTCGTCAGTAAAAAAGTACAGATAGTTATTAATCTGTAATATAAGTACAAATAATGACACTTCGACGTCTATAGTAAATCAACAACACTGCCGAAATAATATCGGATTTTGAATTAAAAAAATCACTAGCGAGCTTGCACTTGATCGTGATTATATAAATTGGTCACACAAAATATTTAGAAGCAGCATCACAAATGATAATCGGTTGATATAACATCTGGAGTTTGTTGTTGTTTGAATTATATGCTAAAATGGCAGTAGTAAACTTGAAGATAGGTAGATTGTCATTCGCCGAGTCTGTCGAAGATTGTCATTGAAGTAGATGATAGATTACGTCTTAGACATTATGCTGCTGAACAACAACTGCACCGACCGGTATTCACCTTTCTGCCAATGCCAAGGAATATCCATTATCATTCCTTGAGTGTATAATCTGCAAGCAGCAATCCAATCAGTTAACTGCATATATAATTTAGGCTGGATTTTATCCGTCATATCGTCTTTCGTTTCAAATCCGTAGATATTTGCACTTCAAACAATTTATTATATATCAAAATCATCTAATGAAGTTGTTAGATCGGTAACTGAACAAATCGCGAGTTCGAGTGCCTGTGGCTACGTAAAATGCCGATAACAAGATACGTTACGATATGTCATTATGAACGAAGTGCAATTGTGGGCAAATTTGAATTCAAATGTATGTCTACCAGTTTTATGATTATTTGAAAAAAGTATTACCTATATTCGCGTAAAATAGTAACTTCAAACTTGTGAAAACATATACCGGTCGTTTTGAGAAGTAGGATAAATAACGCCGTGAAGGGGCAATGGGAACGAAAATTCGCTAAGAAGTGGGGTGCGAACATGTTCTCCTTCTGTCACAATTGAAAAATGTTCATCTAGGAAAAGATGTGACTGGTGTTAACATGCTCTTCTGATAATATCAGTAGTAAATTACGTAGTCTGTATTCGGAATGTGCGCTGCATAAAAGTATTTTCAGCTACATAATCTAGTATATTACAAAACTAGCCTACGTATGTACGTATTACCTTGCACAAGCTCCTCCTAGAATTTAATATTTCAACTTTAAGTTATTAAATACGTTCTTAACTTGTGTCAAGTTCACAAATTTACGACTCCAAACCATATACCTACAGATTATCTTCGCAATTTCGTATCTACAAACACGTAACTTCTAAATGGGAAAAGTTCACCAAATTTGTTTGTTACAAACTCATTTACTTAATGTATGCATCATGAAGAACTCCAGTGCATCGTCTAAGGACTTGCATTCAATCTTCTATTTGACGTAGAAACCAATAGATTTCCATGAGCGAATCAATTATTTATCGTTTTATCAAATGTGTATACATAGATTGACGGATAGCACTCCATCTCAATTTGAGCGTAATGTTTTTAAAGTATGCTGTCGAAGATATCACCTTGTATAGGACGGAAATATTGATTACGTTGGATGTCAATATACGATGAATGATGTAAAAAACATTATATAATTTTATTTCCTGTGCATATCTAAATCTTCCCTCTTCAATATACTCGTATGTACATTAAATAATGCTGTCAAAAGACGTATGTGTTACTCTTTTCCATGCCATTCGATTCGTTTAAATGTTGTGTTTTTATGTCTTTAGGAAGATTAAAATAGCTTGTGAATAAAGTCACATTATAAGATAAATTTAGCAGTTAGCGTGCAATTTGATTCTTTTTAATTAAATGTATAATTCTAAAGTAGGAATAACGCAGTAGGCATGAATGTGAAAACCATTGTTTGCTTGACCGTAGATGGTTAACCCTTGAACCGTGGTTCCATTGTGTTAGGATTATTCAATTTTTGTAGGCAAGGAACTGGAGACCAGCTGTTTTTGCACCACATATATAATATTCATTCAAAATATTCCGGAAAAAGACCTTTACATCCGTTACATGTGGGAAACATCAAACAACAATCCAACATACACATTTAATTTCACGAAAATGTCTTGAAAAATATTTAGTGGCAGGTTTAGAGAATTCCGAACTAGTGCTTGATTTAGAATAAATTAAACGTCTGTAATTTCTATTAACTATATCATTACTTCCATTTGCGTGGTAAACTTTTTATTTGAAGCGGTAGCCTACTTAATTTTTGTTTTCATAAATTTTACTTCGTTTGTTCGCTGCACAGGCCACGCCCACAATGCGCTTAATCACCCCCTACAACCCGCTCATTCCGCGAATATAAAAACGCTACTTCGTAGCGCAAGGTAGCGGTTTTATACGCATACTTTCGGTTATACGTATACAAATTGTAATGGGGCCGTTCCGGATTTTTTTTTGTAGTTTTTTCTTAAAGTGTGCATTAAATTATAATGTCTACGTATTTTCTTTTTTTTATATTATTAATAAATATGTATGTCAAGAAAAATATCAAAGTTTGAATTTACCACATTTATGATGTGATAATGATAAATTGACAGAGAAGCTTGCCAAAAGTATGATATGGAAAGAGATAGAAGTAACATATCAATGTTTTCTTAATCAGAAATGTAATCATTTTTTTGTTAGCTACGTAAACGTCAAACGAAATCAACCTCCTCTCTATCTGTATTGTGCCATAGCATTTATTTTCATATTTGTTTGATAAACTATTGTGTTGTTATTATTTTGTGGTGTGCTTAGAGTTTTCAGTTTTAATGTGTGTATATTTTAACATTATCACCTTTTGAATCGTGCTTTATTTTTATATGAATCTTATTTGATAATAATTAATCATGAAATGTTTTTGATCTCGTTGCAAGAATAATTTTAAGATCGATACGGAAAAGCGTTTTTATTTCCAACATATGTTACAAAAAAATCGAAAGTATTTCTATGTCAGGGTAAAGTTACTTTTACGGGGACGTACGAATTTGAAGCAAAGTGGCGGAGTTCACTCTTCCACTCAACCATTCTATCTAAACCCAAAAGGAGAGTAGTTACATGTACCAAAAATGTACTTCAGAGATAATTTTTGTGCACATCTTCGTTTCTTTATGGCGATTTGGTTTATAATTAGTTATAATTTCACTAATTCTCTTCTTATGCCCTGGCTTAGCTACGTCCACATGGTTTTCTGTAATACATAATTAGAAACACCTCGACTGGCACAATATGGATGTCGGCTTTAAGAATATGTTCACTGACTTTTACTTCAGACGCTAATGTTTTTATTGGCGCATTTCTTAATCCTTTTACCAAAACAAAAGTATTATCAAATTTTGGCGCTCCCATCTGCACCTAACTGCTGGCTTTTAACAAGTTCAGATTACTTCCGGTGTCAATGAATCCTTGTATAGAATGATCATTTATAGTCAAGAATATATTATCACGAAAAGGACTGTCATCTCCCTGAACGAAGCATGTTCGCCAATTTTCTTCATTTCGTGTAGATACTGTGCCTGTTTGCTTGCAATGTGACCAAAATCATTTCAATTTCGTTCATGGTTAACAAATATTGAGTAAAAGTCTATTCGTTTTTCTTTTTACGTGATGACAGAATTATGCAATATAGCGTTATTAACTATTAACGGCTTTTCCAAATTCTTGCTTTACTTATACATTCAAGACTGAAAGTTCTATTACATTTGATTGCACAACATAAATGTATTTCATATACACGTCTTACCGTCAAAACGTTTTTTTCTAATGATTGTCACTGTCAACACACCTCTCATTCCTTACATACATATAACAATGCTTGTACCACACATTACTACGCTTGTCGTTGATGTATTCTTACAAGATTGAGCCAATAAATAGAAGTACCATTATCACGTCACTAATCGCGCGATTTACAAATAATCGGTTTTATTTTTTTTTGTGCAATTCCAGTTACACTAAAATTATAATTTTTGCTATTACCTACATCAGATTATAGTAATCTTTCATAATAAAATATTTATTAACATATTTAAAGAAACGGTACGGCCCCATTATTGGTTATTTAAAATAATTCCACTTCAAACACCGATACAACTAAATTGGGTTTTAGGTTGCTAGTATAAGGTTATCACTAATTGAACTAGATAAAGGTAATTGCCACTAATGCAACTCTATTAAGTCTAGAACACAGCAAGAAAATTAAAAACACTTGCAACTATTATATACGTATGTTTAAAATATGTCGACTTTCTAGATTTGTCTATTACATAGTTGTATTATAATTAAACATGGCTCACGCGTGCACATGCAGTGTAGGAGACTTAGGGGGTTTGCGAGCGGCCAGCGTACGGCTGAAGATTAACAACCTTGAACTACAAATTATTTATTTATTTATTTGTATATAACAGAAAACCAAATAGTACATATAAATTAAATGGTAAAATACACATAATAAACTCACGAACTACATGTCGTTATATAATATCCTAAATGATACAAAAAAAATGCAATTAACAGAGAAAGCAAAAGTTCATTTACATTAATCAATTAAATAAATAATAAAAAAATTATTCTAAGATGCCTACTCTACGTACCACACGAAATCAGGAAATTAGCTCTCGAATGAATGCTACAAACTCGCCATAAGAAACATGATAGAGATCAACATTACTTAAAGCATTTAGCTCAGTTAATAATCTGTCCAATGGATTGTGTCGACCGTATTCAGTGCGATGGAAAGGTACATAGAAAGTTTCCGATGACCGGGAATTAAAGGACGGGATACGAAAACGTATAGATTCCAACAACTGGGGGCAGTCGAAACGATTGTGAAGAATCTGATAACCAAATTTAAGAATAGTTAGTCTGCGACGATTTTGCAACGACTCCATGTTTAATATTTTAAGTTTTTCGCTATAGCTAAGGAGGTCTTTATTGATATGTAGTTTAAACAATAGGAAATTTACCAATTTTCTTTGTACACGCTCAAGTCTATTAATATGAATGTTATAGTAGGGTGACCAAATTACGCAACAGTACTCAAGCACTGGCCTGACCATAGAGTTGAATAATGTAATGACGGCAAATACATTGGTAAAATCGGAACACATTCGTTTAATAAATCCACATAAGTTCATGGAACGGGACACAATGGAGTTAATATGAGGATAAAATGTAAAACAGCTGTCGAAGATGACTCCCAAATCTCTAACTTCGTTGACTCGGCGCAGTGGCGTATCATTTAGCATGTAATTGAAAACCAGCGGAGTAGAGCTCTTAGAGAAAGTAATGGCGTGACACTTAGATATATTTAGGAACAATCTGTTAATACAGCACCATTCAGCAAGCTTATCCAGATTATGTTGTAAACAGTAGCACTCCGACATAGAAGAAACCGCTGTAAATATTTTCAGATCGTCCGCGTACGCCAGAAATTTAGTATCCGGAAAGGAATAAGACAGATCGTTGATATAGAGTGAAAAGAGGATAGGCGCCATGTGACTTCCCTGAGGAACTCCTGACGTCACACGGATCGGTCGAGACCGTGCAGACGATAACTTCACTATCTGCATCCTATCTTTTAAGTATGATGTTATCCAAGATAGTATTGTACCACCTATTCCATATAGCGATAGTTTATGGATTAGCAATGTGTGATCAACTTGATCAAAAGCCTTCCGAAAGTCTAGATACACCGCGTCCACCTGCTGTCCGGATTCCAACGTGCTACCAATGAAGCTAGAGAACTGAAGCAGATTTGTTTGGGTGCTACGTCCAGAAAAGAATCCGTGCTGATTAACATTAATTTTACTACGGTAGGTATTAAAAATTACTTCGGATACTATATGCGCAAACACCTTAAATACACAAGGCAACAGCGATAATTTTCTACTGAGGACTTGTCGCCAGATTTATGAATGGGAAAAACATGTGCCAATTTCCAATGGCAAGGAAATTCACCTACATCTAATGAACGTTGAAATAATATACATAATGGATATGCTAGTGTAGGACTGCACATTTTTAGGAAATATTCCGAAATGTTGTCCGGACCAGAGCTCAATCGTCCATTTAAATTTATAAGCTTGTGAAAAACCAGATGCGGATGTATATGTATATGGTTCAGCGTAAAGTTATTTCTGAAGTAAGATGGTTCATAGCTAAAAGTGACGGCATCGCTAGATTGGTTGTAGACGGATTTAAAGAAATTTGCATAAAGATTACATATATCTTCCAGATCTGTGGCTGAAGTTCCGTTATGAGTAACTGTATGAGGAATATTACCCGTCTTTTGTTTGGTTTTTTACAAAATTCCAGAATCCGTTTGTATTAGTCAAGATAGCATTTTGAGAGAACGAGAGGAATCTTTTATAATCATTTTCAATTGCGGTTTTAGTTTCTGTACGTATGTGTTTGTAAGATTCTAATGTATTTGGGTTAAGAGATTTCTTATATTTGTTGTATAAGGTATTTTTTCGTTTCAGAAGTTTTTTTGTCGCTAGGGAGTACCATGAGGGATATTTATCAAAACAAATTAGATATCTAGGTACAAATCTATCAATTGCAGAATGAAGTACATTGTAAAAACGACTCACGCACAGGTCTAGTTTATCGGAGAGTAAATTCTGCCAATCTACAGATGCAAGAAAGTCATTTACATCATCGTATCGAACCCGCTTATAGTTATGCTTCCAAAATTGGTCGAAATCAATGGTAGAAGCATTAGTGGTATTAATAGGAAATCGTAGGCATGGATTATGAGGATCCGGATTTACAAGAAAGTAGTCCTCGACTTGTACATTGATACTTGTGTTGCTAACTAAAACTAGATCAAGGATAACATTGTTGGTATTAGTATTATAATTGCACTGCAGTAGTCCGTTAAAATTTAAACTATCGCAAACAAAACATTCAACGTTACTTGAGGGGTTACCGGTCTGTTGTCCATTCACATAACGCCAGTCGATGCCGGGGAGATTGAAGTCACCTACAATGTACATTGATGCGTTTGGGTAGTGGCTATTTAAAAACTCGATATTCTGAAGAACATCCGCATAGTCCTGCAAACTCGATGACGGTGGTATATAAATCGCCGCGCTCCGATAATGGCCAAGTTGCCATCGCCAGCGACAGTGACGCAAATCATTTCGGTATTTACATTTGGTAGATTAACCAAAGAAGAGTGTAAAGTCAATTGTACAGCTATCAGAACACCTCCACCGCGGATATTAGCGTTCAATGGATTCCTATCACGACGATAAACACAATAACCATCACCAAATAACTCAGAACTTGCAATATTTTCATGCAGCCATGTTTCTGACAAAATAACTATATCGAAATTAGCAGCAGCACAATTTTGTGAAAATTCATTCGTTTTTGTACGCAGACCACGTACGTTTTGATAAAATACATCTAAGTTGGTCGAGCTTACAGTTATCAGTTTTTTGCATCCACAATTTGAGGAACTCCTTTTATATACTTAATTGTTTTGTTTCCACCCTTTTGGTTCAGATCCAGTAGTTGAATTCTTAAATCTCTCAAATGTTGTTGTTGCATAAGAGTAAGGTCTGACTGTATCTTCAGATTTCCAGTAATTCTCTTCTTATTCTTTAATAGGGTAAGTGCATCGGCCTTGGAAGAAAAGATAACTTTCAGTGGACGAATTTTACCTTCTACATATTTTCCGAGTCGAAAAAATTTAATGTTTGAGACGTCAATCGAGTCGTCTATTGAGTGTATAACATCAGACAAGCTGGCGGATATAACTCGCCTACGTTCTTGACGATCAGTAATGGCCGATTCCTCCATGTTAAAAATGAGTACATTGGATTCTCTAGATTGACGGTCCTGTAGTTCATTAATAATTTGTGTGACATCGTGATTCTTGACGCATTCCGTAACATCACCCAGATTACTGACATCAATAGGCTTCAAAGACTTCACCTCTTCCTCCAGTCTTGCAACAGTTTCCCTCAGTTTAGTAAGTGTAGTTAATTGCTCTTTGAAGTCAGAACAAGAGTTACAGTAATAAATAAGTTCTCGTTCCTTAGCTTTAAGGCATTGAATTTCCAGACGAGACAGATCGCTGCAGGTAGAGTGGATGTATTTTCGACATAGATCACAATTGATTTCCTTCTCCGGAACAAGTGCATCTTTACATTTGAGACACTTCAACAGCGACATTTTACTTTATTTTAATGTAGTACAAAAAAATAGTAGGAAAGAGTAAGGAAACACACCCTTCACACCACGGTGCCCGTCGTGGTGACTAACTAAAATCACAAAGGGCTAGGTAAAAATTAGGCAACGGAGAGGATTGGGGCAGAGTAATTAGTATGCAGTCCTATCGTATATAAATATGCCACAATCGATGAGCTTACTTAACCATCCAATAGTGAATGTAGTGCGTAAATTTTTTCTTGTAATTTAAATTAAATGCAAAATTGTATGCGTATGCCACTTGTATGTACAAGAAATTGGCCAAGTTTAATAATAAGACATCAGGTGCGTGGAAAATTACAATGCTAAAAATATTTCGAAGTTTACATACAACAGACATTTTGCTAACTTAGTATTTTTTTTAATTCGATTGTAGCCTCATGCGTTGTGTGTTTTTGCTGCTTCGTATTATTGTTCTGTAACACTTATTTTATACTTTTTTCATACTGATCAACAAAGAATCACCTATGAAAATATTGTCAATATTTTCATTACATGTTTATAAGGAGGTTGCTATTCTAAGTTGAGAGTGGTTTACTCTAACTTCGGATATGGATATAGGACTATATTGACAGATGAGTAGAAACTTAGTTTCTTGCGCAATAGATTGATATATAAACCTTTGAAAACGTTATATGATTACGATGAGGAAGTTAACTGAATGTAGTTCATTAAATATAAGCCATTACAAAGCTACATGTATGTGGCAGTAGACAGTTTTTTTTCTCTCCAAAACAACTACTTTCTATTTGATTATTGATTACGTGTAGGTTAGTTTCCATTCAATTTAAATATTATTGTGAATTGTAAACATTGTCTACCAAAATATATATAACTTTGTTGTGAAACCAACTACGTAACGTATATACCTATATATATATATATATATATATTATCTTATATTTATTTGCAAAATTTCTTAGTTTGATGTTTGCAACGAAAAAAGTATATATGGACTGGAATAAATGTCATCTCGTCAAGCGTAATAAATTTGTAGTGTGAATGAATGAAGTTGTTTCAAGTGATTTAGATTTGACACAACTTTGCCGTTTACTTTCCAAGATATTTTTGTCAAATGCTTTCTAAGGTATCGATATCTCTTTGAAAGAAGGAAAACGATGTTATAAGTTATTTTCCCCGATTTAAAATGCTCATTCTTGCCTAACATCTTCCGAGAGAGAGAGAGATACACGCCCGTGGTGATTGATACTTATTTCACGTTTGTTTTTCAGGCCACAACACCAACAAACTTTACACTATTCAGACCTTTGCTTTAATATAAATCTTAGTAGTTGTTAACTTAAGTAGGTAGTAATTACACGAAAATATTTTATTCGTCCTATTAGAAAAAAATTAAATAAATTATTCAAATTTTAGCATACCTATATCCACAAACCAGAATTATTATGTTGTGTTGAACGTACTACGTTTGTGCTCTCGGCGAAATCTTGTTGCAGCATGTTTCTATTTAAATCTCCTAAAAATTGTCAATACATCGTGGGCGGTAACATAAATAGAATAGAGTAGTATATGTATATACATACATACCAATGGATTCTATTTCTAATCCTAAAAACACGATTCGCTAGAGATGTAATTTCTAATATACAAATACGTCAAACATTGTGAAATCAGCTAATACATCGATCGTCCAACGTCCCTTGTTTTTGGAGAGAATTGGAGTATGATATTTTCCTGTTTTTGAATGGAATATTTTTTATATTAGCATAGCTTTATATAACTAGGAGTCTCCTTTAAAAGTTATTGCTCTACAAATTCGGGTTATCGATAGATATTATAGCAAATTTGGTGATTGGTACCCAGATGTTTTGTTCTTCAGTGATAAAATCTTTCACGTGACTTTTTAATGAACGTTGCAGCTTAGTTTTTTGACCTGCTAATCATGTGTCAAGTGCACTCTGACGATGGAATCACACGTAGAGTCTAAAAGACAAACAATTTCTTCTACCTTATCCAGATTTAAATTCTTTGTATCTTGTTTCCTAGTAGTGAAATTTGCATAAACAAATCAATTTTGTGGTGTTGTCGATTTTAGTAGTCCTAATGACTTTTAATCCGTTCTTCGTATCTAAGCGTAGTTTTATAAGTTACTACACGTATTTCTTTTCAGTTTGCAGTTACTGTAGACTGTAGCTCCACTCACGCACACGACGATAAGTAGCAGTAAATGGATTTATCTTTCAGAAGTTACAAACATTGGAATTTAGTCGTAAACCACTCCAAACTACACTTAATTCTACAATATGCATCTCATGCTGGTTGCTTATTAAAATAGTTTGCTTAATTTGCTAACTTATATTTCCTCAGATATTTCTCTTATTTTGGTTTAAAAACTTATTAGCAAAAGAGGAAATTGTCTTCAAAAAATTGCTTTTCCACTGAAACATTTTATTTTTCAATTTACCAATCTTATTTGAAAACTTAAAAAGGCGCATTTTTGTTATTGTTACCTACTATTGTTACCCACTATTGATTAATTAATTAATTTAGAAAAGTCCATAATCTTCATCAACAAATTTTCTGCGAATACACATAGGTATGACACGATATAATTTGAGTACATTAGCACACACTTTGAGCAATACTGGTTCAAAATAATCCAAAAAAAATGCAGCATCACTTGTAATAATCAAACTTAAACATGTTTGTCGTGGTGAAACTAGTTTGCATAGTGTTCGGAATCATAGCTTTCATTCATTCATTTTATTTTAGACTACTAAACTTAAAACATAATAATTTTAGTAGATATGTATGTGTACTTTGATACTCCTTTGGGTTGGGAATACTACGAGTAGATTCTTGTACCACTACATTGTTCATAAACGGGTTGAATTAGATTTATGTTATGCTTGTTTTCATGTTCGCAGAAAGTTTCTAATCTAAGGGGTTATAATCAATGCCGTGCACGTATTATCTAACGTACCTAATTACTATAAGAAATAAATTCAAATAATATACTAAGTCAAAATTTGCGTGTAGGATTAAACTTTATCGTGAAAAGTTGAAAGAAATTAATTGAATGTCGTGTTGCAAGTACTGTTATTTAATGCATACTTTCAGTACAGGCACCTTGACTAATCAACAAATCTGGGCAACTCTTTTCATGATTGGGGCAAGTATTATAGTTGAGTCAAATCATACTGGTAATTCGTATTAATACTTATTTTATACTTTTACACCATTTATATTTACGATTATAATTAAACCTATAACTATATATACTCGTATTATAAGATCAATTCTGCTAGTAGTCCTTTTTCATTTCATTGTTATAAATAACAGACATAACTGCTCTTAACATTTAACAAATGAAGTTGCCTGTAGAAATAATTTTAATTAACACAAACATTGCACGAATGGAAGAAAATATCTTTTAATTACAAACGTTCGCAATTACGAACTTTCAGATTTTCACGGATTACGTCATTGCGAAATTTTTTAATGATTTCTTGTTCTAAGCGCTTGCGTCTGTTTATTAATTAAACATCTTGAGCTTCGACTATCTAAATTAAATTAATAGGTAGTCGACGGTTTTCCGTCTTGAATTATTCTTACCTTATCAAACTATTTTCCTCAGCGGGACAACACCAATTAAATTTGCAATTACAAAGTTTCTCTCTATTACCAGAAGTTTCTAAAATTTGGTAGTGTCTGTAATTAATTAATTGCTGCATATAACTGGAGAATTGTGCGCTAACTGAATCCGTTGGCATCATTTCAATGATATACAACGCGAACATTTCCTCTTATATGTGTCGTTGTCTTAGATATTCTTTCATATAGTCAAAAACTTTCGAATGCATCCTATGATCATGAGTCATTACTATATTTGCATTAGTACGAGCATTGTGTTTGAAGTACTACTTCTTGTTATAAAGTAAAATGTATGAGTTACCGAAAAACGCATTGCTATATAACTTAACGTTATTAGTTAGCAACCGCAGACTCTAAAATTGAATGCGTTTTTACCGATGACACAAATGTTTGTACCTCCTCATATAGTCAAAGTGCTCGCCATCATTCAACGCTAATTAAAGTAGTAGACGGCAGCTTCTACTTCCACTGGTGTTAGGTGACGAACGGCATAACTTACCTTGTCATAGGTCTCATTTGAAAGGCAAGGTCTTGTAGTCACAAATAACTAAAAACAAACTAAAACTAAACAAATCAAGTCTGGTGACCTAATGGGAAAAGTTCACCAAATTTGTTTGTTACAAACTCATTTACTTAATGTATGCATCATGAAGAACTCCAGTGCATCGTCTAAGGACTTGCATTCAATCTTCTATTTGACGTAGAAACCAATAGATTTCCATGAGCGAATCAATTATTTATCGTTTTATCAAATGTGTATACATAGATTGACGGATAGCACTCCATCTCAATTTGAGCGTAATGTTTTTAAAGTATGCTGTCGAAGATATCACCTTGTATAGGACGGAAATATTGATTACGTTGGATGTCAATATACGATGAATGATGTAAAAAACATTATATAATTTTATTTCCTGTGCATATCTAAATCTTCCCTCTTCAATATACTCGTATGTACATTAAATAATGCTGTCAAAAGACGTATGTGTTACTCTTTTCCATGCCATTCGATTCGTTTAAATGTTGTGTTTTTATGTCTTTAGGAAGATTAAAATAGCTTGTGAATAAAGTCACATTATAAGATAAATTTAGCAGTTAGCGTGCAATTTGATTCTTTTTAATTAAATGTATAATTCTAAAGTAGGAATAACGCAGTAGGCATGAATGTGAAAACCATTGTTTGCTTGACCGTAGATGGTTAACCCTTGAACCGTGGTTCCATTGTGTTAGGATTATTCAATTTTTGTAGGCAAGGAACTGGAGACCAGCTGTTTTTGCACCACATATATAATATTCATTCAAAATATTCCGGAAAAAAGACCTTTACATCCGTTACATGTGGGAAACATCAAACAACAATCCAACATACACATTTAATTTCACGAAAATGTCTTGAAAAATATTTAGTGGCAGGTTTAGAGAATTCCGAACTAGTGCTTGATTTAGAATAAATTAAACGTCTGTAATTTCTATTAACTATATCATTACTTCCATTTGCGTGGTAAACTTTTTATTTGAAGCGGTAGCCTACTTAATTTTTGTTTTCATAAATTTTACTTCGTTTGTTCGCTGCACAGGCCACGCCCACAATGCGCTTAATCACCCCCCTACAACCCGCTCATTCCGCGAATATAAAAACGCTACTTCGTAGCGCAAGGTAGCGGTTTTATACGCATACTTTCGGTTATACGTATACAAATTGTAATGGGGCCGTTCCGGATTTTTTTTGTAGTTTTTTCTTAAAGTGTGCATTAAATTATAATGTCTACGTATTTTCTTTTTTTTATATTATTAATAAATATGTATGTCAAGAGAAAAATATCAAAGTTTGAATTTACCACATTTATGATGTGATAATGATAAATTGACAGAGAAGCTTGCCAAAAGTATGATATGGAAAGAGATAGAAGTAACATATCAATGTTTTCTTAATCAGAAATGTAATCATTTTTTTGTTAGCTACGTAAACGTCAAACGAAATCAACCTCCTCTCTATCTGTATTGTGCCATAGCATTTATTTTCATATTTGTTTGATAAACTATTGTGTTGTTATTATTTTGTGGTGTGCTTAGAGTTTTCAGTTTTAATGTGTATATTTTAACATTATCACCTTTTGAATCGTGCTTTATTTTTATATGAATCTTATTTGATAATAATTAATCATGAAATGTTTTTGATCTCGTTGCAAGAATAATTTTAAGATCGATACGGAAAAGCGTTTTTATTTCCAACATATGTTACAAAAAAATCGAAAGTATTTCTATGTCAGGGTAAAGTTACTTTTACGGGGACGTACGAATTTGAAGCAAAGTGGCGGAGTTCACTCTTCCACTCAACCATTCTATCTAAACCCAAAAGGAGAGTAGTTACATGTACCAAAAATGTACTTCAGAGATAATTTTTGTGCACATCTTCGTTTCTTTATGGCGATTTGGTTTATAATTAGTTATAATTTCACTAATTCTCTTCTTATGCCCTGGCTTAGCTACGTCCACATGGTTTTCTGTAATACATAATTAGAAACACCTCGACTGGCACAATATGGATGTCGGCTTTAAGAATATGTTCACTGACTTTTTACTTCAGACGCTAATGTTTTTATTGGCGCATTTCTTAATCCTTTTACCAAAACAAAAGTATTATCAAATTTTGGCGCTCCCATCTGCACCTAACTGCTGGCTTTTAACAAGTTCAGATTACTTCCGGTGTCAATGAATCCTTGTATAGAATGATCATTTATAGTCAAGAATATATTATCACGAAAAGGACTGTCATCTCCCTGAACGAAGCATGTTCGCCAATTTTCTTCATTTCGTGTAGATACTGTGCCTGTTTGCTTGCAATGTGACCAAAATCATTTCAATTTCGTTCATGGTTAACAAATATTGAGTAAAAGTCTATTCGTTTTTCTTTTTACGTGATGACAGAATTATGCAATATAGCGTTATTAACTATTAACGGCTTTTCCAAATTCTTGCTTTACTTATACATTCAAGACTGAAAGTTCTATTACATTTGATTGCACAACATAAATGTATTTCATATACACGTCTTACCGTCAAAACGTTTTTTTTCTAATGATTGTCACTGTCAACACACCTCTCATTCCTTACATACATATAACAATGCTTGTACCACACATTACTACGCTTGTCGTTGATGTATTCTTACAAGATTGAGCCAATAAATAGAAGTACCATTATCACGTCACTAATCGCGCGATTTACAAATAATCGGTTTTATTTTTTTTGCAATTCCAGTTACACTAAAATTATAATTTTTGCTATTACCTACATCAGATTATAGTAATCTTTCATAATAAAATATTTATTAACATATTTAAAGAAACGGTACGGCCCCATTATTGGTTATTTAAAATAATTCCACTTCAAACACCGATACAACTAAATTGGGTTTTAGGTTGCTAGTATAAGGTTATCACTAATTGAACTAGATAAAGGTAATTGCCACTAATGCAACTCTATTAAGTCTAGAACACAGCAAGAAAATTAAAAACACTTGCAACTATTATATACGTATGTTTAAAATATGTCGACTTTCTAGATTTGTCTATTACATAGTTGTATTATAATTAAACATGGCTCACGCGTGCACATGCAGTGTAGGAGACTTAGGGGTTTGCGAGCGGCCAGCGTACGGCTGAAGATTAACAACCTTGAACTACAAATTATTTATTTATTTATTTGTATATAACAGAAAACCAAATAGTACATATAAATTAAATGGTAAAATACACATAATAAACTCACGAACTACATGTCGTTATATAATATCCTAAATGATACAAAAAAAATGCAATTAACAGAGAAAGCAAAAGTTCATTTACATTAATCAATTAAATAAATAATAAAAAAAATTATTCTAAGATGCCTACTCTACGTACCACACGAAATCAGGAAATTAGCTCTCGAATGAATGCTACAAACTCGCCATAAGAAACATGATAGAGATCAACATTACTTAAAGCATTTAGCTCAGTTAATAATCTGTCCAATGGATTGTGTCGACCGTATTCAGTGCGATGGAAAGGTACATAGAAAGTTTCCGATGACCGGGAATTAAAGGACGGGATACGAAAACGTATAGATTCCAACAACTGGGGGCAGTCGAAACGATTGTGAAGAATCTGATAACCAAATTTAAGAATAGTTAGTCTGCGACGATTTTGCAACGACTCCATGTTTAATATTTTAAGTTTTTCGCTATAGCTAAGGAGGTCTTTATTGATATGTAGTTTAAACAATAGGAAATTTACCAATTTTCTTTGTACACGCTCAAGTCTATTAATATGAATGTTATAGTAGGGTGACCAAATTACGCAACAGTACTCAAGCACTGGCCTGACCATAGAGTTGAATAATGTAATGACGGCAAATACATTGGTAAAATCGGAACACATTCGTTTAATAAATCCACATAAGTTCATGGAACGGGACACAATGGAGTTAATATGAGGATAAAATGTAAAACAGCTGTCGAAGATGACTCCCAAATCTCTAACTTCGTTGACTCGGCGCAGTGGCGTATCATTTAGCATGTAATTGAAAACCAGCGGAGTAGAGCTCTTAGAGAAAGTAATGGCGTGACACTTAGATATATTTAGGAACAATCTGTTAATACAGCACCATTCAGCAAGCTTATCCAGATTATGTTGTAAACAGTAGCACTCCGACATAGAAGAAACCGCTGTAAATATTTTCAGATCGTCCGCGTACGCCAGAAATTTAGTATCCGGAAAGGAATAAGACAGATCGTTGATATAGAGTGAAAAGAGGATAGGCGCCATGTGACTTCCCTGAGGAACTCCTGACGTCACACGGATCGGTCGAGACCGTGCAGACGATAACTTCACTATCTGCATCCTATCTTTTAAGTATGATGTTATCCAAGATAGTATTGTACCACCTATTCCATATAGCGATAGTTTATGGATTAGCAATGTGTGATCAACTTGATCAAAAGCCTTCCGAAAGTCTAGATACACCGCGTCCACCTGCTGTCCGGATTCCAACGTGCTACCAATGAAGCTAGAGAACTGAAGCAGATTTGTTTGGGTGCTACGTCCAGAAAAGAATCCGTGCTGATTAACATTAATTTTACTACGGTAGGTATTAAAAATTACTTCGGATACTATATGCGCAAACACCTTAAATACACAAGGCAACAGCGATAATTTTCTACTGAGGACTTGTCGCCAGATTTATGAATGGGAAAAACATGTGCCAATTTCCAATGGCAAGGAAATTCACCTACATCTAATGAACGTTGAAATAATATACATAATGGATATGCTAGTGTAGGACTGCACATTTTTAGGAAATATTCGAAATGTTGTCCGACCAGAGCTCAATCGTCCATTTAAATTTATAAGCTTGAAAAACCAGATGCGGATGTATATGTATATGGTTCAGCGTAAAGTTATTTCTGAAGTAAGATGGTTCATAGCTAAAAGTGACGGCATCGCTAGATTGGTTGTAGACGGATTTAAAAGAAATTTGCATAAAGATTACATATATCTTCCAGATCTGTGGCTGAAGTTCCGTTATGAGTAACTGTATGAGGAATATTACCCGTCTTTTGTTTGGTTTTTACAAAATTCCAGAATCCGTTTGTATTAGTCAAGATAGCATTTTGAGAGAACGAGAGGAATCTTTTATAATCATTTTCAATTGCGGTTTTAGTTTCTGTACGTATGTGTTTGTAAGATTCTAATGTATTTGGGTTAAGAGATTTCTTATATTTGTTGTATAAGGTATTTTTTCGTTTCAGAAGTTTTTTTGTCGCTAGGGAGTACCATGAGGGATATTTATCAAAACAAATTAGATATCTAGGTACAAATCTATCAATTGCAGAATGAAGTACATTGTAAAAACGACTCACGCACAGGTCTAGTTTATCGGAGAGTAAATTCTGCCAATCTACAGATGCAAGAAAGTCATTTACATCATCGTATCGAACCCGCTTATAGTTATGCTTCCAAAATTGGTCGAAATCAATGGTAGAAGCATTAGTGGTATTAATAGGAAATCGTAGGCATGGATTATGAGGATCCGGATTTACAAGAAAGTAGTCCTCGACTTGTACATTGATACTTGTGTTGCTAACTAAAACTAGATCAAGGATAACATTGTTGGTATTAGTATTATAATTGCACTGCAGTAGTCCGTTAAAATTTAAACTATCGCAAACAAAACATTCAACGTTACTTGAGGGGTTACCGGTCTGTTGTCCATTCACATAACGCCAGTCGATGCCGGGGAGATTGAAGTCACCTACAATGTACATTGATGCGTTTGGGTAGTGGCTATTTAAAAACTCGATATTCTGAAGAACATCCGCATAGTCCTGCAAACTCGATGACGGTGGTATATAAATCGCCGCGCTCCGATAATGGCCAAGTTGCCATCGCCAGCGACAGTGACGCAAATCATTTCGGTATTTACATTTGGTAGATTAACCAAAGAAGAGTGTAAAGTCAATTGTACAGCTATCAGAACACCTCCACCGCGGATATTAGCGTTCAATGGATTCCTATCACGACGATAAACACAATAACCATCACCAAATAACTCAGAACTTGCAATATTTTCATGCAGCCATGTTTCTGACAAAATAACTATATCGAAATTAGCAGCAGCACAATTTTGTGAAAATTCATTCGTTTTTGTACGCAGACCACGTACGTTTTGATAAAATACATCTAAGTTGGTCGAGCTTACAGTTATCAGTTTTTTGCATCCACAATTTGAGGAACTCCTTTTATATACTTAATTGTTTTGTTTCCACCTTTTTGGTTCAGATCCAGTAGTTGAATTCTTAAATCTCTCAAATGTTGTTGTTGCATAAGAGTAAGGTCTGACTGTATCTTCAGATTTCCAGTAATTCTCTTCTTATTCTTTAATAGGGTAAGTGCATCGGCCTTGGAAGAAAAGATAACTTTCAGTGGACGAATTTTACCTTCTACATATTTTCCGAGTCGAAAAAATTTAATGTTTGAGACGTCAATCGAGTCGTCTATTGAGTGTATAACATCAGACAAGCTGGCGGATATAACTCGCCTACGTTCTTGACGATCAGTAATGGCCGATTCCTCCATGTTAAAAATGAGTACATTGGATTCTCTAGATTGACGGTCCTGTAGTTCATTAATAATTTGTGTGACATCGTGATTCTTGACGCATTCCGTAACATCACCCAGATTACTGACATCAATAGGCTTCAAAGACTTCACCTCTTCCTCCAGTCTTGCAACAGTTTCCTCAGTTTAGTAAGTGTAGTTAATTGCTCTTTGAAGTCAGAACAAGAGTTACAGTAATAAATAAGTTCTCGTTCCTTAGCTTTAAGGCATTGAATTTCCAGACGAGACAGATCGCTGCAGGTAGAGTGGATGTATTTTCGACATAGATCACAATTGATTTCCTTCTCCGGAACAAGTGCATCTTTACATTTGAGACACTTCAACAGCGACATTTTACTTTATTTTAATGTAGTACAAAAAAATAGTAGGAAAGAGTAAGGAAACACACCCTTCACACCACGGTGCCCGTCGTGGTGACTAACTAAAATCACAAAGGGCTAGGTAAAAATTAGGCAACGGAGAGGATTGGGGCAGAGTAATTAGTATGCAGTCCTATCGTATATAAATATGCCACAATCGATGAGCTTACTTAACCATCCAATAGTGAATGTAGTGCGTAAATTTTTTCTTGTAATTTAAATTAAATGCAAAATTGTATGCGTATGCCACTTGTATGTACAAGAAATTGGCCAAGTTTAATAATAAGACATCAGGTGCGTGGAAAATTACAATGCTAAAAATATTTCGAAGTTTACATACAACAGACATTTTGCTAACTTAGTATTTTTTTTAATTCGATTGTAGCCTCATGCGTTGTGTGTTTTTGCTGCTTCGTATTATTGTTCTGTAACACTTATTTTATACTTTTTTCATACTGATCAACAAAGAATCACCTATGAAAATATTGTCAATATTTTCATTACATGTTTATAAGGAGGTTGCTATTCTAAGTTGAGAGTGGTTTACTCTAACTTCGGATATGGATATAGGACTATATTGACAGATGAGTAGAAACTTAGTTTCTTGCGCAATAGATTGATATATAAACCTTTGAAAACGTTATATGATTACGATGAGGAAGTTAACTGAATGTAGTTCATTAAATATAAGCCATTACAAAGCTACATGTATGTGGCAGTAGACAGTTTTTTTTCTCAAAAACAACTACTTTCTATTTGATTATTGATTACGTGTAGGTTAGTTTCCATTCAATTTAAATATTATTGTGAATTGTAAACATTGTCTACCAAAATATATATAACTTTGTTGTGAAACCAACTACGTAACGTATATACCTATATATATATATATATATATATTATCTTATATTTATTTGCAAAATTTCTTAGTTTGATGTTTGCAACGAAAAAAGTATATATGGACTGGAATAAATGTCATCTCGTCAAGCGTAATAAATTTGTAGTGTGAATGAATGAAGTTGTTTCAAGTGATTTAGATTTGACACAACTTTGCCGTTTACTTTCCAAGATATTTTTGTCAAATGCTTTCTAAGGTATCGATATCTCTTTGAAAGAAGGAAAACGATGTTATAAGTTATTTTCCCCGATTTAAAATGCTCATTCTTGCCTAACATCTTCCGAGAGAGAGAGATACACGCCCGTGGTGATTGATACTTATTTCACGTTTGTTTTTCAGGCCACAACACCAACAAACTTTACACTATTCAGACCTTTGCTTTAATATAAATCTTAGTAGTTGTTAACTTAAGTAGGTAGTAATTACACGAAAATATTTTATTCGTCCTATTAGAAAAAAATTAAATAAATTATTCAAATTTTAGCATACCTATATCCACAAACCAGAATTATTATGTTGTGTTGAACGTACTACGTTTGTGCTCTCGGCGAAATCTTGTTGCAGCATGTTTCTATTTAAATCTCCCTAAAAATTGTCAATACATCGTGGGCGGTAACATAAATAGAATAGAGTAGTATATGTATATACATACATACCAATGGATTCTATTTCTAATCCTAAAACACGATTCGCTAGAGATGTAATTTCTAATATACAAATACGTCAAACATTGTGAAATCAGCTAATACATCGATCGTCCAACGTCCCTTGTTTTTGGAGAGAATTGGAGTATGATATTTTCCTGTTTTTGAATGGAATATTTTTTATATTAGCATAGCTTTATATAACTAGGAGTCTCCTTTAAAAGTTATTGCTCTACAAATTCGGGTTATCGATAGATATTATAGCAAATTTGGTGATTGGTACCCAGATGTTTTGTTCTTCAGTGATAAAATCTTTCACGTGACTTTTTAATGAACGTTGCAGCTTAGTTTTTTGACCTGCTAATCATGTGTCAAGTGCACTCTGACGATGGAATCACACGTAGAGTCTAAAAGACAAACAATTTCTTCTACCTTATCCAGATTTAAATTCTTTGTATCTTGTTTCCTAGTAGTGAAATTTGCATAAACAAATCAATTTTGTGGTGTTGTCGATTTTAGTAGTCCTAATGACTTTTAATCCGTTCTTCGTATCTAAGCGTAGTTTTATAAGTTACTACACGTATTTCTTTTCAGTTTGCAGTTACTGTAGACTGTAGCTCCACTCACGCACACGACGATAAGTAGCAGTAAATGGATTTATCTTTCAGAAGTTACAAACATTGGAATTTAGTCGTAAACCACTCCAAACTACACTTAATTCTACAATATGCATCTCATGCTGGTTGCTTATTAAAATAGTTTGCTTAATTTGCTAACTTATATTTCCTCAGATATTTCTCTTATTTTGGTTTAAAAACTTATTAGCAAAAGAGGAAATTGTCTTCAAAAAATTGCTTTTCCACTGAAACATTTTATTTTTCAATTTACCAATCTTATTTGAAAACTTAAAAAGGCGCATTTTTGTTATTGTTACCTACTATTGTTACCCACTATTGATTAATTAATTAATTTAGAAAAGTCCATAATCTTCATCAACAAATTTTCTGCGAATACACATAGGTATGACACGATATAATTTGAGTACATTAGCACACACTTTGAGCAATACTGGTTCAAAATAATCCAAAAAAAATGCAGCATCACTTGTAATAATCAAACTTAAACATGTTTGTCGTGGTGAAACTAGTTTGCATAGTGTTCGGAATCATAGCTTTCATTCATTCATTTTATTTTATTTTAGACTACTAAACTTAAAACATAATAATTTTAGTAGATATGTATGTGTACTTTGATACTCCTTTGGGTTGGGAATACTACGAGTAGATTCTTGTACCACTACATTGTTCATAAACGGGTTGAATTAGATTTATGTTATGCTTGTTTTCATGTTCGCAGAAAGTTTCTAATCTAAGGGGTTATAATCAATGCCGTGCACGTATTATCTAACGTACCTAATTACTATAAGAAATAAATTCAAATAATATACTAAGTCAAAATTTGCGTGTAGGATTAAACTTTATCGTGAAAAGTTGAAAGAAATTAATTGAATGTCGTGTTGCAAGTACTGTTATTTAATGCATACTTTCAGTACAGGCACCTTGACTAATCAACAAATCTGGGCAACTCTTTTCATGATTGGGGCAAGTATTATAGTTGAGTCAAATCATACTGGTAATTCGTATTAATACTTATTTTATACTTTTACACCATTTATATTTACGATTATAATTAAACCTATAACTATATATACTCGTATTATAAGATCAATTCTGCTAGTAGTCCTTTTTCATTTCATTGTTATAAATAACAGACATAACTGCTCTTAACATTTAACAAATGAAGTTGCCTGTAGAAATAATTTTAATTAACACAAACATTGCACGAATGGAAGAAAATATCTTTTAATTACAAACGTTCGCAATTACGAACTTTCAGATTTTCACGGATTACGTCATTGCGAAATTTTTTAATGATTTCTTGTTCTAAGCGCTTGCGTCTGTTTATTAATTAAACATCTTGAGCTTCGACTATCTAAATTAAATTAATAGGTAGTCGACGGTTTTCCGTCTTGAATTATTCTTACCTTATCAAACTATTTTCCTCAGCGGGACAACACCAATTAAATTTGCAATTACAAAGTTTCTCTCTATTACCAGAAGTTTCTAAAATTTGGTAGTGTCTGTAATTAATTAATTGCTGCATATAACTGGAGAATTGTGCGCTAACTGAATCCGTTGGCATCATTTCAATGATATACAACGCGAACATTTTCCTCTTATATGTGTCGTTGTCTTAGATATTCTTTCATATAGTCAAAAACTTTCGAATGCATCCTATGATCAATGAGTCATTACTATATTTGCATTAGTACGAGCATTGTGTTTGAAGTACTACTTCTTGTTATAAAGTAAAATGTATGAGTTACCGAAAAACGCATTGCTATATAACTTAACGTTATTAGTTAGCAACCGCAGACTCTAAAATTGAATGCGTTTTTACCGATGACACAAATGTTTGTACCTCCTCATATAGTCAAAGTGCTCGCCATCATTCAACGCTAATTAAAGTAGTAGACGGCAGCTTCTACTTCCACTGGTGTTAGGTGACGAACGGCATAACTTACCTTGTCATAGGTCTCATTTGAAAGGCAAGGTCTTGTAGTCACAAATAACTAAAAACAAACTAAAACTAAACAAATCAAGTCTGGTGACCTCGTTAGCCAAGGAAAGAGGCTTCTCCTTTCTATCCATCGATCTAGATATATTTCATCCAAGTATCATCAATCATTAATTGAAAAATGTGGTGGGTTTAAGGGGGAAAATTTTCCTATAGAGCAGGTAACTCACTATGAATTAACTCCAAAAACAAAAAAAATGATTGTGTACCCTACTATACGGCAACAAACATTGACACTTCAGCGTCACTAATATTGCACTTCCCGTATTCAGTGAATATTTTTGGTACACCAGTAATGAAAGTTATGCAGATTTACTTTACCGCCGCTGTGTTGATCATCCCCAAAAATCAATGATCGAAATGATGGCGATGTGGATACCATATTACGTTCTCTCTTTCAGCTATTGTTGCATTTCGCTACCATATGAAGGGCCTCATCATTAAAATCAAAATTAACATTAACCCAAGACAAAATAATTTGACATTTCTTCCTAATGTTGTCATTTGAGACACGCGATGTTTTCCAAAACTAACTTATCTTTCAAGTTATTATTGCCTGACTGCGTTCTTGTCTTCACTACCTGCTTTTTTACTTTTTTTGCGATAAATTGAGAACGGATAGAGATATAGAGATGCCGTTTTCAGTCAAATATAGGTTATGTAAAGCGACTTAAGAATCTATTAATGCAACAATAACGCTCCATTTAATTTTATAAAGAAAATCGTAAAAAATAGTTACCCTTGCAGAAAAAAGTCCACAGAATTCCCTTTAAACGAGTCCAGGGGCATAGGTTGAATAATAATGAAAATATTAAACTTTAAACATTGACAAATAGACGTCCTCCTTCTCTCTTATTATGACAGATATGAAAAAATATCACTAAAGAAAATTATCTGGTATTGAGCGGGCTTTCAAGTGATGTTATAAAATTTATAGCTCGAAATTTCTTTGGAAGATGAATATGTACCATTCGCTTCTCATATTAATGTTCAATTTATAACACTATAAAAATTGAAGCGAATTTAATTTTACTACTAAATATTTCTTTTAAAATTCAAATTATTGTCGAGATACCTAACGTCCACGCGATTGCATTATACAACAAATAACGTCAAATTGTTTACTAGGTAAGAGCAATTTCTTCTCTACACTTAAAGAATCATAAGGTTATCTATATAAGAGTAGATGTAAATAGGGTTTTCTGCCTTCCACATCATCCGCGCTATATGAAAAATGATCATGTATTTTACACCCGCTACGAGTTTTTCTAGAGCTCTTGAAAATTGATGTATACAATATGTAACATCTTTATGCTTTTTTTCTAATATCTAGCGTTCTCGCAGATATTTTTGCTTTGTTTACATGTAAGGCATTTCACGTTCATTCCCGCTGTGACAGGATGTCTTGTGAGCAATTTTCCTGAAATCTTCTCCGCCAACATATATTGAATTAAATTAATTTTTTTCATTATCAAATACGAACAATGGATAAAATAATAAACAATCAGTATTTACGCCGTAATGTTTTACTAACAGTAGCAATCTAAATAAAAAATACATTACAACAAATTGTAAGTTGAAGTTTACCGCAACAATTACACTACATCAACGTAGAAAATAGTTTTCCATATTGTTTCAGTAGCAGTTTCGTTTGAAAATAATTTCTAGCTAATGCAATTTTACTTAATTATGTATGTATTAGACAAACTTTAAAATGTATGCATGAATAGATTTTGTAGTTTAGTGGTAATTTTTAGCTCTATGATTATGAGCAATTTCCTTCAATATTTCCTTAATATTTAGATGGATCCCAAGCTCTTGTAGCTAATTACGCAAAATAGGGTGTTCGTGATTTCGCATGTGACATGTATGAAGTTATAGCAGCTAATAACACATTGTGCAGCAGTTCTAATAATGAACACTATAAATCTAGCGTTTACATATGTAAATAGCGGATCATTTATCATTCCTAAAAATATGAACACAGTTTTCAGGCAGAAATTACAAATCTAATTGTATGCATATCCTACACAGTTCTATTTTAAAACTTTTTATTTTTATTTATTTACTTTATCTACAATTTATGACGCTATCTCGAGTATTTCTATACTCAGCGAAATCTCTATATAGTGCCATATAAACTTATGAATAGAATATTCGGTTTTATTAATTTCATTAGTAAATTATGCATCGAAGATAATGCTGAACTACCAAGAAACACAAGAGAAAATATCATTAAAAAAATTACATTTTATACAGAGTATATTTACAATAATGATATGTAACTCAAAACAGCGGTCCGTTAACACAAAATTAATATTCGATCAATTTGGTCAATGTTGAAATAGGAATGTCATTCCAACACTTCGTTATCCCAGATTTTAGTTCTTTGACGCTACTGTATCATTTATTATTAGCATACACCTATCTCGCCAATATTTCCCAAGATTTTGGATGGCATTCAGATCGGGCGAGAGAGCAGGCTATTGTAGTAAATTGATTTCCAGGATGCCATCTCATATGATCTTCCGCAAATTTCGGTTGTAACTATTTATGTGTCCCTTTCAAGCGTTCTGTTCAATCTTTTTCTATGTACTGAAAACGTTACTGTAGGATTAAATTTGTTGTACATGTTTGTTACTGAATGGTAAATTTAAATGTCATCTTATTTGTTGCTCAGTTACATTACCAGAGGCGGCTAATCGAAATGTCGATGAGCACTCGATGAGATAATTTGTAATTACTCCACTTAGAGCGATTTTTGTCGTAGGAATTACCCAAGTTTATAAAATTGTTGATGAAAAGATGGGATTGTCCTATTTTGTTAGTTATGGATAGCTCTTCTGTATATAACATATTCTTCTTCTTTGTTTTGGTTCTTCTTTGGATAGCAAGTTAACTCTCGGTTTTTTTATATTTAGTAATATCTATACTTCGATAATATATACTGTCATATTATGCCATTTCGATAATTTCCAACAAAATTCGTTAAAGTAATATATTAAAAACTCTAAATTTGGGATAAATTGAATTGTCAAAATTACACGTATACACATGCTACTGCTATTCAGAAAACTTAAAAAAAGGAGGTCTAGAAGAAAAACAAGAGAGAAGAGGAACGTTTTGAAAGTTGATTGAAAAATAGAAAAGTCAGGTGAAGGAGAAAAGTTCTTTTAGAAAAGAAGAAACACATTAAAAAGATAGAAAGTTAAAAGTTTTAAAAGAAGAAAAGACAGTAATAAAATAGAAAGTCAAAACTTTGAAAGAGTATTGAAAATTAGAGAGACAGGTGAAGGAGAAACGCTTTTGAGAATTGAAAGAAAAGATTTGGATTGATTTTGGAAAGAGTGACGGATGAGAGAATATAAAAAGGAAAAGATTTTGAAAAAGTTTGAAAAGTGAGAAAGAAAAGAGTAGACAAAAAAGAAAAGATTTAAAGGAAGGAAAAAGAAAAGAAGTAGAAGCAGGAACAAGGTATTTTGGGGATAATTTATTTACATATTAACGCACTATGACAGCTAGCATATCGAACTTCCGCTACCTGTCATAGTGCGTTATTATTACCAGGCCTACTATAAAAGAATCTAAAAATAAATAAATTTACTTCTTTTTCCAAAAAGTAATTTCCAAAATATGCATAATGTGTAATACATCGTTGAATTCGTAAAAAAATGCCATCAGATGCAGTATGTACTTTTTTCTCCGTCCATATAAAAAAAATAAGTTGATGATGGTTTCTCGAAAACGAAATGTCGAACAAAAAATATAAAAATACAGTCTCGTAGAGCTATAAAAGTGTCAATGAAGACCTTTTATTTATTTTTCGATAACTTGTAAAATAAAGTCGAAAAATAAAAACGAAAAAAAAAACCATTTTTGAAGAGGCTTTTTATACTATAAGTTAATGTCTGATTTTGTAAGATGTCTGTCTAATTCTGTGGAATTAGACATTTTGCTAATACTTATACGTTTATACGACTCCTATATATCTAACAGTTGTAATATTGTGAAATAATGTCTCTGCTGTGTGTTTCCTTACGTCCAGAAGTGCAATTCTAGGTAATTTCTAACTCATACCGTTGCTAAATGTTTATACGGGAACTACAAAATTCGATGGTTCTATAGAAATTTCGCGGAGTGTAGTTGGTTTATTTGTTTTACCAACTATCGCATGATTATGCTATTCGGAAACTATTAAGTTAAATGCTCAACTTATGGTGGAGGCGCTGGGGTGACCTTTATGTGTATAGTTTATAAAATTTAGTGTTATACATTGCAGTAAGGGAATTATAAAAAGATTGAAGACATAAAATTTGCGGATATAAGAAAACTCCATTCTGTTAATTGCTTCCCTGTTCTGATATGTTGTTATTATGTAGGTAAAAATTTCTGACTGAAATGCGAACCTCCGTTTTAGAACAGTTTCATTCTAGAATGGTTTTACGTTAATAGAAATTCGGGGAATGATTTTTCCTGTTCGGTTGATAAACTACAGACTTATGTAACTATATCGGTCAAGAAACTGACAATGTATTACGCACAGATGAAATTTCCTTGTTTGGAGTGTATACTCAACATCGCAATGGAGGTAATTGTTTCTTTTAAGAATGATATCTCCGTAACGGACGAAATTCTTGCCGCAAAGATAGTATTGTGCCGACTAAGATTAATATTAGGTGCTTATTTTTTACTAGTGAAGTGAGTTTGGACATTATTCTATTTACGTGTTAAAGTGCGACGGACAGCCATAAATTTCCAAAAAACACTTTACTTACAGAAAACAAATAACTATTGTTTATTCATTCACACACGCGAATTTTGGAACAGAATGGTGACTGTTCCAAATAAACAACTCCTATCACATCTAATAAAACATATTACTATTATTGTATTATTAATTACTATTCAATATTTCAAATTAGAATTTTAACAACGTAACTTGCGTGCATCATAAATGATGCAATGTTTTACGTCCACTACTGCCAAACGACAGATGCATAATTGTCGCATGCATTCATTCTGTATTCTATCAGCACTTCTTCGGATAACAAATCTTACACAGAGGAATACTGTTTTCGCATAATTCGCTAAAAGTTGCTCTTAAACGAACAGAGAAGGAAGTCGAAATGGAAAACATTTGAAATGGACATATTTATTTATGTTATAGAGATACATAACAAATTATTTGACAAGAGTTGGGATGGAGTGAGGGAAATTTACGTACTCCGCTTTGGACGAAATTATAACGATATAACAAACAACATTATCCAATTTTACTTCGCATAAGACCTTTCTAGAGTGAAATTATTTGAAACGGAGACGCATATTTTTGCCTGTTAAGGTAAATGAGTATTTACGAAATTTCATAAATACTACTAAGACTATATTTAGAACAAAGAAAATGGGAATGGGGTATACTAATCATTCATACTTTTTTTTATGTGTGGTGGGTGCTTAATCATAATAATATTAACTTAATCTGAATAATATTTTAATAATCGTTGATATTCACTAAAATTTACTTGTTTATTAGGTCTATACAAGTACATTGCGAATTGAAGAAATAAGATTGGACATGTAAGTGCACTGTCACACTCAAAGAATAGAGAAGATACATACATAAACATGTTTCAAGTAAATGAAAGAAGAACAAAGAAATTGTGGTAATTAAATTCATCATATATTTTATCAACTTATATCTGTCAGCTTCATTTTTCGCACTTGCTAGTCACATTTTTGTACGTAGCAGTTTATTTCTTATTTTTATTCGTATACATGCTTAACCTGGTGCAATATGTATTTATCATATCATCATGTTCATAATTGTGCAAGCAAAATTAATTTCCTGTTTGTGGTTGATGTATGTATGTCGTGTAATCCATGCTTTTTCCATACATACTTTTAACATGACAGTTTCATTTCAAAAAGTAAATTTCATCAGAAGTTAAATTGTATGTAGAATGTAATACGCATTCATCTACATAGATGTGACTAGTTGTGGTTTTTGCGTTGTACTACTGTTGGTCATTTTCAGTAGCTATTTCAGCGCTAATCTTATTTTCTTGTTGGAATATATTTGCATAGAAAAGGTTTTTGCTGAAAATAATTTAGCTCAATGAAAGTAACTTTTCCCCTGCATTTATTAGTGTATTAGTAAAAATAGCTTGTTTATTACCGTCATACCACAGCAATCTCGTTAATATCCTTTTATATTTGCAGCTATAAAGTCCACTAGTTATATTGAAGAATAAAAATATCAGTGTTATATACGTTATACGTTTTATTCAAATATCAAGGTTATACTTTAAAATGAAACATCTTTATAATAATAGTAATAGATATATGTATTTATGGTTTCAAGAGTGGAGAATGTTTCTTTGATTCCTGTAATAAGTAATTATATGAATATTCAAATCACAAACACATTTAACAAAAGAAAAGAAAATAAATTAGCATAAATAAATTTTAAAAATTCAAGGATATTAGGATTTAAAATAATCGTTTGAAATGAATCGATTGTGCGATTTATTTGAATATAAAATACAATAAAGAATAAGCTAGAGCTGTTGTTCCAAACCGGGTACGCCTTCCCCCTCCCCCGCCCCGGTTTCGGGTAACGGGTACCCGGGTACTCGATATTGTTAACAACGGTTCTGTTCGGTTTCGGGTAATACCCGGTCTTGGGTAATACTCGATTGCGATGTAAACTCAAAAGCGGATGCCCGAAATCCGGACCCTCGAAATCGGGTATTAACCGAAATCGGGTATTATCTGAGACCGTATATTACCTGAAACCGGATATTACCCGAAACTGGGTATTACCCGAAATCGAGAACCCAAAACCGGATACTCGATTGTGCAACCGGGTACCCGGGTAACCCGGAACCGGGCAGTGCGCTGAACTTGTACCCGGTTTCTGAAAACGACGGATTTCGAAAAGCCCTAGAGTGAACTTATATATAAGCAACTAAGTTTTTAAACACCCTGTACAATGTTACAGAGAAGGACTTCAAATGTTGTGTAACTACACAATATCAGCTGCGCGTATGCAAAATTTCATTCGTCTCGTTTACTCCTACGTGACGTAATATCACTATAAAGTAAGATCGGTATCTGTCACTTTTTTCTTTAATTGCGAATAACTCAGGAGGAATGGTATTTAGGTATAGGATATGGTACATGAAATATGTGTAAAATTTGTCGTAGAAGCCGAAATCGAAGTTAATGCCCACTTCCGGTTAACTGGAAGTGTTTTTATTCAATAATATTTTCACGTGATAGCTCATATTCAACCATATCTAGCCATAAAATTTCGTTTTAAAATTCCGTTCCGTTTGTATAATACTTTTCCCATCTTAAGGGGTAAAGCAGATCACAATTTGACAAAAAATTGCATGGGTTGCATGGTGCTTACCTTGCCAATACAATTACTTTACGTATCTTATAAAGGAAGAACATAATCAAATATATTTTTTGCAGAATTTTGGTACACTTTCTATACCATGATATCAACGAAAAACTTTGACTGTTGATCCAGTTTACCCAGTACTATTTGAATCTAAATGCACGTCCTAGCTTAAATAGTGCGCCTCATGTGTTACATCACACTACTTTCGCAACACATAAGTGTTTTGTTTCATCGAATTGCAACAACATTAATTAAATAATGAAACCGCAAAACAAAGCTTTTGCTTGATTTGATACGGTGTTTACGACAATCGTGTACATCAAAATTATAAATTATGTATCACCTTTCCTTGAAGTAGATAATTAGTGAAGGGCGGCCGACAATAACTACAATAAAAACACATTTTGATTTAAATAGAAAGCTTGTTCTAGAAGTACTGCAATTTGTGGCACAATGTTCACAACTTTAACGTAAAAATCTACTTTATAAGCGTGAACTAATATAAATTTCATTTAAAAATACAACTTGATGTTGCGAAAGTCTAATCCAACCGCCGTTAGGTCGAAGAGTTAAGCGCAAAGGCAATAAATTACAGTATACAGTAATTTTTAATGCGGAATTTAGCGATTTTCGCCTTACAGCTGCTTGAGATGTGTCTACATATTATGATTGTGCAATTAGGTTAAATTCGCACACAAATGGGATAAACCTTTTTAAGTCGACAATTCACAATAATTCACCAGAGGATTTCATGGTATTACAACTGAGCTAATAAGAATGGGAATTGTTAGTTGGCAACACAGATTGTAAGTAAATCTAACAATTCATGTATTGGGATTATAATTAAATCACTTCGCAACTTTAGTGAGTTACAGGATCTGTTACTAATTAATATATTTAATTCGTTGTGTGCGTAGCGATGTTAACAGGTCTATGTGTACATACGCTTGCAGTATTACTTTTACTTGACATACATCAGAGTTGTAATGCATTGATTTACTAATTACTTAATTAAACAGTGACAGATTTCACTGGGGTTTTTATCATAAAAAGGTGTTGAGGTGTTATTTTATAGCTGTACTGCTAAAGACAAGTTTTGAAAGGATTCTTAATTGTAAAGTCACGATAAATCTTTGCATGTGGAGGTAAATATTGGCTCATTATTAACTAATCTTTGCTAACATGGCAAACAGTAGGCCTAGTACTGCTAGCACTTGATATAAATCTAAAATTTAAATACATGTTTGTCATCCTAATTTTACGTCAGGTGGGTTGTGCTAAATTTCTTTTCTTTCCTTTACTCAAATGAGGTGAAAATGTAAATTCTTTGTTAGAAGAACTAGTATTTGCTAATTTAAAATAAAATGTTTACGTATTTGCCAAATATAGTAGACTACAGTGAAAGTTCAGTTGGAGTCCCAGATATTTCTAAAAATTAGCTATTCAGCATTTTATGCTGAAATGCATTTCATAATAGGACGAATACTTTAAAATATCTTATTTGTTGTGGCAATTTTATCTACAACTCCAATGCTATACAGTGTTGTACCATCTTTGGCAATTTAAATGCGAATTTTTGATCGGGGAATGTTGATTTTGTAAATAAAGGCTTTGCTTTAAAGTAAATTTAATTACTTTAAAGAAGTTCATCAAAGCAGTACTCTCTTTTAGAGAAATTAAATTTGCTTCAAAGTATATCCTTTATTTAGTAAATGGAAATTTCTTACTGAAAAATTCGCATTTAATTTGCCAAAGATGGTACAACTCAACTGTACTCTTAATACACTCGTAACAGATGACTGTAGTAGTTGTAAAAACCATAAATTTGTGTATAATTACCTTAGTAACATGGCTATGTGAATATGAAAATGATAATACAAATTATACTTTTCTGATACGCCAGTTCTCCTTTTCCACAGTACTGTAAAAACTAGCTATTACACTCGCGAAAATGGTTACGAACTCATGCAATGGGGCTTTGTATAATAGATTGCCTTGGCTATATGCATTCGCAAGAATAATGCAATACTTTTTACTTGATTTTTATATCTTGGATTATAATATCGTTACATAAACAGAGCAACTTAAGTTTTTAACACAATTACACGCAAAAAACTAAATGCTTGGTTTCAATATAACTGCATCATTTTGAATAACTCGTATATAAGCAAATTTAAGATTAATTAGCCTTAAAGTGATCTGGTTCTTAAGTAGTCATATACTTTAAGATGAATGTTACGTGAGTTTAAAGTCAATAAATGAAAAATTGTGCTTGCAGATTACGGTTGTTTGAAGTATAAAAACGTACTTCTAAGGGTGGGTTTATCAATGTGAGGATAAACGTGTTAGGTAAGTAACTGACAGATATTGCTAACAGGCAGATAAAATTTAGCAGTTACAATACTTTATCTTGCAGATACCTTCTATTTAACACGTTTCATTATAATTATCTTACGAATAAAATTTTATCTGCAAGTTAATTTATTTATCCTCACATTGATAAATTCACCTTAAAACAAATAAATAACTATTCTCAAAATTCGAATATAATGTTTATCTTAAATTTATAGAGATTGATTTAAACATGAGTATGCTTGCACTGAGATTCTGTAAGTCTTGGAATAAATAAGTTATATGTCTCAAACGTTAAGATTTTCAAAATGGTCAAATATATTGCAATTAGTGATATTAAACAAGTGATAGTGTTTACGATTCATTAAAGTTTATTTTACTAATTAATGTGATGCTGTCTTACAGTAATCAAATAGGTAATAATAAAGTAATAATCAGTCCACATTGGAATTGTTTTATATATAGCGTTATTCTGCCAAACGAAGTTTATGAAATGGCTTTATAACTAAATTTCCAGATTTGAAATAAATATGTACATATTCAGAGTGCGATAAATCTTTGTTATGTTGGAATTTATTTGAATGTAACTCACAAATTAAAAGTATAAAAGAGAAAATGCATGTTATAGGACTCATTGAAAAATGTACAGCAATAAAAATCTCCTTGTTAAGTCGTAGAAGTACTTTAAAATGACGGATTTTATTGGAAATACCTTCCAAATTAGTCCAAATAGTCTTGTAATATCACATTTATACTAACACACAGTAACAAAGCAGTTCGCATGACAGATATCGCTATAAAAATAACTATCAATGTATCATGTCATTCATTACGAGCTTCTCCAAAATAACACGTTGCGTAATGAAATTATTCCATTAACCATAACAATCGTATAACAGTCGTTTTTTTTTTCATCTTTCAAAAATTACCTACTATGTCATGCGGAATAACCACTTATACTTAATGCTTGTTCTTATATAACAATGCTGCGCGTGTATTTGTAAATTTAAAAAATAACCTTATAAATCGTATAACAGTACACTTAACCTTGGATTTTTTTTTAACATGTTCTTCTTAATTGAGTCTATATTTACTCTTTTGTTTAATTGTACTTTTTCTCTTCGCTAAGTAACAAGGTTCATCTTAAATGCTTTTGAAGGAATTATCGTCATACGCAGAAGCAATTTTTCATGCATTCGATTAACTTTTCGAATTGGAAAACAATAAGTAATTTGGTTAATTGGAATAATTATAGTACGATGTTTTAAACTACATATATAAGAGAATATTTGTAAAATGTAAAAGCAATTTCGATCGAACGCTACCAACATAAATTATTTAATAATCAAGTAAAAATTTGAGTGAATAGGTTCAGCGAGTTAGTTAAGAGATTTTCTCTAAACTTTCTAAATTATCAATTAGCAATTGTACAAATTAAACATCCATCCACACCAACTTAGCACGAACATATTGATGTGTGTATGTACCAAATTGATTTTTACTCGTAATTTCCGATTTTCATCTAACTAAATAGTAATTCGGTTTTGGATTCAGTTAGCAATGAGTTGATTATATTTTTTTGTTGCACCGTTTCAACTCAAAAAAAAAAACATCCTACTTCATAAAAGCTTGTTTTGCAATAAAAATCAATACAATATAGTGATACCTACAATTAACAGCGCAATATTACTTCGAGCAATATGATGCAGTAACAAAGCAATTAAACACTGCACACACACCAAACCTACTTCAAGAGCTGTAGCGGTGGTTTTGGCAAACAGTACAGTTTAGAAAACTCCCCCAGCTGCGTCCACCAGAAATAAAAAAATATATTAGTGGACGGATAGTTATATACTTATATAAATGGTTTGCCTATTGACTACTCGTTTGCAAATCCTGGATAGTTACATTCTTCGGGCCCCTGCTGCGATACTTCCAGAAATCTGAAGCACTTTATGGAGATTGCATTGTTACAACTGACACTTCTTGAGAATGGTGAAGAAAATGAGGAAAAACAATTAACAGATTTGCGTATAGTGAATACAATCGTGAATTTTGACAAAATTTCAAAAGTAATACAAGCTTAATTTTGAATGTTTGATGTGAAAAAATAAAGAAGCACCGATGAATATATTAATTAAACAATAGTAATAATAATACAAAAGTAGATAGACCGTCTTCAACATCTTAAGAGCATATTTTGTAAACTACCGAAATGTAATTCATTATTAATTTACTTAAATATGAAAAATCGCACAAAAAAGTACACAAAGTTATTATAACATTAATAAAAATATATGTATGTGGACATAACACTTATGAATACTATTTCCAAAAAATCTCACCAGATAGCTTATTAATTAAGTTAGAATTGCAAGAATAATTAACTTTACCGTACGTACCAGTTTATAATAATATGATATTAAATAATGTTAATGTCAATTACCTCATAAGAACAATTACAACAGAATTATTCCAGACGGTAAAAAATGAAAATCATATTGCGCTCAACAATGGAATGATTTCTAAAATGAATAATCTGATGTTAATTAAATCTATTCTCACGTGCTCTTCAGAGATTATCGCACAATCTACATTTTATTTAATTGTGCCTTCTACATAACTCATAATATTTATTTTTACCTAATTTTAATATCATAATCTTGTATTACTTGCCTCTATCTTTAAGAAAAATGGTCATGAAATGCGAACATTTCACTATAACACCATCTACAGCATGTAAGCTTTATTGCACTCACGCACACGCGAATAGACTGATCCTAATGATATCTTGTCCGCGTTACATGGTAGACATTACCTGACTAAACAATTTTACAATAAACGCAATAAACTTTTTGTCCTTGCTGGTATGGAAATAAGTTTTTAAATCGTGCTTGTTAGGTGGTTGTATACGTAATCCTGCATGGGAAATTGTTCTGACGGACTCAATACTGCTTTCTATAATTAATCTGTGACTAATTGCATTACACCTGTAAAATATTAGCGACGCTGTTCGTCATTCGTCCCAGATTCGGTGGTCAAATATTCATTTTGTCCACTGCAGCAGCTGATGCTTGACGTTAGTTTGTTGGGGTTATTTTGACACTCTTTCTTTTGCTTCGGTGTGCGCTATTGTTGGTGCGTAACCACGCTTGAGTAACCCCGGTTTCACTAGCATAGTCTCGGAAATATCTATATGTTGCCGGCATTTATTATTTAAAATAACAATTTCTTTATTTCCTTTATATTGTGTTTTCTTTTATATTCCATCTCCTCGAAGCAAAGATATACGGACGTATTTGCCTGCTTTTATTTTGTTTTCCAGACGTTTGATTAATCGAAATGGTTGTAGAATAATACAATGTTTATTTTAGATTATATCCACTGGAAAGGAATTTGATTCTTAATATCTAGAAGTCGCGATATTTGTGTTTTAGTTATTTACCTATCACTTTGTTTATTTATGTACTATTATTTGTCAATTCATTAGAGACATTACGCCTCTTTTACTTTTTTACAATCCACTATATATACTAGCTTTGTTTTGGTTCGTAAATCACAAAATGTTATAAAACTGCGAGGTACAGAATGCGTAGATGCAAAACGTCTTGAATTGTTGCGGATATTTACGGATTTGCACAAAACCAAAACAACTGGCTCGGTTGTAGTGTCATCTGCACAAGATAAATATATACTAGTTTTAGAATTGTCTAGAATATACACTAAAGACAGGATATACAGATTATCAATATTTAAAATGAATGTGAATACTTATTTGGAATCAACAGAAGGTAACAACTTTCTTACATGAGATAAAATTTTAACTCTATTACAATTGTATACGTTGTATAAACGTAAAGTAAATAATAATAAATTTCTCTAAGCATCTCGATGCCATAGATCGTTTGTACGATTGGTTCATCTTCATCCGAATAGGACGAAGTTGATACAAAAGCTACTAATTGGTTCATCGCATAGAAAGGCCACCTTGATAGATCCAAACCTTTACAAAAATAGGCGCTGTCACAGTTGTTTAATGCTTTATCTCACCAAAATAATCACCTGCAAATACTATTAAAGATGATAAAGCGCGTGCGTTGCTAAAACTGTCGAACTTTGTCCACACCTCAGAGCATGAACGATCTGTGACGGTTCAAAATAATTGTAGATACTGCTTTAACGAAACCAGAACAGATAACTCAATTAAAAGAAATTTGCTTTCTTTAACTTTTGCTTTCACACAGTAAGATTTTGTTCATCCTCCTGGTTGTTCCATATGTGGTAGTCATGCCATTATCCGATGTGCATGGTGTAATAAATTCCTGTGTTTTAAACATTTTTTTGAGGAGTTTCATCATCATGCAGAATAATCCATTGTATGTTTGCATATTAAAAAATCTATATTGGTAGATGCTTTAACGTGTAATAAAAAAATTAAAACAGAATGGTGCTGATATATTATTATTAATTCTAATGTAAAATAATTTATAATGTAGTTATCAATACTCTTCTTAGTTTTCAAAATTAATTTCAACACTGCAACTACAGGTATGTTACAGGACCAAACAAACCCGGTTACCTATTATTAATCCAAAACATATTTTCCTGTCGAAAAAAATATTTATAAAAATGTAAATATATTTAACTTTATTTCTTACCTGCTTAATAAAACTCATTCAAACAAACATTTTTTGTGCTAAAACTTTTTGTCTATCTGTTACCGTTAACGAGTTATCCGCAGAGTCAGAATGGAAAATTTCCAATCTTCAAAAATCAGTTTTACTCAATCAGACTGTTTCTCCACAGAAAAAAAATGCGTAGTGCATACCTACATATATATGATGTACAGTTTCCCAAAATTTCATAGTTTTTTGAATTTCCGGGTTCGCGAGCTTCCCTTGTCAGATGTATCAAAAGCTATCTGAATATGATTAATTGTATTAACGTAACGAGGTAAATTCTTTTCTAGCATACAGGTGACTTCTCCCTAAGATAACAGTAGAGTGTATTGTTTGCATATTTCTTTGAAGTAATTGAAAAATATTTTTCAAACCTGTGTGTTCTTAAAATGTTTTTATGCAGCCGTAAGTTTATTTCATTGAATGTCAGTATTGCTAATAATTTAAACATTTGTGCATACTTTTATAAGTCATGGAACAAATAAATGTTATATCTACTCTAGTGTGAATAATTATCAAAATTATTTCAAAACAGTATAGCGATGAACGCAATTAAATTACCGTTACCTTGGAACCGGAAGGATATATGTTGTACATCAAGGGCATGTGTTTATAAATAATGGAATCATATTACCTATTCGTTTTATTCATTATTTGTTATGCTTTTTTCTTGCAAAGTTTGAAATAATAACGTTTTAATTGCACATTATTGCTTTAATTGTTCGTTAAAGAGATGCAAACCAGTTTATTATTAATGTGTAATTACCTGATATATGTACTATCGCGAGCATTTTAAACGACTCAAACTTCAAGCGTTATGGTCGTATACAGCTACCTACTCGAAACATTTGAGAAGTAGCACTGGGCGACTGTAATTAGGGGTCGATAACAAGCAGGTAGAAAGATTCGCAATAAATTATATATCCTATGATGATTCTAATAGATCCTACATGATTATAATATGATTCGTATTCATTGACGAAATTCGCTCTGTTTGATATTATGTCTAGAAAATTCATACGCAGTGCAAGTTTAAAATATATGTTTATATATAATATTACTATTGTGTTTATAAAAAATCTGATGAAGGAAAAACAATGTTTGCAAAACATTAAGAAATGAGTAAAATTAAATATCAATTTAAAGAAATATTTATTTCTGAATATATATTAATTTTTTAATAGGGCGAAATATATCTAAGGTAATTATCAGTTGATTTAGGAACATTTTATTGGACGACACAATTGAAAACGTATTGCACGGCACCTGCCTGGTCTTTATAAATAAAACATTCTCCAGGTAGTTAACTATTGACAATTCTACATTAAGAAATTATAGTGAATTTACTTCAGTAGTGCAAATTGTTCTAAGAAATACTATTATTATTGGCTTTACATTCTTATTGAGTTAATATAACTGTCGTATTTATACAAACGTTTAAAGTTCTTAAGAATCCGGTAAAACATCCACCGACAAATATTATCATTAATCTTCTTTTATATAACCATCACGTGCATCTATAAACAACTATATTTCTTCATCAAATTTTGTATCGTTAATGTCAGTAAATTATAAGTACTATTTCAATTAAAACCGACATATTAAATTAAATTTCACAAAAGGCTAAGAAATAATGGATATTTTAGTATTAGAAGTATACCTTGTTTAATTTGAGACTTCTTGTAAAAAGACGTTAATCACATAATATTTCTACACGTTATCTATTATCGGCTGTTTTAATTAAAACATTGAACACATACTAATAAAATAATATTAAATTCTTTCCATAATTACGTGTCCTAATCTGTAAGTTTATAATTTTTGCAATAATCGTTGCTAGATCAATATTTTCCCTGAGAAAATGATGACATTTTCTCTTATTCAATTAACTTGAGTACGGTCTACCTCTTCGCTCAGTCATATTTATGTCAAATATATTCATAATTCTTTTCGCTTAGATTTCTTTTAAATAGTGTCTACCCTCCGGCCTGCAGCTATACGACTTATTACAGTTGTCCGGTTATATTTACCTGAATATTGCTCCAAGTAAGGAAAGCCTACAATAGATAACGTTTTATGGCAGTTTGAGTCGTTTAATATGCTCGCGATAGTACACAGCATAAACAAGTTAAATTTTACCTGGCAGCTGCTTTGAATAAAATACAATTTAGTGCGTCTATAATTCGTCCTGGCAATAGATTGCTTAACTGTAGTTTATTTTATTACAAACTAAATTAATCCCAGGAAACAATAAGCACGTTTGGCATCAGTACTATATAATCAATTTGTACAATGTCGCTAACGCTGCTGGAGGTGTTTTTCCCAGTTAGGCACGAAGATGGGTTAAAATATTGTAGAAAATGTGATATTATTTCGATTGATGTCATACTTGAAGTAGAATTTGGTGTTTTGGGTAGTTAAGAAAAGTATCCAACTAGTACCTGTAACAAAATTTCCACATATTGATTTTTTTGAATGGAACGTAAATTTTGTGTAAATTTTGTCATGTAACGTGACGATTTCGATCTTTAAATATATTATATGCTTCAGAATGTTTTTTTTTTATTAAAACACAAATCACGCAACATTTACTGTAATGCTGGCAAAGGATTATTCACACACAGAGAAAGGATTTCTATAAGTAAGAAAATTTACTTTCTTGATCATATAAGCTTATTCCAAGAAGTTATTTATTTGGGATAAGAATTTGAGTATACACCAAGAGAATCAGTTTATTTCTAACAAGATATTCATATTCTTACAAACACACTATAAAGCTGCTTTCGATTTGCCACAATTCTCACTTTTCCTCACCTCACTTCTCATTTCATTCTCACATGATTCTCACTTCAGCAAAACAAATCACTTACTCACTTGCAAATAAAACGATGCTTATTAGTGAGAAAACTGAAGTGAGGTGAGAATTGTGGCAAATCGAAAGCAGCTAAATTCAACAAAAATTGATGTTGTTTAAAAGTTTTAAATTATACAGGGTATATGCATATAGTAGTTCTGCATCGCTTCTACGTAACAATTACACATTTCAATATTACCCTTGTACACGGGAAGAGTGGGAAAGTCTAGCATTTTATATTTCTCTTTTGTATTAGTGTGTGTGGTGTGTTGTACGTTACAATACGTTTGTTGTATTTATAATAAATGTAAAATTGTGTCAAGGGAAATAATATTTAATGTCAAAAACAAAAGTGGCAGTTTGTTTTGGATCGAATATCCATTCACAAGCCAGAAGTACCTTCATGGCTTAGAATTTGAATTTTGTATTATGCACATAACAAAGTGTTTGATTGACGTAATTAATAAGCTGCATATGTATATCTTTATTTCAATATGTTGAATTCTTTTAACAATACCAGCGTTACGGAAAGAGCAATGTCGAACGAGTTAAAGTTTTACGACCAGTGGAAAGTGGTGCAAAATTTTCTTCATATATGGCAATGGTCATTTTTGGTAAGTTTTGATGCAAGACTTTTTTTTAATTACAAAAGGAAGTAATCAAAGGACATTATAATTACACTATACAAGCAACTGTCACCTGGCCAAGTTACTAACATATTTCTAATTTAAAAAAAGTAAGAAAACACGCTAGAAAAGAAATCTAAAAATCAAGATTCGTATCGATGCTGTAATTAAATATTTTCTTTGGAAAGAGATTTTCTTATATTTTTTAAATTTCAAATACGTCATTACTTCATCAACATAATGATAGTTGCTACACTAAGTTTGTTTCATTAACAATTAGTGTAATCTTTAAGAAATTTCGCATTGAAATAAAAAAAGCCTGTATATGACAGGAATTTCGCGCCACTCGTCCACTAGCCGTACCACTTTAAGTTAAAAACGTGACTTCTTCATGTATGTACATATGTATATAAACCACTACTTGTATTAAAAAATTCGCTTTTTTCAAAGTCTTGTTTTCATGAAAGATATTATGTAGTTATTTTGAGATATATACATAATGGAAGTAAAGGATTAATAGTTTGAATAAAGATTGCTCGTTTATTTTGGATAAGCAATCGTTTTTAAAATCTAATTGTCTCAAGAAATTAACTTTCTTATTTGTAGAATATATTTTCTTGCGTATATATAAACGCGCATTTATTTCATCCAAGTAATTATATCTTGTTTTGAGTAATCCTTTTTCTGTGTGCAGTAATTCATCCAAGTTCCTTTACTAAATAGAAACTTGAAATATATAACAACTTTGTCCTTAAAGTAGGATTGCCATAAATCCCCAAGGCCCCGTCGAGACATTTACAATTTTTCCGGTCATTATTATTATCAGTTAAAATTTTTTTAATCAAAAAATCATCGTATTAAGAGCGCAAAACATGATTTTTAAATATTTGAGGTTATGCCGCTAATTTTTAGAGAAGGATATCGAAAAATAGGCAAAGAGCGATTGTTGTAAAATATCTGTAGAGTATGTAAAGAAAAAATTGGAAATCGGTGAAGAAATCTAGGCTGTAGCCAGTTTTGAACATTTTGTTTTTCAGTGTGGAACCACTGTGCCGCTCTCCACCCCTCCCTCACTCAACTTAAGTTTAGTTTTAGCAAGTTTTAGGTTACCACTCGATCAGAAAAACAGATCTTTAAGGCTAGTTGCCCTAACGCTGATTAGATGGTGCTTTATCAATTTTTTAAAACTTGTAACTCTGCGCTCGAATATGTTTGTCGGGGCATTTTATAGCATGTCGGGACGTCGGGACACCACTGTTAATAACGGTGACATGTCGCGACGTAACGGGACGAATGGCAACCCTACCTTAAAGGAATGATTTATATATATTTCTTGTAAAGTAAAATTTATATAAGTAAAACACAAATATTCACTCTTAGCATAAAAACACACCAAAGAAGCAAGCAGCGAGTGCTTCTCAGAAAGCTGTTTATAGCAATGACAGAATAATTTGATCAAACTGGCAAATTTCAATTCAAATCAAGAATCTGAATTAAGCGAACGCAATCCTCTAAACGTATTTTTGCGTTCTTTATAGACTTGAATATCGAAAGATATTTGTTGAATATACATATCTTCTATGTGCAGCGAGGGAATTTTCTGGTGTACATATGCTTTCATTTTTCATTTCGAATCTGCATTGACACGACACATTCTTTTGTACTTATTTCATATTTGCATTTTTCATATTCCTATATGCTGGAAAGGCTAACGTTATATTAGCATATATATTTGCAGTATTCGTGTTCTATCCAAATATTCGTGTGGTTGCATCTCCATCTAAAATGTAATGCTATTGGAGAATAGTGTATTAGACTTTCAAGATGTATGAGTGCATTAATAAAATATGGATATATGTACATACATACATATATACATACATAATGTTCGCAAGAATAACATATTGTAGAAGTTTGTTTTACTTAACAGAATAAACTCATTAAAATGATTATGATTTGAAATGCAAGGAAGTTAAACGGTCAAAATTCAGATCTACTTACTCTCACCTCTGAAGCAGCTCCCAGCCTAGCAAAAAAGAATTTAAATCACAATCAACTCGTCAACATATTTTTAATAGGACGTCTAAGGGCAAGGAAGTTATAAGAGTTCTATCTTTAAAAATTACTACGTCGCCGTTTATAATGGTGCGCTGTTGATTCAAGAGCACCATTACACCCGACAGCGAATGGTAGAACAATTGTGATGTAATTCTCCGACAAAATGGTCACGCTTCCCTCGAAAAATGAAATACCGAGCAGTGACTGAAAATTGGATTCATGCAGTAAATACTACTGAAATCTTTAGCTTTTTTACTTACACTTTACTTCAGTCTTCCTCCCTATTAATAACTTTCGCTAAGAAACGTATCTTTTTTCATTTTCATTATTTAAACTTTGTTCTTGGCGACGATTTTGGTACACATCTTTTATCTCTGGCCAAAAGAATTGTAGCAACTAATGGAAAGGCCAAAGATTTGACACATAAAATTTAGTAAAAGCAGCTGAAGAAGCATTAAAATCTGTCTAATTCATCATTACAGTAAAGCAATGTACCAAATATTACACTGAAAACATTTCCAAAGGCTAACTATAACAATTGGACGGAATTATTCTGATACACCGGTCTATTTATTATTGTTAGAATTTGCCGAACTTCCATACAAAATGCTGTTTCTTAGTTTATGGTAGTAGTAAAAACTTTTAGGTGCAAACATTTCTTATTTTAAAGATGTATGAGTTTTGAGATGGGATTAAATACTGCCTTACCATAAGAAGCATTTGAAATACATGGATAGTCTATTTTATTTTATGAAGTGAAACGATATCTATTCGATGATACAAATTAATTAACCTTCAAAATAGACGCTGTTTTCTAAATCGCACACAGATGCAAATATAAAGCAAGTATCAACAATCAACATCAAGAACAGCGCTTATTGTTAATAAATCTTAAAAAGTTTCAATCGCCTTTAGTTTTCAGATATAATTTAAAAGGTAGGTACATATTTAGAAAAATAAAATAAAATAATTTTTTTTTTATTTCTTTCAATTGTGAAGTAATTGAATTGAAATCAGTGTATTTAGTTTCGAGTATTAAGAGTAGAATAATATCACATTTTTAACGCCTTGAGGAACACTTACTGATAGTTATTACGAAATTAAGGCAGCTATCAAATTAATATTGCAATAATTTTTTTTATAGTTTGTAACGTTCCTGATTTCATTTTCATCTAATTCTGTTATTTATTATTTTTTAAAAGATTTTCTATATGTTTGAAGAATACAGGGACATGGTTATGTGTTATGATGAAGCTTAATTAAATTCGTCCGAAGTTCAGCGTGCTTATCGAAAGAGCTACCCATTACACGTTCATAATGTTGGGCCATTTCTTGATTTGCATAAGCGTTTGAAAGAAAATGATTGTTTCAAAAGTGTAAAAGTTAATATTAGGATTATCGTAACTCAACGTACTGTGGAAAACGCCGAGACTGCTTTGCAAAAGTAAAACATAATCCGATAATAAATAGCGGAAAAATAAGTTCAGTCGGAAGATTAACTGTAAATCAGACATATTCGCAACAGTTTCTTCGTTCATTTCATTCGCAGAAAATTTATCATCTATTAAAACAGGATTATTTAACTCGTGTACAATAGTGAGAGCAGGTTTTAGTCGCGACCTATTGATATATCAACAGGTATAATCGAGAATTACGTATTTGGTAGGTTTTGATCGTCCAATCAATTGCCAAACGAACCCTGTCGATTTTTGTAAGAAAATGAACTGAACACATTATTAGAAAATGTCACATTAAACGTTATTTAAAGAATGTACTAGCAAGAATTTTTTTTCTAAAAAGATATAGAAATAGGTGGAATGGAATGGTCGTTTAGAGAAATTATAAAACCAATTAGCCACCATAGAAATGCAGGTAAACATGAAATAAGATTTAATATACGAGGAAAAAGTTATCAAAACAATTCCATCAATTTGAACACCTTTTTTAGAACTAAGTAACTTTCTTTATTTAAATGGCCGCAGTGGTTAAACTATTGAAACGATAGGTGCCGTTCATTCAGGGACGGTGACATTTTTTCAGATAGTTTAATCCCGGATCGACTTGCCATGTTGGGAGCAAAGTGATTAACAGCATCATAAAAGGCGAATGATGCTGTCATCAATTTGAACACAACTCACACACACTTTAGTTGCAGATAGCCAGACAAGTAATACAGCTTACGAAATCACCCACTTTATTATGTTATGTCATTTTTAAAGCTTATATCGGGCAAGTAGCGATTCATTTTCGTTACGGGATATTTATATATATTATTTACTAATTCTTTGTGAGACAATGATGTGTATCTGTCTCTATAGAAAAGTATGTAAAACTTGAAGCTTTTTGTTAACTGCTCAGCGCTCGTGGTATAGCACACCACTAAGAAATGTTAAAACCATTCTTCATTCTTCTCAATAAAAACAATCTAATACAAAAGTTGTACGTAATCTTCTTCTAACTATAAACGCTGCTATAAAAAGTAATGAAATATACATATGTAGGAAAATAAGAAGAACAGAGCGCGTACCTAAGGTCTGCTAAAATAAACTGAAATTGAAATTTGGAAATGTTCAGGTTCTTTTTCGCGGATACTGAACGCTTTTATCGATATCTGTAGAAGTTTGTAAAGCTACTTAACTCGTGTTTATTTCCAGATATTTCATTTTCACCGGAATGCTACTGCTTTAAGACAGGAAATTAATCGTATACGCTGTTCCAATACAACTACCTGCTTCAAAGTAAAGTTGTGGTTAATACACACATCCATTTACTACACAAGCTGTAAATGAAAAGCTTCTCTGAAATAAAGTCTTAAACGATTTTACATTCAAGAGTTTTAGTTTTAAAAACAGTATAAGACGTATTACTCTTATTTATAATAGATTTTAATCACAAAAAATGTATTGCATTACAATTTAAAGTGATAGTATGATTGTTATCATTTAAATTCAAGCGTTGAGAATTTTAGTATGTGATATTGGTTACAGTGTAAGAGTTTTTGTGATTTTTTACCTATTACCACTCCCAAGCAACACATGATAGTATATTAAACATTTATTTTAATTTCAAAGTGTGTATAGATGTTTATTTCTCTTCAATCTAATAATATATTAACCGTGCTTCTTATGCCATTAGTAAACATTGGCATTGAAGATATACATATTTTATAAGCCTCAGTTATTAGATTGAAACGTTTAAGAAATGCGTGTATAATTTGTAAATAAAACTGTGTTTATTTTACGTGATTGAACGACTTTCTGTAATTAATTTCAGCTCAAAAATTATACAATCCATTAGAAGGAGACGATTAAAAACAGGCACGGAACATGCTTCACATTTAAATATAAATTATCTCAAAGATATGAAAAATGTAATTATTGAATACATAACTTAAAATATTTAAGGGAAGTAACGGCTGTCACTACGTTGACTTTAGCGTAGATTTAGAAACTGATGTGATTTACAGCCAGTGAATGTAATAAAATTCGAAAGCTGAAGGTTACGATAAACGAGTCTTATTTGTTTGTATGAACTATACCACTGGCTGCTAACTCTATTAGCTTGGGATCATCTAAATTTACGCTAAAGCTAACATAAATTAAATTAAATGATATCACACGCTTCCACGGTTCAAGTCTATATTATTATTAGGCCGTCCAGATTTTGACTGCGCCAAAATAAAATCAATCTAAAATGAAGTAAAACAAAAGCACCAAAAATATAAAATCTTCTCACTCGACGTTTTGCCTCTATTGTAAGTGGCTTCTTCAGGAGCAAAAAGTGGGTAGAAAATGCCAGGTGGTTCCGGTAACTCGACGTGTAAACCACGCTACAAGTGAAAACCTTCTCAAAGTTTTCCCACCTTGGAAACGCCAACTGTGGACATACTATATAACAATTTACGATTGCTTGATAGTCATGGACTACCGACTTCTCTCTTAATCCGCATAACGTTGCAAAAAAATTACGTCGAGCGAAGAAATTCACTTTAAGTAAATTCATTCAAATTCTCAAAATTCTTAAAAATCAAGGTATATTCTCGTTTAAAAGAATAGTCACATTTGCTAGAATTGAAAGATAATTTTTTAATTCAAGTGTAATCTCCTGCCTATACTTGTCAGGTTATATCCTACCCATTGGCCAATCTTCCATACCCTCTTGAATGGATGAAGTATCTCTAAGATCCCTACGATCAATTCTTAGTTTACGACGAGCACTAATTGTTGCATCTAAAAGAGATTGCGAGGTTATCATTAATATGTCATTTAACTAACAATAATGAGTAAGTTAATAAGTTAAATATATAATACCGATGTAAACGGATATTAAGAACCTAAATATTGTATTATCATTTGCTATACATTTGCAATTAAACAATAACTTCGCGTGTTCAAAGTATTAAATTAAGTAAAGAATAATAATAAATTATCTGATAACTAATTATTCAGAAAACAAAAATCAGTAAAAATGCACTAGAGGCTAGTATATGGCAATTGGTCGATGACGTTGTTAATTTAATTAGTCGCTCTTTATGCGTTTAATAATAATACATAATAATTTCTTTATTGTTACACCAAATGCACAACTTAAATAATAGGTAGTTAACAGGAGACAAAACAATGAACCTCTGCAAATGGATCAACAAATGGCCGAATTTAGATAATTCTGCTTTTCGATCCAGCCACCCAAAAAAAAATTGACAAGAACAAAAGTCAGAATTGTATTGTCAAAATTGTATTGATCCAAACCGTGGGGGGTACTCACCAGGCCGTGGAGTCCACTAACATGGATCGGCGATGGGCTGGCGGTGTAATGGCAGGCGAAAACCGAATATTGATATTATGCATATCAGTGCGAAACCTGATTCTTAGATAAAGATACGACGATGTTTTCAGGTTTAAAATTTTGTAAACCGACAAATAATCTTTCTGACAATAAAGCTTCTTCAAATTGGAATAAGCATTTCTGATACAATGTCCCACGTGTTCTTTAAATCTAAGTTCTGAATCCATATACAACGCTAGATTTCTGACCGTACTGCTACACTTCAGAGGTAAATTATTAATCTTAAGTTTTGTGTTGCAAAATGAGTGTCAGCCTTCTTACCAAAAACAATAATGGCAGTTGTCCTAGGATTGATGTGTAAAAAATTTTGGATTGACATTTTGACAATGTTAGCAAGGTCAGAATTTATGGTGGCACTGGCAGCAACTATGTCTTCACGATTAAATGAGAACTATATTTCAGTATTATCTGCATATAGGTGATAAGAACAATGTTTAAGGGACTTATGCAGCTTGGATGTATAAACAGTGAACAAAAGAGTTCCCAGAATAGATCCCTGAGGTACTACGCACAGGCAGGGTATTCGAAGTCTTGTTATTCAAAACTATATACATACTTCTTGACATTGGAATGAAAGATAACTCTTGATTAATGGTGATGCATCATTACTGAAAGCTAGTGATTTTAAAATAATAATAAGTAGGTCATGATTAAGAGTGTCGAAAGCGCACGAGAAATGTAGTCAAATTAGTGTTGTAATTTTACCTGAGTCGACCCCGCAGATATCATCCACAATCGAGGATAACGCAGTAGCACAGCTATAATAAGGTCTGAAATTGGCGGGAAGAATATTGTGTTTATTAATAAACTCTCTGATTTGAATTTCCAATAATTTCTCAAAAATCTTGGACATAACACATAGGATGCTAATGGGACGTAAGTTGGGATATACGTCAAGTTTCTTATTTTTTTGGCAACAGAATAATGCCCGACTTCTTCCAAACATTTGGAAAGAAGCCAGACGATATGGAACTGTTGAATATGTGAGCCATAGAGGGAAGGAGATGGGGACAGCAAAGTTTAATGTGCTTCTAATCTGATCCTCAGTCACTGGCTTGAAGTAAAAGTGGTGATCAACACAGCTGTCAGCCGCCACTCCCAGGTAATAGTTGACAGCGTCGAGATTAACAGCAGCTGTTGAGGAGCACGTTGAACTAACATCTGTCGTGTCATATCACATGATATGCATGTGATACAAATATGGCCCATCACATAGGTACTAAATCTTGAACATATACAACTATATACAACCAACTTTGTATTATCCGTTAATACGTTTTTGTAAAACAACCAGTTCCCGATATTAACTGGTTGTTTTACAAAAAACGTAAAGGTTTAGAATACGTTAAATAGGACCATTAAACTAACTATATTTTGAAAGAGTATACACAAAATAACATAGTAAACGTAATTTATACGAAGAACGTTTAAACTGCACGCATAAGAAACAAATAATATACGTTTAATACCAAATACGTATGATGTTAACATTTACATAATCCATCTTACGGTTATATATCTTTACTATGTTAATTAAGCATTTATTGTAACATGGTGTATTGATTGGGTATATTTACTACGATGCGGACGTTTTCGATACCTTCACTAATTTGGCAATTCTAAATATTATAAATATTTATTTGTAATCTTAATGTAATAAGTGTAAGATTTAGTTACCTCTTATATAACATATACTTTGTATAACCATCCAACTACTTTCAAATAACTATCTAATTAAGTGCCGGTTATTTATTTTACGTAAGTATGAATTGTTGCCGATTTTGTAGAAATGTAGATTTTTCGATGTTTGAGGTGTAATGGTTTCATTATAGATGTCTTATTTACCTTGAGATTTTATGGGCTTGTTTATTTCGCTTACAATATCGTAAAATCGTACCTGAGCAAAATCTGATGTCTTGTTGTCATGGGATCTGCGCGATTAGCAGTAAATACACTTGACCGAGACATATATTTGAAAGAGCAAATAAAACAATAACTAAGTAGAGGTCATGATATTACGTGATCCGTTAAAAAAGGTGCTTTGTTTTTCTAAGATGTAGGACTCGTTATCGTATTATGAGTGATTGATTGTATTTTTGTTACCGTGCAATAAACTTTTATAGCTCAATTGTTATCTAATAAGTTTTCGGCAGTAAATCTATTTACTATGTATACACAATTACGTTAATTATATTTTATTTTTTGTCTCGTTGCAGTACAAATACTGTAAAATTACAATTTCTGATTGATCCTTGAGGAATATATATTGTCAGTAATTGCAATAAAAAATGTTAATGCAGTACATATTAGCATGTAATTTAAAAGTTAAGTTTGAAGGTGCTTATTTGTGTATGTAGGTACTATTAGAGCTAGACAATGCGCTTTCGCAATATCAGTCGATTCCAGTGTAGATTATTGATATATCCGCTTATTTAGTGCTAACATTTATAAATCTTATCCTAGTTGTATCTCACAATTCTATACATTTTAAGATTTCGTACTATTGTCCTTCAACGAAAATGGTAAATTATGTATTGTTACCGTAAATGAGACATCTTAATTTATATACTAATGTGTTGAATATATACACGAAGATATATATGTATACAGTACAATAACTAGACTCGACAAAGAAGAGTAAGTTTCAGTGCAGTGCGGAGAACAACGTGGAGGGATCGAACAGCCGTATCAAGGCGAGCGTTTAGTAACTTTTACATACTCACATCATTTATGTTCGTGACTTTCATGTGTGAGCATAGGCGATGCGGACGCATGAATGTTTGCACATACAATAATGACAAAAATATATTATATAGAGTGCTGAAACTGTACTGTTTTAAGACGCTTCCATGAAATCACAAACTAGCTGGCGTCTATGAAATATTTGAATCATTAACTATGTTTACACACTTGTTTCAGTCAAATGAGCACTGTGTGCGGAATAAATATTTTTTTAATGATGAAAACGATCGTTCCACATCCAGTGATATTATTTTCAAATTTAAAGTAATCCTTCTGACAACTTAATGCATCTTTCGACGCACCTTCACAAAGTTGTCTTAGTATGAGAAAATCTGAATCCTTGTCAATAACACTTTCGAATAACAACCACCATTTTTTTCTTTCAATTCTGCTTTAATTCTTCTTGCAACATAGTCACGAGCAAATGGCATAACGTTTCTTATCGATGTCCAACTCGGTAATGTATAATCCGAATACTTGCTCCAGAAGGAAACAAATGCTTCTTGGTCTAGTAAAGTGAACGATAGATTACATAGAATAAAACAAACAGCTGTATGAAATATTAATTGTTCTCTGTATTGTTTGCCACGGATTGCAGAACATACTTTTTAGGTGGCGTTCAAAATTCCACCTGCTGGTACACGTCAAATAGTCATCGATAGAATTACTGAAAACTTCATTTTTGTTAGGTTATAAATCAAAAAAGAAGAACCAAAACATTTTTTCCACGAAAAAGTAGCTTTAATTACAATTAATAATAAATACATAAAACAAGCTGATTTACTCCTATTTCATAATACAGTAATCATACAGTTATATGCAGGTATACATCATTCATTAAATGCATATTCTTTTGGATTCACATCCTCGCAACGTGTGAATTACATGTATGTGTATGTATATGTAATTTTGAATTTCATATGTAAATGCAATTCCGAGTAAAACGCGGGGATTTATGAATATGAATTGATTTTCCTTTATTTCATCAGTACCATATTTTACCTATACAAAATCTACTTTGCTGAAAAGAAGGTCGTAGTTCATAACGAGGATTCATTTTCTATCTGAGCTGTTACTGATTCTTTATAATATCATCTCTTCTGAAGAATACACTATTGAACTTAATACATTATGGCTATATAATTTTTTTTCAAGTTGGCTATTATTTTTTACTGTGTAAGATTGATCAATTTAACTGAAATAATGCGTAAAATGATATAATATAATAATAAATACGGCGTATCAGTGAATGGCTTATTAAACTTCTCATTGACGTAACCGTAATTGTAAATAGTACCTAGTTTCCAAGGATGTTGCCGTTTTACTCTCTCACGTTGATGAAATCACTTCACTTGATTCTGACTGTCATTATCCAACTTGTCTGAGACGAAATCAAGATGACTATTTAAAAAGTAAATCTTCAAACCCATACCAGCATATTATAGGACCTGCTTTAGTCTGCCTTATTGTTGCTTCTTTAAAAGTTTGGATTTGCTCAGAAAATTAATTTATTTATTATTGTATTATTATGGATTATTGTCGTATTGGAGGTCTTCATTGTTGAGATGCGGGACAGCAGTTACCCGCCGTTAGGACTTTAGGTGGGAGTAATGTGTGTTGCTGTTAACTTGACGTATAAACCATTCTAGAAGTGAAAGCCTTCAGGAAGAACGAAAAATATGCAAAAATTGGTAGGTAGTAGGGTTTTCAGAAGTATATGAGACCAAAATTAAACGATCTAAAATTAAGCAATACCATATCACTTCTTTAATACAACATATTACAAATCTGTCAAGGTTCCAGAGTTTGTCTCACTGTTATTCTCCGTTCGTGTCAAAGAATTATACCTAATTAAAATTTCATAACCCTTTCCATTTGATATGGTTAGAGTCATATCAGTTATTCAATTCTTTTGCATACATCCGAATAAATTAAAAAAATGACGATAATCTATGCAATATGTAGGTACTTACATATAATAATAATAATTTAAGCCAAGACGGTGATTCAGGTAGGTACGCAACGAACCTAATGTTAATTTATCTTAAAAATTTTTATTAATTGATAAAGACATAAATATTGTCGAAACGTTTTAATTTCTGAGTAATCAATACACAATGTAAAGCAATAACACAATAAGAAAATAAGTCTCATATCAAGAAAAAGGATAGTTTGTTTTAATTTAATATCAGTTACATTTCTACATTAAGTTTTAAAATTCCGTATATTTAGATGTCGTTTCTGCAGCGTTGTTTCACAAATAAAAGGTTTTGTATTTTCTACAACTTAAAATTAAAATTGTGCCTTTCTTTATTACATTGATATAATAATTAAGTTACAGATAGGTTACTAGAAATAGTATTTTTAAACACGATCTTTGCTTCAAACATTGAAATAATATTACCTCGGCCAGTAAAGCCAATTTAAAATAATAGTAACCGCAATAGATGTAAAATACTGCTGGCAACCAAGAAAATATTGTTCAAACACAAACCCTATCAAAGAGGTTTACCAAAGGGGATTATTCCCCAGCTTGGACAAAGCATTTTATAAGAGCTCTGTTGATGTAGATCGATAATACAAACCTGTTTGTACCTACAGGTTATCTTCTGTGAGCTTAATTCTAAAGGCGAAAGATAAATATTTTTTGTTTGATAAAGCGCACTTTCTTTGAACTTAACTCCTTTAAAAGTTATTTAGTGAAATGAAATTTACATTGTAAATAGATATTATTAGTTCATGGTTTTTTAGTCAAACCATTGTTACATGCTGTTTCAAAATACGAATGTACGGAAAACGAAAGTATGTGTTTGTAAATAATAGCTAATAATGCAAAAGATCGTTTGCTTTTTGCAATGTGGAAATCGTAATATTTGATGCTCTTATATGCAAAATTCTGTCGTTTTCCAACTATCGTCTTTATAAATAGATTCCCATGCAAATTTTACAAAAACAGTAGCTGCTCATAGTAATATGTGGATGTGCTAAATGTATGAAGTTGGTTGTTTGGAGCCACGATGAAACCGAAATTTAAATAAACTTGTTTTGTTGCTTTTTGTTAGTTAATTCTGTGTATCATTTTGCATCAAAGCATAGTAAAGCGCTTTAGTATCTCTTTAATAGCCTCTTTAGACATAAAATTACTGTCTAGTCTATCAGCGGAATGCACAAACCTGTTCGTTTATTTACCATACACGTACATACATACATGGGGATGATTACTGTGCAGTAAGCCGTGATGTCGTATTATGTCAAATGTTAAACTCTAAAAGATAGCACTTGTTGAGTGAAAACGTTCCAGTGCGTAGCCAATTTTAGCGAATTTAAAATTAGAACACTTGTGAGTCATCCAATAAGTCCTCTCATAATCCGAAGCCATAAGGACATTATTGTTTCAATGACCTCAGAAAGATTCTGAGACAGTTTATTGGTCAATAATTTGCTTGAAGCGAGTCGTGTATTTTGAGCGTTATTTGCGGATGTCCGGTAAAAATCGTAGGCTCAGTATAGCTTTTAAAAAATTTTCCAGGGTACTAATAATTTCTTCGACTACAAGAGCCTGTCTAGTTCAGAATGATATACTGTACAAATCATGGACCTATGGTCGGTGCTTGGTTTAGTCACGAACAAAATTAGCTCGAGAACTTGAAAACAACTAGAATAGTACTCTCCGCGATATTTTGTAGAAAATTTAACGCTCTGCAAAAAAAAGGTCTTACAAGTTTTCTTGATATCTTACACGATTAAAGCTGGATTCGCAAAAAAAAAAGGAAAATATCGCAAAAATACCCCTAATTGTCCCTTCCTTTGCAGAAGTAGGCTTAACGACAGAAGAAAAAATTGTTAAGACTTCTTTAGTAGAGCATGCAATCTTCTCTAAAAAAGTCTGGGAGAGCACTATTCTAACTGTTATGGGTTTTAGGTTATCGAGCTAATTCTGTTCGTGATTAAGCCGAGCCCCGACTATAGGTGCAAGATTTGTACTGTATATTTACAGGGTGGGCCACTAGAGAGGTAAGTGGCTGTATCGCGGAAAGTATTTGTCCTAGGTTCTGCGGAAAAAAATATTGACAGTTAAAGTGGCCAAGAGAAATTTCTGGAAGTTATTTCCAAGTTCCAGATTTTACCGCTAGAGGGCGTAACTGCTATGTTCAAATCTCTAATTCTTATTATCTCAGAAAATCGCAGACTACTTTGATCTCATCAATTGCAAACCTATTTAATACCAGATAAATTTCTTTTGTGACATTTTTTCGTATCTGTCATAATAAGAGGGAGAGGGGGGGGGGGGGAGAAGACCTTCGCTGCGGTGCCGAAGAAACATAGGTCGGCGAAAACTTCCAGTGGTACGTAATCGTTGAACTAAGCGCGAAAGAAACCTTCTTCCGAAATTATAGCGATGTGGATACGCAACACATGCTCTCTTTGAGCTATTACTGCATTCTGAAAACGTTCAAAGTAAACTGCTATCATATCGATGTCCTCAACATTCGTAACAAGCATTTTAAATGGTCAATACCAACATCAACGGAAGACAAAAATAAATAATTTGACGTTATAATACTGTCATTAGAGATATGCAATGTTTTATTTTTTAAATTATTATTGCCCGACTCGTTTGTATCTTTATACTTACTAGTTTTCTTTCTGCGATAACTTGGGAATCAACAGAGATATCGAGATGCGGTTTTCAGCAAAATATGTGTAATTTAGATCTTCTTACGAACCTATTAACTCAATAGTATCGTTCCATTTAACTTTTTTAAGAAAATCGTAAAAATAAGTTACTGCTCTAGAAAGCGATCTCTAGTTTATGAGTTTGAAAGTAATCTATATAGCATACAAACGCTGTTTAGTCCATACAATTCCTTTTCAAACGAGTCCAATATTATTCGGATAGGTTGAATAGTAACGGAAATATTAAACTTTAAACATCGATGAATAAAAGGTCTTTCGCCGCCCTTAGTATGACAGATACGAAAAAATGTCACGAAAGATAACTATCTGGTATTAAATAGGCTTGCAATTGATGAGATCAATGTTATAGCTTATTCTGCGATTTTCTGATATAATAAGAATTTTATATTTGAACAAAGCAGTTAGGCCCCCTAGCGGTAAAATCTGGAACTTGAAAATAATTTCCAGAAATTTCTCTTGGCCACTATTAATATTTTTTCCCACAGAACCTAGGACAAATACTTACCGCTTATTCGCCTCTCTTATTGGCCCACCCTGTTCATATAGTTTATACCGACCCATATGAGAGAGCGAACCATAGCCAATAAGAATGTTATTAAAGATGCGGTTAATTTCATGATTTAAAACAGTGATTTTAACCTTTTTATGTGATTGGAAAACGCTACGATCTTTATCTTGATAGATTATGCTTAGCTTTCAAAAGATGCCAAAAAGCCTTATTGTTGGAAACGTTCTAGAATACGACCTTATACCACCTTTCCCCCGACAAGATATCACCGTCAGGAAGACAGGCCGTGAGATTGTTTGCTGAGTCATTGCCAGAAGAGGTTGGGTTAGTTGAACCCATTTATACGCCTAGTATTTGTAATTTTACAAAATTTTACTGCTGTCTACAATCACGACAAGCATAGATTCTTATTTCCGTTATAAACATGACCCGGTTCATTCGCGGAAATGGTTCTTTACCTGCAAGTTGGTCAAAATGTATCTAACTATTACTTTCTTCGGTTTCAGTAAAAACAATAAGTTCGTATTTTTTGTGGTGGGTACAGCTGCAGCGAATTCCATGGCTTTGTTACATTGCGACATAATGTTACGCTGTTAATTACATATTAACGAGGAATAGCAGCGCCGGAGTTATAACTCAGCGAGACGTGCCACAAGCCCCATCAAGATCAAGATTTCGACCTCGAATCATACGCATTGTTCTACGGATAGTTAATTTCTCGTACCCCAGTGAACTGTCAAGGTGTTAAATTATATCTAGTTATGTCAAAGTTTAACTATTTATGAAATAATTTATTAGTAGAAATAATGCCAACGCAGAAATTTTTCGGAAACCAGAACTGAAATATTCTTTACAGAACAGTGTGAGTAAAATACTCCCAATAAGTTACTCATTATTAGAATAATTTGTCTGTAGTTAATATCACGCAATCTTTAAGCAGGAAAGCAGCTGAGTGGTTATGTTGTGTGTATAGAAAAAATACAGCCCAACAAATTTTAAACTTCACGGTTGTATTTCACTCCAATATTCAACGGCAACACCATATTCGCAATTTTCAAATAGTAAAAAAAGCTCAGTTTTGTTCGCTCCAAGTTTTCTCAGCAAATACTATTTTCCCTTGCTAAATAACCTTTTCAATGAATTTAAATCATATTCAAACAGCTTGCTTGAATAATGACTCACGATTTCCATACTTTTAACCAGTTTCCTAATGAATTGAACGGAAAATATTCGAGTCACCGCAAAATAATTTGTTTAGCGTTCAGCTATTACTGAAGGTATTTTAACGAGTGTATGTAATTTCTCATATATGTACAAGAGAGATACGAATAATCCTATTATTCATATTAAATACTAACGCCTACTACGGACGTACTCAATGATATGGTAATTTATTGAAGCTATCAAAATTAATTATCGTTGAGTATAATGACATTCAAAATTGTGTATCTTTTAGAGAGGAAAGGGCGACAGATTCCTGAGCGTGATTAATATACACCGCTTGTTTTGTAAAAGGTAGCGTGTATATTGAAATTATTCCACTAAAACATGCTTGTTGTCTACATACATTCATGTAAGTGTGGCGTAAATATGGAGCTATTATTGGTACATACACTATATAACAAGCCGTATCTTTGTTTAGCCTACCCGCTGCCAAACAGGATATCCTTAATAATGACACATCGTGTGTATATCCCGTTATTCCTATTTAGATATTTTGTTTTACAGTGATTGAATATCACGAATAAAAGAAAAAAGTCAGAATAATACTGATGATTAACAACACACATTCCGTATTTCACAGATTATCGGCTTGTTCTTTTTTAAATCTTGGGTATTCATTTTAATAATGCATAATTATGTTTATTGTTGAAGGTTTATGTGTGAGATGTAGGTAAATGATAAGAACAAGAAAGCAATTACCTACAGCTTTGTGTGAGAAGTATCTTAATATCTGTACCTGAATAGCGTAAGGTGCACGTCGTGTTAATACCGCTCTGTTATTAATAAGTGTTTTCACGGTTTTCACTGAAGTCTTTTGGATAGATATTTTGCAAATATATAACGAAGCATATACGTTTTCTAAATGCCTTTTACTCGGGATCAAATCGTTGACATTAAAGTAATAATTAAGGAAATAATTACTGAACTATTGCAAGACGATATATTTATAAAACGGCTGGTACGCAAAGTCGAAGAAAAACTTGGTTTTGAAGAAATAAAGCAAAAAGTGTCGGATTTAGAAAAAGAAGTGGACATACTCGTGGGCAAGCTAAAACAAATACAGGGAGATACATTGAAATTAAAACAATACAATAAAAGAAAAACCTTAAAGATTTATGGTTTGAAAGAAAACTTAAATGAAAATACGATTGATTCAACAGTTAATCTTTTAAAGGAAAAACTGAATTTTGATTTGAAGAAGAAAGATATTGAATGCTGCTATCGAGTTGGTAGAGGAGAGAATGAAAAAAAACAGTGTTATTAACCCTGAATAATTTCGGTCACAAGACTAATATACTGAACAAAAGAAAGATATTAAAGAATATGGTATTAAAATAGTTGAGGATCTTGTGCCTGGAAAATCTAGACTTCTGAAAATAGCAATTGAGACGTTGGGTAAGGATCGAGTCTGGTTCTAGAATGGACAAGTCAGAGCAAGAGCTGGCGACTCGAAGACCGTTATTTATAGCGATGAGGATATAGATAAGATACGGTATATGCAGTAAATAAAACTTGTCGTTTGTTAATTAGGAGTACTTTAGTTTTGAAAACCCTTAGTTTTCGTACAAGTTTTTTGTTGCCGCTATTTTCTCTGTTGTAAGTAGAAATTGATTGAAATTTACTGAATTGATCTGCTTGAAAAATGGATCAATATATTAGAGATATCAATTATGAGCATATAAACACTAGTGAGACCTCCTCTCTTCATGATTTCCAAACCTTTGTAAATACTCATAAGTTGCAAAATAGATTTAAGCTAATCCACCAAAATATGCGTAGTATTCTCATGAATCTACATGAATTAAAAGTTAATCTAAGTGAAATGGAGTCGGCCTTTGATTGTATTTGTTTAACCGAAACATTTGGGATAGAAGATTTAACAGTTTTCAATATGGATCAGTATGATACCATTTACCGTGGCGGGCAGATTAATAAGAATGATGGCGTGGTTGTTTATGTAAAAAAATCATATCAGTTTATAAATATAAAATAATCAAGATCGATGTATGTAATGTTGTTAAAATTGTAGTCACGTACCTATGCAATAAACAACTCCTCATAACAGTGGTATATAGACCTCCCTCAACAAATGTAATAGAATTCCTTGATGGATTGAGAAAATATCTGCATGCAGTGAAAAGCTACAATAATATTGAGTATCATCTGTGGGCAGGTAATATTAATACCGATTTAAAATCTGAAAGTCCTACCACTTCTGACTATTTGAATCATATGGCAGAATATGGTTATCTATCTACTATAAATACAAAATGGGTTTGGTGCTACCCGTACTGAAGTTGATCATATTTTTGTCAATGGTGTTTGTGCCGTGTGTTATAGATCTCTGATAATTTAGATAAAAAAGAACGAGAATTGCCTATTAATAAAAAGCAATTATTAAATATTCCAATATAAAGACGGATTCACAGAATTATGACTGGAATTTTACTTATTGAATGATATTGAGGATATGGCGACCTTTTTGACAACGCTATTACAAGATCAAATTCGCAAACATACTATGAACATGAGCGAAAAAAGAACTGCTGTCAAACGTAAGTCGTGGATAACGGATGGACTTGTAAAACTATTAATATTAGAAATGGCTTAGGTATATAAAAAATATAAGAATAGTTGCAATAATATACAATTAAAGCTTGACTACCTCAATTACCGAAATATGGTGAATACATTGAGAGAACATAAACAAAAATATTATCACTAAAAAATCACTAACAATAGATTTGAAGCAAAGGGACTCTGGAAAGTACTCAATGATGTTACTAGAATTAGTAGGTCTACATATATATTATGTAAATGGCGTGCGTAACGAAAATAATACTTTTTTAAAAGATGATCGTACAATAGCGGATACATTCAATAATTATTATATTAACATTGGTAATACATATGCTGATAGGATTACGACGCCTTCGTCAGCACCACCTAAACGGTATATTTTCCACTAATCATTTTTTCTAGAGTCTGTAACACCAACTGAGATTCGCCTGGCCACGATACGATACGCATGGAGCTGCTCAAGGAAGTGTCTAAGGAATTGGCCAATGCTTTGGCAGCTTTAATAAATAGAATATTTGAAGTAGGTATTTGTCCATCTCAATTTAAGCTGACAGTCATTTGCCCTATTTATAAAAGCGGAAGTAAAGACAATGTTTCGAACTATCGGCCTAGATGTATTATCACTGGACTGGCGAAAGTTTTTGAAAAGACTTTGAAGGCAAGACAGACTCCTACCTCGATACATATGGTTTGATATCTAAATCTCAATTTGGGTTCAGAACTGAGGTTTCAACTGTAGATGCAATAACTATACTTACGTCTGAGATATAAAAACTGATCGATACTAGTACTCCGTCTCTGTGTGTATACCTTGACTTAGCAAAAGCGTTTGACACCGTAAGTCATACTGTGCTGCGAGGGCATCTACCTCGACAAAATTGGAGTGAGCGGGATAGCTTATGACTTATTTCATAACTAATACCTCCAGAACCGAAAGCAGATTGTTAGGGTCAACGAGGCATACAGTGCCGTGGGAGTGGTGACATGTGGAGTACCGGAAGGAACTGTGGTAGTACTCGTGCTATTCACAATTTATCTCAATAACTTGTTCGATGTAGTGACAACTGGAAAAATCATTAATTTTGCTGATGATACGGCAGTTTTAGACAGCAGTGAAAATTGAACTGATCTAAGGAACGTTGTAGAATCGAATTTTCAAAATATGCTAGATTGGTTTGATCATCAATTTGTTATCTGTGAATTTTGATAAAACATATTTTATGCCATTTGCATCATACGTGAGCGGGCTACCAAACCATAAACCATAAATTTTTCCCGTCAGTGTAAAATTATTACGTTACATTCAAAGCTAAGTGGTAAATATTTGAGAGTAGTTATGGATTCACATCTGCGATGGCACATGTGCGAAGTTGTTAAAAATCTCAGACCAATATTGTATAAGATTAAATATCTTGTTAAAATTTTACTCCATCCACAGCGTCTAGAAAAACTGAACGTGATACAGCGACGTTTCCTGAAAATAGTATTTAAAAAGGATATACTCTATTCTACAGATAAACTGTTTGAGGAGAGTGGTGTGTTTGATGTGCGTCAGTTATATCTCTATAATATCATTCTATATTTACACAAAAATAAAAATACTTTGAATGCGATTCAACATGGGCATGACATTCGCAGTAAAAAGGCAGGCCTGTGTGTAAACTAGTTTTTCAAAAAAGAGTATTGGTCAAAGATATGTCTATCTAGCAGGTAAAACTTTTAATTCACTGCCTGAGAATTATAAGCGTTTTATGTATACAGTTAACTCTATTTCAATAGTTAAGAATACATTAAAAAAATATGTTAGGTCACTAGAGTAGGAATTTTGTTGGGACTCTTATAGAAATGAATGAATAGTTTTGTGTGGACGTGATTTTTGTATCTGTGTACTTATTATTGCTGCCTACCTTTATTTATTATTGGCTATTGTTACTTATTAGTGCACTTGCGTTACAAATGAAATGATGTTTGATTTTATATAGCTATATTTTTATACCCATAGCGCAACTCACTTAGAGTGCAAAACAATGCTATTCATTATCCATTAAATTGTGATAAAAATTTATGTTACTTGTCGGGTCGTCTTACATTAACATAATAATAATAATAAGTTTATTTCATATAACACATACAGGTGTACATGAAAACGTCAATACATAATTGTATATTACAAATTATAAAATTCATTTATATTATAAGGTTCTAAATTAACTAAAAATTCTAATAACCTATTTTTTAGAATATTCAAAGTGGGTGCTGATTTTATTAAGGCTGGTAATTTGTTATAGATTTTTAGGCTAGAATAATACAATCCTTTTTTCTGTAACTGTAAGACGATGAATTGGGAACATGTTTATAGATAATGGTATTTATCAAGGAGCTTTATCAAGATTCAGATGCACTATACCTTAGCATTAAATGAAGGTATTGAACTCAAATTGACTGTCATTTTTCGGAATATGATAAAGCCTTACACAGTATATTTTCGAACCTATTATTACGAGCCTCGCGCAAGTACAATATTGGATTTTTCTAGAAATTGTGCATCCTAGAAATATCTAGGACCGTCTGAAACAAGAACATTCTGCATGCGCTGTGGAGTACAAGAAGTCGGGCATATTTATCCGGGTGTTGACACTGTATCAATTTGGTCAATGGTGAAATAGGAATATCATTGCAATACTTCGTTATTGCAGATTTTAGTTTTTTGATGTATTGTTTATTATTGGCATACATCTCTTACTAATATTCCTGAAAGATTTTCGATGTGATTTAGATCGGGCTAGTGGGCAAGCCATTGTGATAAAATGATTTCGTTTTGATGAAACCACGCCTTTGTTTGTCTGAAATTATGGATAGCTGCATTGTGTTGCTGAAATATCAAGTCTTGCGTCGGCAACTGTTTTCCAAAGTCCATCAGAATCATTTCCAGAAGTACCATATAAGAATTAGAATTCATTATCGTAGAAATAAAACTCAAATCATTATACTACCACCATCAAAATTTCGGCACATCTCAACTTCAGTGTTTTTGCGGATATCATGCCAATAATATTTGAATCCATCAGCCTCGTCCAAGTTAACTTTCTTATCGTCAGAAAATATAACGGTGTTCACTCATGATCCCATCTTACATGATCTTGCGCAAATTTAAGTATTGTTTATATGTCTCTTTTAGGGGCGGTTTTAAAACTTTATTTAACCACCGAAAACATTTATTCCCGGATAAAATTTGTTGTACACGTCTGTTAGTTACTGGTAAAATTAAATGGCATTTTATTTATTGCGCGCTTACATTACCAGAAGATGCTGATCGAAATATCGATGCCTTCGAGTTAGTTTTTGGTTACACCCCTTACCGTAATTTTTGCCGTAGGAATTACTCAACTTTATAAAGTTGGTGATGAGATGATGGGTTGGTCCTATTTTCTTAGCTGTGGCTCGATTTGAAAACCCTACCTCTTTATAACAATTTTTTTACAGTGAACAGCGCTTATCGAGGTATCCAGCAATTAATAAAAAAATTTCTAGTTTAAGTTATCTATTTTTTAGTCAATATTTCGCACCTCAATCTAGTGCTTCATCAGGGCATACAATAAAACTCTGTATGAGAAAATCCTAGCCAATAATACAACAATTAGGTCGTGGATGATGCAGATAAAATGTAATTACATTATTAGAAATCACGTTGAAATTACAAAAGTTATAAAAACATTTTAACAGGTTAAAATTACACGTGTAAGTGAAGTTCCATTGAAAAGCCTTTTGTCTCAATAAGAATTAATACTTGCATTATGTATGCATTTAAGAACAAACAAAGAATGATGTTGCGCCGACAAACTTTAACGCAATTGATCTGTTCCTCTACAAAAGCGAAAGTACTTAGCTCCTAGAAGTTAGAGCATTTAAAGCACGTAGTTGTTGAATTACTTCATTTATTTGCTAATTTACTTTGAGATTGACATTGACACGCCGTACATCTTTATTGAATTACGAGTCAATTTGTATACAATAGACATCCGTCTTTAGAACGTATTCGGTAACCAAATATTTGAATATTCATGAGGAAAGGTCTTAAAATTGACGAGTTCAACGTAACTTCAATATTAATAAATAGGTGGCTGTTAGTTTCTGAATTCAACCTCTCTTTTCTTGCTGCAAAGCTAACCTTCTATTATTTGAGGGTACATACTAAATTACACCCAGATCTGCTACATTGCATACTGTTCGCTGAATACAAATTGTGCTTACGATAATGCTGAAAAATGTGTTTACTTAAGAGAATGGTTCTGAAATCCTGATTCAAAATTAAAAAAATGAAAATAATTTGTAGCATTTTATGTGCTTCGTAAACTATGATGCTTAATTTGAATTTTACATTAACAAGAAATATTCATTTGTGTGAATTGCATTAGTTCCAATTCGACTTGGTGTCGAAACCGCAGAAGTAGTTGATTCAATTATGGAAACTTAATTGAACTAAATTAAACGTGTAAAATCATCGAAGTTAGTTGTAGAAAGGGTGTGATACTATAGTCATCCACATTTTAACTGTATTGAAGTAATTGAGGTACTTTTAGTTCTATACTTTTCCGGGCTGTCCGAACTACATACTAATCTTACATTTACGTGATATATGATAGAGATTGTTCTTAGTAAAAGCATTCTTTAATAGAACTGCAAAATAAAGAGAACGACATCTTATAACATCTTTTACATACATTTACAACTTATTTCATGAAGAAGCGATATTTCATCGGCCAGGTTTTAATAAAAATGTAAGAATATTTGAAAGTATCGCTTGCTTTTCTATTGAACATTGCTATTCAATTGAGATTTGCATCGTGACGCAAATACGTAACTTGAACGGTTGCCAGTGAAAGAAGGCGTATAGATAAATAAAATGGAATTCTCAACTTTCCTTGACATTTTGTATGTTAAACCTATCGGATGACAACACTTATCTAAATGTACTACTATATTTTTGAACAGAAATTTTAATCGTTAATACATTATATCTAATATGATTTATGAGAGCAAACTAGATTTATTTATAAAAGTGCAACTTTCTGTAATTTTTTAATATTATCGAACCTGTCCTTATATATCAGCAGCTTATGTTATATATAAGCTCTCGGCAGCAATATACGCACATACATATGTATACATACGTTCAGGTGCTATAGTCAGCTGAACGAAATCATATTAGTGTTAAAATTGCGATGAAGAAAATACATAAGCAAATGCCCGATAGATTAACCATTTATAAAACAAACGAAGTAAAATTTATGAAAACAAAAATTAAGTAGGCTACCGCTTCAAATAAAAAGTTTACCACGCAAATGGCAGTAATGATATAGTTAATAGAAACTACAGACGTTTAATTTATTCTAAATCATGCACTAGTTCGGAATTCTCTAAACCTGCCACTAAATATTTTTCAAGACATTTTCGTGAAATTAAATGTGTATGTTGGATTGTTGTTTGATGTTTCCCACATGTAACGGATGTAAAGGTAATTTTCCGGAATATTTTGAATGTATGTATATTACATATGTGGTGCAAAAACAGCTGGTCTCCAGTCCCTTACCTACACAAATTGAATAATCTAACACAATGGAACCACCGTTCAAGGGTGAACCATCTACGGTCAAGCAAACAGTGGTTTTCACATTCATGCCTACTGCGTTATTCCTACTTTACAATTATACATTTAATTAAAAAGAATCAAATTGCACGCTAACTGCTAAATTTATCTTATAATGTGACTATTCACAAGCTATTTTAATCTTCCTAAAGACGTAAAAAACACAACATAAGAATTCTTTTTAACGAATCGAATGGCATGGAAAAGAGTAACACACGTCTTTTGACAGCATTATTTAATGTACATAGGTACAAAGAAAAATATAAATTTGAAAGTTTGCTAACTATGAAACTAACTTAGATGGAATGGTGTTTTCATACATAAAAAATGTGAAGGTAGACTGAGAATTCTATTTGAAATAGGTATGTAATTTGATAGTATTTCCGGTAAAACCGAAAGTGTTAACTAGTGTGTGTTAAAGTGTTAATATACATATATTGATTAATAAAGTGCAGCTTACATACCATATTCTAAAACTCAAACAATTTTACAAGCAAAAAAAATTAAAGCGTGTATAACGTACACTAGCGTATGCCATTTGGAAAAGTTTTCCTACGAACTTAGCACTGCAAAGTTTGCATCTTTTATTTTGCCAAACTTTCAGTCCTTTTCAGGAATATAAGGTTCAATTGTCCAATCGGCTTCATATATTAGTAGACTGTATAAGTTAGTGGAAACTTCAAAATCTGAAGAAACTGGCGAATGCTGGCTATTAACAGTTAATGGTCCAAACTTAAGACTAGTTAAAGAAGGGCATATATAAAATGAAATGCTTTTTGGAAATATCACAATTATTCGTATAAGTGACCCTCGGCATGTTTTCAAATGCATGCGGGTCGTTAAGTGTATTTTATAGAGGAATTCAAAATTTAAATCGCCGATATTATTCCAAAATACGGTATTTATCCATATAAATTGACAGTGTATGGGCCATTTACCGTCAATTCGAATTAAACCACAATAAATACGCACACGTACGCACAATGATGGACATTTTCTAAATAATATAAACTATTGTTTGATTACATATAATGTCACAAATTAAATAAATATCGATTTATATCCATATTGGAGAAAAGAAATATCTAATTACTTCAATTACTAAATAATCATCATTGGCATGCTTGACGTGATTTCGAGTTGTAAAAGTAAGTTCAAATCGTGGATGCGCTTACCAGATATTAATTAAAATCTTGTTGCATGAAAACATTCAGTGTATTCGGGACGATTACCTGGTCGATTTTGTAATGTCTATTTCCTTATTCGGGGAAAAGCTGGTGTTTTTCAACAATGAAATAGAAGCGGCTGTTATTTGTTTGAAAAGTAATTAGACGAATATTAACCGCAACAATCCGTTTTACCTGACACGCCGTCAATACCAGTTTTTCCTTGGTCAACGTTGATAAAGAGAAAATGAAACGGTAAAAAAAGAGGATACCCTCAAATAACTACAGAAAATTAAGCACAATGGCAACTACTTGCGGAAAACATAGGATATTGGAAGTACGGGTAGATAATTAGCTGAACATTGTTAATTGCTCACTAGAGTTTCAAAATGAATACTTTTGTGGTAACTACAGTTAAAGCAATTTATGATGTCATAATTCACTGTTTTTTGGCATGTTTTCTACATTTCGGTTTGTTACTTTGTTAAAAAAAAGATTTTGTTGGAGCTGCGTATTTTTGTACATTAGATTCTCACAATATTTGTCGATTTAGTATTTTCGGGCGTACTAGCTTTAATTTCTTGAATAACTCATCGGCCTAATTTTTTTGTTGTATTGCACAAAACAGCGAAAACAACATAAATTATAGCATGCCTGAGATTGCATCCTCCTCACTTTTGGAATTACTAATTGCAAACACATCGTCTTGGTCTGGTTTCATCTGTTAGAGTTTATCAAGTAACGGTATTACTTATTTTAGAATAGATGTATGTAAGAAACTACTATAAAAATCATAGTACTACTACAGTTATTAAGCCAAACAAAAACTACATTTACTTGGACAAATGTATATTCATCCGTTTAATATACCGGGTGAGTTTTTTATCTTGAGAGAACGGAATATCTCTAAAACACTCCATCAAATCAAAAAAAGATCTTAATAAGATTTGTTATAATGTAGGAGGCTCACTGAATGATGCCAAACTCGACCCCCCCCCCCTCCGCGCTAGAGTGGGAGGTGGGATAACTTTGAAATCTTAAATGGGATGATTCTACGTTATCAAGTATGTAGTTTTTGTTTGAAACTATTTTTTTGATTCGTAACAGATTGCGCTATAATCCAAAAAAAAAACATGGTTGTAAACGTCTAGAAAAAAAAAACTCAAAAAAGAGAAAACATGATTTTGTGTTTTTTTTTTTATTTTAACATTAAATAACTTTTCAAAAAGCCATTCAACAACGAAGAACTTTACTTTATCATATCCATTTCAGGAAATGTGTTCGAAAATGTACATTTTCACTTCGTTACATTTATTTATTCGGAGTTAGAATGCTATTCAACGATACAGAACCGTACTTTATTCAGTAGTTAGATTATTAATTCTTAATCCAATACAAATTAGATAGTGTTGAATATTTGAGATTAACATTACAAGAGAGAATTGAAATGATTTACATCTATGAAGAAAGTAGTAGAAATATCGATAATGCTGCTAATCTTTACTCACAACGTTTTCCCGCCAAGATTTTTTCACCGAGACGTTCAACAGTTTTCTAGCGAAGGAACTGTACAGCCAAGAAAACGGACTTGCCGAAAAACAATTACTGGAGAAAACAATGAAATCGCAGTATTAGCTGCAGTAGCTAATAATCCGCACATTAGTATTCGAGAAATAGCTTGCGGATGAGGACTTTCTCAGTCCACTATCTGCCAAATATTGAAGCGTAGGAAATATCCATTTATTGAGTTTGCATGCATCAAGAACTTCATGGCGATGATTTTCAAAATCGAGTGACATTTTGTCAATGGGCGCTTCAACGGATACGGATAGATAATCCTAATTTTATTTGCTCGAGTATTATTTGCTGACGAAGCGACATTCACAAATCACGGTACGGTAACTAAAGTTGAACATCAACATCCTTGTAACATAAATGTTTGGTGTGAAATAATTAGCAATAAGCTTATTGGTCCATATCTTATCGATGGAAGCTTAAATGGTGAATAATATCGAAACACCTTGCAGAACGAACTTCCAGTGTTACTTGAAGACCTCCCCTTGGACGTATGACAAACAATGTGGTTCCAAAATGACGGTTGTCCAGCACATTATTCAAGAATAGCTCGAGAAGTATTAGGTCGAGCCTACAATCGTCGTTAGATCGGAAGAAATGGTCCAGTGTCTTGGCCTGCAAGATCGCCAAATCTTACTTTCCCTGACTTCTTTTTGTGGGGCCACTTAAAGTCTGAAGTTTATACAGAAGTGCTAACCACGAGGAAAAACATGATTGAGCAAATCGCTTGTTCAAGGATTACGCTGGAAACACTTCTCAGTTGTGTACAATCATTCCAATTGCGGATAAATAAATGTAACGAAGTGGAAGAGCACATTTTCGAATACATTTTTCGAAATGGGTATGATAAAGTAAAGTTCTACATTGTTGAATGACTTTTTCAAATGTTATTTAATGTTAAAATAAAAAAAAACAAAAGCATGTTTTCTGTTTTTTGAGTATCTTTTCTAGACGTCTATGACCATGTTTTTTGGGATTACAAAGTAATCCGTTACGAATCGAAAAAAAAGTTCCAAACAAAAACTACATACTTGATGGCGTAGAATCAGAATCTGCAATACGAATTGGGGGTTCCCATTTAAGATTTCAAAGTTGTCCCTCCTCCCACTCTGGGGAGGGAGGGGGAGGAGGCGGAGGTCGAGTTCGGCACCCTTCAGCGAGTCCCCTACATTATAACAAATCTTATTAAGATCTTTTTTTGATTTGATGTAGTGTTTTAGAGATATTCCGTTGTCTCAAGATAAAAAACTCACCCGGTATAATATCCTTCGCTTTAATTTATGAGCATTCTTCTCAAATGTACTGGACGAATATGTCAGGTGTTCTGTAATTTATACATCTCGCATTATTGAATTACTTAATTATAATCCTACCAAAGTTTTCTCTACAGTTTAATACGTATGCAGCAACGAACGAATAATTTGTAATATTTTCAAGCCTATCGAAATGCAGTAGGTAGCAATTAAGTATTTGAATGGTCGGTCCTAAAACCGAGTTAGACACTTTTGTCAACATAACAACGATAACGGTCAAATTCACATTTTGATGTAACTTCATAGACTAATATAATACCTTAGTATACGAATAACTGATTTTTTTAATCGCTCGATTACCACTCTAGATGTTTGCATTACACTCCATTTTTGTATAAATGCATGAAGCTAATTTGAAGTATATTATGTACCTATATAATTTAAAGCAAAAATAATTTATACTAATGTATTTTTACAATTTTTAAAACTTTCTCGATATCTGAATTTGGTATCTGTCTGAAGAGGCAAGTCTCCCAAATGGTAGACGTCAGTTTATCAAACGTTGTAAAACGACGATTTATCGAAGAGTTATTACAGACGACTATGAAGACACGCATACTGAAAGATCGCCATGTACAGTGGCGGGTAGCCAAAGTGCTAGCTCCAAGTTACAGTCTATTGTTACGCTACGTTTATAGATACTCGGCACATGTATAATAAAAATCAATATTTAATATTATATAGGTATATACACAGTCTGTTCCAGATCCAATGAGACTGGTCTAAAAAAATACAAACCGTTTATTATTTTAATTTCTTATTCTTGTTTATTCAAAATAATCTCTTTCTGAGTCAATACAGCGCAGAAAACGGACGCAGGAACAAATTTTTCGACACCTTGTTTATACTCATCAGCTGGACTGGCCTCTAGTATGGCGGCTGAAGTCTTTTGGATGACCGGGATTATATCGAAACGATTTCCTTTCATCGCCAATTTCAGTTTGGGAAATAGTCGGAAGTCGCCCGGAGCCAAATCAGCCGAATACGGTCGATGCTCGATAACAATAATATCTTGAATTGATGATTGAACCATTTGACGATCTTCCGATAGAACTCGTCCAATTCTAACCCAGTAATATTATAGAACTCCTAGATAATATTCTTCGTTAACTGTGTGACCGTCTGGGAGGAATTCACTGTAAACAATTCGCTTTGAATCGAAGAAAACGATCAGCATTGTCTTAATTTTGCTCCTCTGAAAGCGTAATTTTTTCTCTTTTGGCTATTCTGGTGACTTCCATGCCGCACTCTGACATTTTATTTTTGGCTCATATTGAAAGCTCCACATTTTATCATCAGTTACAATGGCTGACATGCTTGCCGGATTCCTTTGGAACATTTTTAACATGTCCTTGCAATGCTTAACTCTCCAATTTGTTTGGTTGTCTGTCAGAGCGTGTGGCACGAAGCAGACGTTCTGTTTGTCCAAATCGTCGGTCAAAATGCGATACACTGTGCTTTTCGGTATTCCAGTTTCCTCTTCGATAAGTCTCGCAGACACACAGCGGTCGCTTCGAAGAATATCTTTGACTTTGTCGATGTTTTCTGCATTGCGACTGGTTTTTGCCGTCGCTGCTTGGTAATCATCTGCAAGATTCTTACGACCGTCACGGAATCAACCAAACTAACGGAGAACCTGTGCACGGCACATGCATTCATTCTCGTACACATTTTTTAGCGTTTTGTTTAAATCTGCACCACTTTTACTTAATTTAAAACAGAATTTTAATATTCGCTCTTTGTTTCATGTTGGTTTTTCGACCGACGTATATACAAATATTTTACATAAAATGTCTAACTACAGGGAAATATATACCGAATTGTCAATAATATCATTATAAAATTAATCATATTAGCTTATAAAACTTTGTACAGTTGCAGAACAGGACGAAGAGTAAAGAATCGTTCAAAAGTTAAGCATTTAATAACGTGTTATTATAACCAAATGTTTTCGTCGTCGAATATGTTTATTTTATTTCTTAAACGATTTATGAACATCCAGTTAGTCTGAAAGTAGGTATCTAAGTAAGACAAGAGAGGCGAGTGATTAAAGTGTGTACAGAAGATGCAACACCTTTCTTTTAAAACAAAAATTGATGACGGACTTAGCAATGCTCTAGAGAACCCTACGAACTTAATCCTTATAAATTACTGTTGCAGTACTTAATTAATTACGATTTATCTAAAATGGTTTAGTGAGACAGAATCTAGTTGTATACTCAGAGGGTTATCAATTTACTACGGAATAAACTAACATTAAACAATTACAATTCCTTAATTTAATAAAGCTCTTTTTCGATATACATTTTTGATTTTATGTTTGTCTAACGAGAATCGAATGAAATATTTAACCAATTCAATTAACTTACTACTGCTACGTAATACATTAACTCTTACTAATTACTTCAGTTACGTATTAAAACTGCTCTACACTTTTCTAATTAACTTCAAAAGTCTTTGCGATCAATGATTCGATTAACTAAGAAATAAAATTATTAGAGGTAATTAACTTTTTCACAAATATGCGGAACTGAATGCGACATTTCACCATTCCGCATACTACTCTCTTACTAACATACATTTATCCGAAAATGCGTGGCTCACACATCACGGTAGCGTCGAGGGAATTCCTCGCTATGCATAAAATATTTACGTTACTTCTATCGTAGGTGTGCTCTTTCCACTATCTCAATTATTTCTCTCAATTTACGTATTTAAAATTGGAAAGAATATTATATATTTTAAACATAAAAATTTGCTTAATTGTTTCTGTGGAATTAGATATCTTATGACAAATTGAAAAAGTAAATTCCATGAAGTTAGATTTTAATCTTTGCATTATCAAAAAGTCTGTTAGATCTAAGAACTAAAACCTTTTCAGTAAGTGCACTAGTTATAAATAACTGCTGCGCAGGCACATTACCATGTGTGTTGGGTGTCCCACATTATCTTATACCACTTTTTTCACAATTGTTTTTGATGTGGGTATTTCAAAGTGCATCAACTAATACACCGAGGATATTATTAAAATCATTTTTCGACATCCAGTTTGAAGTCAACAATTGTTGAACAAGAGTGTCAACAAGAGTTGAATACTATAAGACCTAATCGGTGGCAACGCGTGCTAGTTGCTAGTCATTGCTCTTCACTATTGACCATGTCTCTCTTCTTAATGTGATTGTAACGGACTGATTATTTAATTTCGTTGGCTTCCATCTGCTATTTCTCAGACAAACCATTGAATGCTTCATTCAAACTCCCCTATTTTCATTCCAAATTCTATAATGCTGCCCTACAGTGTCTCCGCTTGATGCCAACACAACAATAGTAAAGGCCAACGACTTCCATCACACTTCCTTGTCTTCTCCCGAATGAATAGCATGTAAACTTATGTATTCTATTTCATATTTGATAAAAGAATATCCGTTGCTGTGCTAGATTTTTTTTCAATTCTATTTCTTAATCATTCTATAAACTTCATATTGCAATAGTATGTAATCTTCTTATTATATTCATCGAAATTGGCTGCTTGTAGTAAAGGCGATATTAGTCACATGGTATTCCATTATAGATAGCTTATACTCTGTTAGAAAGTATGTTTCTGGTGTATGTATTTGTGCGTGGAATATGTTCAACGTCCATTCATTTTGTTCGGCTATACTTACATTTAGAAATATGTAATCAACCGTACATATCTTAATTTAGACATGTACACAATTTTATTATGTCGAATTACACAACCAAGATATTTAAACATTACTCAATTACAATTTTGTTTGTAAAATATACTAAATTACATTGAATACTTTTACAAATACAAACATATATTCTCATTCTCTTCTTTAAGAAAAGTAGATTAAATTTTGCAGTTGCGTACATATGATTCATATTTAGCAAATATTAGAATAATATGCCTAATTATATACTTACATAAAAGTTTATGCAAACATTTTCATTATATTTATGTAACCTGATTTAATATACCTGTTTTCTAGATATACGCTAATTGAATTAGTTCATATAAATTTCCGTAACGTACGCCGGCAGAACTTCAAAGGGTTAGATGATAATCAAAATATTTGAAAAGTTTTATGGTGTCATTCTCCGAAATTTTGTTTATTCCCGGTATTCCTAAAAACCAACGGGGATATCCTCTGAGTTATATTACTTTTTTGCTGTTATTTCAATTTCAGAAACAAGTGCTTAAACGTCCAAAATTTTTGATTTACGCCTAAAAGTTGTAACCTGACATTCACTCACATATATGGAAGAAGTTAGATTGGCCGCGTCCGAATTATAACGTAGCTTGTAAAGTTGTAATTCAACAACATATCTTTCATGCTTTAACGAAAGTAAATACTTCCTGAATTTGATATTTTTTATACGCAGTTCCTAATTGATTTTGTAGTTGAATGTCAAATATGTAGGCATGTGTTTCAAAAAGCTAGCAATAAATGATAATTAAACAAAAAACAAAACAGCATAATTATAGAGAATGTCACATAATATTCGATTTGAAGAAAGTTTCATATTTATAGTATTTACTTTACTGTATTTTCAAAAATAGTAATGCGCTTGTTGCAACTAATGTACAGGGTATGCTTCATCCCGTGTAAAGATACCTGTATTAAACCGAAAATGGCTTAATTGTAACTAGAGCTGGCAACCTCGACACATCCCAGCAGCGTAGACATGCAATTTTGCATTTAATTTAAATTATTTACACACTGTATTTCACATTGGATAGTTAAGCGAGCTCGCCAATGGTGCCATATTTATACACGACACGATTGCATACTAATTTGCAATTCAAAGGTGCTTTCATTCGCTCGGCTACCTGCTGATCACAAACTCAATAACGCTTAACTATTGCATTTTATTACCAGCGGTAGTAGCGATAGTAAAACGTACGTATACTTCGATCAATTTTTCAAGAGTGCGGAAATACACAGGGAATCATTATAAAAAATCCAATCTAGTTACATTGTTCTGACAAAAAACGAAAGTCAAGGGGTTTTAAAACCTCGGCAAAAACGCAAATACAGTTTCCGTGAAAATCAAAAGTCACAAGCATGGCAAAATTCTAAAAACCAATGCCTCTTATGTTAAGGAATGTACCAAAAGGTGGACTTCACTATGGGGTTCCTCATAAAAATCGAGCTCAAGGAGCATTTAACTTTTCCCGTGGAAATATTCTATAAAATGTTTCGAATTTTGCCTACCTGTATAAATATATGTACAAGTTATTTTACGACGCCCTTGAAGTACTAATGACATCAAGATTCTGAAAGTTTGCATCCAAACATTATTAACTTTAATGAAAGGACTTTGGTTGTTTTGCGACTTGCAATTAACTGGAGGTAAACATCAATGTGTTTTATGTCCAACGAACGAATTACTACAATTAAGGCTTTCTATCAGCTGCAGTAAGGCGATTGAGCTACATTACTTAAAGCCCAGACGACTTACCACCAGAGCCGCCATGTTTGGCACAGAATCCCACCTTACTCTGAAGGAGACATTGGTTAAGAATTGACGCACATCATTAAGTTTTGCTTTGTACTCCAGTACAATTTCAATACAACCAGGTATAAATTGTCAGACTGAGAACAAGCTATTATTTTTGATATAGTCGACAGTTCGAAAAATGATTATTCTTATAAAACTTTATCCTTATAAAATGTTGTGTTAATAGTAATGTTAATATCTTTGCGCACAACGACACCATAAAATCGCGCTGGCGGGCAAAGTTGTGCATCCAACTAATATCAGATACATTAAATATCAAGGTGACTTGGTGGTTAATAAATATCTGTAACCGTGTAAGTAGTACTAATTAGGAACGTTGCTACTGTATAAGCTATATTATTCTGTTCGAATAATGTTTTGTTAATGCGTTTAGACTAAAAAAAGTACGAATGTTATCACCAGTCACGCTTTTGCCCAACTGTGCTAATTTAATTTGGTCACAAATGACGTTACACATTTAAATTTTGAACTAATTTGCAGTTACTTGATAATTAAAATAATCAACATGTTTTGCATTTCAATATTGCCTTATTTCTAGATAACAGTTATAATTAACTTGGTAAACGTACAATTTATTTAAATTTAAAAATAACACAATTCGTTTTATATATTGAACTCACTAAATGAAGAATTTTGGTATGATTAAAGTTATGATAATCGACACGTAAAGCAGTATCTTGATAAGATGCACATATCGTAGCAGCGTGATACACGTAACGTGTCTGCATTAATTTACATTTACTGAATATGTACAGTTTGTGCATTAAGTAATGTCTTCCCTTTTCTTCCTTTCTTCTTTCTTCCGCTCACGCCGATTTGGTCGTTTTCGTTCGGTCGAAATATTCTGAATACCTAACTATACATACATGTCAAGGAACATTTACGAAAATGACCGAACCGCTTATGTCTATAAGCGGAAGAAAGTTTGATAAGCGCTTCAAAGGGGAAGACATTACTTAATACACCGTACCGGAAACATGATCTGATTTGCTATAAAACTCATACCATAATACAATATCCCTAGTTTTACGAAAAAAAATAATAATACTATATTGATTGTTCACTGTTTGGATACTTCTCAATGTATTTATCTTAACAACGTGGATGCATTTAAGTTACAGAATAATTTCAATAGTCGATATTAATAAAATATCACTGTTATGGAATGAATTGCAAATAAGTTAAACACACTAAGGAAATAATTGTAAGATTTAAGTTTCTGACTTCTCTTGTGCCTGTCACTCTAAGAATAACGATTCTTCAGTATATCCTAATCACATTAGTTTTGTTTTGCTTATCTTCACTTCTAATTATCTTGTATCATCTATTTTCATCATTAAAGAGATTGTTATCAAATAGGAAAATATCACTTGTCTTAAAAATTTTAATAAGACCGTAGACTTGAGTAAAGCTATTCTAATAATACAATAATGCAATTTTTCCCAAACGCCAATTTAATTAAACATATTTTTATATAAAAATATGCCGTCCCGAAGTGGAGTCGAACCACCATGTAGGGCTATCGCGGCTCTACCGCAAACCGTTGCGACCACCGGGGGCTTCGACTACACAAGTAAACTTCACAATTATGCGAACGAGATGTTATAATGACCTAGGATAGGCAACATTTTTGACACCGAAGTGTATACACTTCGGTGTCAAAAATGTTGTCTATTCTAATAATGTCGCCTACAACATAAATGGTTATAACCTTTCCTTAACGCCATTTTATCCATCCGTATTATTGTTCTACATATATACATATGTGAATTAAACTTAAGCAAATACATATGACGTAATGCTTGGTCAAAAAGAAGACATGGCAAATTCGATACACATTCCAGCAGCGTACACTCATAATTTTGCATTAAATATAAATACCAAGAAAAAAAATCTACGGTTATACGGGCTTACTGATCGTGGAATATTTATACGCGACACGACTGCCTCATAATTTGCAATTCAAGGTTTAAACATGAAGTTAGTCTGTGCGATGCTATATGTAAAGGATTGCACATATCTGGCTGATTGTTCAAGTATCTTGAATTGTTTATTAGACAAAATAGTGGGGAACGTAATAACATTTTTTAGGATTCTTTTAGAAATCGGCACTGAATTCATTCATAAAGTGGATACCACACAGCAGCTGCATATACCACTTTTTTGACGACAAACGCAAAATATGATATCTTCGATGTATGTTCATAAAATTACAGGATGATTCCGTAATGATGTGGTATCGACTGTTATTCTATGGTCTTTAACGGTATCTGTTTGATGTAGTGCCTGTCCATTAACTGAACAAGCGGTTAGAAAAGGAACAACTTTACTTGTAAATACTATATTGTAGCTGTTGTTAATATTAAGGCTGATTTTCATATTATTATCATCATTAAGTATCGAAAATAAGTTGACAGATCATTAACAAATAAAATAAACAGCAGTAGTGTTATGTCATATCCTCACGGAACTCCGAATCAGAAGGAAAATCGTTAAATTTGCATTCTAGGATGCATAGTTCGTACGATTAGGCATGTATAACTCCATCAACTATAGAAAACAAGGAACTATTCAGAAAATACTTTTGTTGTTTCTGCCATTTAAATTCGAGAAATTCGTGTATATAATATCTACTTGTCCTGAAATTAATAAAAGTAATATCTGATACCAACCTTCCACTTCTTTTTTGCGGATTTTTATTTAGGAAATCAATGAAATTTTTATATAGTTCTGCATATAACGTGACAGATATGCATATATATACCGGTTGATTTCAGACATAGGATAAATAACGGCTGGAAGGGGCAAGGGGTACGAAAATTCGCTAAGAACTGGGGTCGCGTGAGTCTATCACAGCGCTGTAGACTAGACGAGACTAGACTGTGATAGAGAGACTCGTACGCGTCCCCACTTCTTAGCGAATTTTCGTACCCCTTGCCCCTTCCCGCCGTTATTTATCCTATGTCTGAAATCAAGCGGTATATAATACATATACACAACATATAAATCGTAAAATGTAGAAATATGTATTTCTAGTACATATATTGCACACATGCTGTCTACTGTAAAAAACTTTAAATTGATGCAAAACCATAAACTCATTAATACAAGAACATTCGACATTCATGTCACAGTATACTGTATTTTTATTACGTTATTCCACTTAGTTAAATATGATTTAGTTCCCGACGCTTTATTCATTCATGCTTTCCTTACCTTCTTTGTTTAGTTATTCTGCTCTGGTGAATTTCTGGGAAACCTCTATCCTTGGCCCATTTTTCACGTAAATTTAGCCTCTCTAATTTTTCGTAATTGTACCTTTTGTACCACTTGTACTTGTTGATCTGCTTCTTATCTTCACATTCTTAGTATTTGTAGTGTTATTATTATTTTCAACATTTTCAAATTTTTCGTTAACCGTTCAACAATATTTAAATCTGTATTTTGCTGCTACTGCATGCTATGCATCAATAATCATAAATGGTATAACTAACAAAATATCGATATTTTAATTCCTCGCATACTATTTTATTTACTACTTTTTACTACTTTTATTTCAATTATATTCGCGAATACGGACTATCACTGATAAATAGAAAGTATTCCTCATGGTTCTCCATTAAGTGAACAAATTGTGTGGATTAAAAAAAAATCTCTAGTTCTGTTTCCTAAAACTGTTTAGGTTAGGAATATACATATCGTGTGCTAGATATAGAAAGAGTCTTGCTTTTGTGCATATTTTTGTAATCCCTGATGGGTGCAGCTACAGTAACTTCGAAGCTATATTGTTTGTCGAACTACCACTGCAGTTCTTGTCGTGTATTTTTTTATGTGGAAATGTGTGTTCCAGGCTTTGTTACAACATTATCTCGCTGAAAATAATATTACGTTGTTAATTATATGCAAACGACGAATGATGCTCGGCTGGAGAACTGATCCTAGCGAGACGTGCCACAGCGTAGGCGGCAAGAATTCTATCGCCGGAACTCTGCACTATTATTGAGAAGTTATCTCTCCTGTTAGTGCCAATTTTAGTTGAAAAAATTACGTACATAGTATTTGTTGATTATTTAGATCGAATACAATGAATAAATTTGTACGACACTTTGGGGAGGAGGGAGAGGGGGCTTATCTGTAAATACTGGTAGTTACCATACTCTTGTGAGATATCACATATATTAACTTGCAGTTACTTAAAATTAATGCTATTCCTAATAGGTATTTATAGCTAATTTGGAACTAGTTTTGTCATTTCTACAGCAATTATGAAATAGTTGTTTGGTTATTTTTGTGTTTTTAGGCGACTTAGATGCTGTTAAGGCCGTTTTCGAACGAGACAATCGAAAAAGCTAACTTTAAAGTAATAGAACAATTGCTAGAAAGTTTATGGATCTCTATTATGAGAACTTGTGTTATATAGAGATCTGGTGATTCGATGTTTTGCTGTAATAAGCTTTCTATTACGTTTTGGTAGTTGCTTCTTCCTCGAAACAATGCGGTTTCCCCTATTACGCAAAAGATTAGATACATATCTGTACTAGCCAGTTTTAGACTTCGTCAAAGTTTTAAATCTTGATTTTGCGACGAATGCGTCCACCAACTTAATAATAATTGACAGATGTCTTTACCTTGAACAAGCAAATTGATATTTGTTTTCAGGCTACTAGAAAAAAATCCAAAACTCTTTTCTTGAGCTTTCTTCGTTGAACAAGCTTAGTTTTCGACTACAATTTACGTAAACAGTCTTTCGTTTCTCTTCCGCCTTGCATTCAATTCATTAACAATTATGTGAAAAGCTTAAAAATGTCGACATTTCGTAATACAGGATCCGGCAACGAAGCGGGGACGGAAGATTACACGCTTATTTGAACGTTTGTCAAATATTTAGTCATCGAATATTCTTCCGCACCATCAAGTGCACGTTTTAAAAATATTTTGTTTTATACAGGGTGTTCCAGATGGCAATGGCAGACTAAAGTTGCATTTTTTTAAATGGAACACCCTGTATTTTTTTTCTCTATGCAGAATAGCCTACTGAAATGTATCAATTTATCAAGTAAAATCATTGTTTACACAGAAACTATCAACTTTAGACCTATACAACATTATATCGTTGTAACCAGCTTTCAAGCGCGGATCATTTTCTATATTAATATACAGGGTGTTCCATTAAAAAAATGCAACTTTAGTCTGCCATTGCCATCTGGAACACCCTGTGTAAAACAAAATATTTTTAAAACGTGCACTTGAGGGTGCGGAAAAATATCCGATGACTAAATATTTGACAAACTTTCAAATAAGCGTGTAATCTTCCGTCCCCGCTTCGTTGCCGGACCCTGTATATCATATTGATCTTTGATACGCCACACTGCACTATCAGTGCTTTTTTTGGTGGCAAATACTTCTCAAGAATACTTAACTTAAGCAGCCCTCTACGCTAGCGATAAAAAATACAAAAACTTTCAAATATATCAAACTTAAAACTCAAAAAAGCACTTAAAGCCACATGAAAATAACTCCAACATATGCGTATAATTTTATTTACTTTTATATTTAAAATTCAAATTACTAACATAATTTAGGAAAAATTACGTTATAAAATTATTATTTATCTGCACCTTGTGTTCACTACCCGTTTATAATTTATATAGCATGCTCTCTAATATGAACTTTATGTTCCTTAAAGTTATATAACCCAGGCTACACATCTGTTATAGAGGTAATATAATGTGGTAATGTTATTTCGGTGATTTGCTATTTCTACTTTCAAGATTATAGCTACTATACGTTACATGGAGAATATTCTATAAATATAATACTTCTGCTTCTGAAAGTAGTTTCAGTCTTGTATTGGGAATCATTCTGCGCCAATTGTTACACACGAAATATTGTTACAAATTGTGGCCCATCACATGATTAATAGGTAACTGTCTTTGATATCAGAAATAGAAAATTTGGAAGATTTTTTTGTTGTATAACAAGTTTTGACGTCATACATTTTCTGATGTGATCTCATTTATATTCAACGCATTGCATCAAAGTACATACTATTTTGTGTTAGTATGTGTATATCTTTCCAACCATGGAAGATCCATTCACTGAAAATTGCTACTAGTATTAGTTTATTATACGAAATAAATTATTTCTTTTAATTATTAACAAAATAGAGCTTGAGAAAATTTTCGAAATGTCCCATAGGGTGTTCAAATAATCGATGCATAGTTTGATAAATAATGAAATTATATTATCTCATCAATGGCCATATTCTTCTACATCGACTAGTCTGTGAAACTCTGTAGATGACTGGTTACTATTCAAAGGCGTGTATAATATACCTACTCGTAGAATTATGTTAAATATACAATAGACCATAAGGTAGTATGTTTCAACATCACCGTCATTCATGACTTCATTAATTCATTTCCTTTTTAGAACAGTAATCATAGTCTTCTTTAAAATTGTTTGAGTAACATTTTGAATTGTCATTATCGCTTTCACGAGCGTCTTTTGACTGAGTCCCGGTATCTCTCCGTACATAACAGCTTTGTTCATCGGGCGGCGTCTTTTATAATTATTACGATTTACCTGAGAACGTAAATGAGATATTTTTATCATATGAGATTCTATTTTTGTGCTATAAGTAGAGTAAGAACCCTTACAATATCTCATTATGTAAAGCAAGCAACATTCCATTTCCAACTTCCAAGAAAATATCTACCATACTCGAGCTGGTTTTGACATGTTTACAACTCTTTTCCATAACAGATAAACGCTTCTCTAGTTGCACTATGCAATAAATAAACCTCATTTGTGGAAAATTTGTTGTTGGTTTGCTTACCTACCTTTTTTTCAAAAAATTATTATAAGATACTATTTCCTTTTTGATTAGGTTTCATAAAATTCCTCATGGAGGCCAAGGAAACTAAATATTTTTATTATGGTAAAATATATACACTGAAATTTACTGTATGGAACATAATACATACAGAAAAATTAGAGGAAAGTGTCATTATTAATAATTTGTACTACATAAAATAAAGGAAAACAGTTTAATAATAAATAATTATACAGGGTGTCCCAGCTGACGCGGTTTCTTTGATAATTTGTTTATTTTACAGTATCGAGAAAAAAGATTCAAATAAAAGTTGTCCCTATTTATACGATGCATAGCTACAAAATATTTTCAAATATACAGGGTGTGCCAATTATAAAAAAAGCGTATGTAACTTTATTATTTTAAATGGATCACCCCGTATATTATATCTTTTTTAGATTCTACACGATATTTTAAGTAACTTTTATTAAGACCTTCCTAGACCTATGTGCTTTTGTTTTGGAGAAAATAAATATTTTATTAAAAATTTTGCAATTGCAGCGCTCTCGTTAATGAGCTGTAGAATCAAAATTAAAAAAGGTAGAAAATTTTGGTTTGCGCAAATTGATACGTCTTGAATTGCTTTACTATTTCCTATATTGACATGTACGGATCCTTTTGTTGACATACAGTTACTGGCGCCAACATGGCGGAAACATTTAAATGCCAATAACTCTGTTTTTTTAATGGGACAGCCTATATCTGTTTACAGGGTTGGATGTAAAATTAAATTCTCTTTCTTTTGAATGTACCCATTTATCTTCAACCGTTTTAGAGAAAAATGTATATTTCTTCTGCTACTGTCGACACAGACTACTTCAATTTGTACGAAGTAGGCTACGTAACAATAATATTATTACAGTTTTATTTAAATTTGTATTAATGTAATATATAGGGTGATCCATTTAAAATAATAAAGTTACATACGCTTTTTCTATAATTGGGACACCCTGTATGTTTGAAAATATTTTCTAGCTATGCATCGTATAAATAGGGACAACTTTTATTTGAAACTTTTTTCTCTATACTGTGAAATAAACAAATTATCGAAGAAACCGCGTCAGCTGGGACACCCTGTATAATTTAACACAGTTTTATTAATATTTCAAGTAGGAACGTAATAAAATTTTTTTACGATGTATACATACATGTATTCGTATACCTATTCGTTTTTTGTTTTAAATCAAAGTTCTCTCTAAATTCCAATAGGCCTCACCGAGATATTTAATTTTGTAGTAAATAGCTTTTTTGTTTCCAAATCTGTTTTAGAAAGGTAAACAATGCGTAGTAACAGCAAAGCAATAGGATGCTTTCGTAAACAAGAAATTCAGAAGCTTAATCTAAATAAAGAACACATTACCGATCAGCCAAAAGCTACTTTTGTTATTCGAAAGGAAAAGCGAGCGTCCTACAAACTTTTATTAGATTTTGCTTCCCAGGATAACGCTTCCAGTAAAATTACCCGAGTTTGAGTGAAAGCTTCATTGGATGGAAAATGTAGAATTTATAGTTTTATGAGCAGTAACTGTAGAATAACGTAGGTCACTTACCGCGTCTTCAATTACTTACTAAATATTGTTTTTAAATATATTGTCGACAATGTTTTCAAATCTTAATTGTTACTCTAGTTCTTCTTTCGACTTTATTATACACGTTTACTTTAAAATTTTTAAATTTCCAACCAAAAATTTCATTGTCAATATAAAAGAATTATTACAGCAGCCATATATTAAATTTAAAGATAAACATGGATTGTGGCACTTTATCTTGAATTATTTAGAGAATAGTGCACCATAAAGCTTTCATAACTTACAATTTCATTATATTTTTCCCCTGATTTTCGTCGTTCTAAATATGCTGAACTAAATATCTTGTATTACTAATTTAGGATGTATTAGTATCATTAAAACCTCCTCCATTACTATGCTCTCAAGTGCATCATATTGATGAAGAACTAAGTATTCAGAAAATGCATATTTTTTTACATATTTTCTTTTATTTGTTTATTTTATTTTATATTTATTATTTTCTGTTTCTAATATTTTGACTTTTTTGCAATCAATTGTATTTATATTCTAAGGTCTGTTTACTGAATGTGGTGGTATTGAGTTTTTTGTGGTCATACTGTGTCCATTGAAATAAATAACTGCCGGATATATAGTTTTGTGGTTATTACGATTCATGTAATAAATATTGTGGGTACTATTATAAATATGATAAATAGTATAAAGTAAGTAGTGTGATATCCATGTACAAAATTCCACGTTAAAAATAAATAATGCATACCCGCCTAAAAACCATGGGTTGCCCAAATTTCACTTAGAGAATATGTGACTAAGACCGTTTACAAAAAACCAAATTCTTCAAACTTCATCGCTAAATCAAGTCGTAGCTAATAGCGAATATCACATTAATAATACGTGGAATTTCATTAAATTTAATAAAAACCAATCTATCACACACTATCTAGTAGGCTTAGATATGATGTCACTATATAACATCCTCATTGACTTAGCTATAGAAAATATGAAAATACGTTGGAAGGAAATGAAAATGTTTATACCATTAAACATTGGGGAGTAGGAAGTATTGATATTGTGTTGATACTGTGATAGGTTTGCCTAGGCATGTAATTACAGCTGCTCCCGTATTAGAAGCTGCAAACCAAACTGTTTAAATAGTACTACTTTCCACATTTCTTGTTTTAGTATACTGACGACTGTACGCGCAGTGTACCACTCCAAACAATACAGATGCAGGAATTTTAAATATTTTTCATTCATTTTAACCCAGGATATAATTTAGCTTAAAAATGAAAAACTCAACCATTATATTTCCATTTCATAAGAAATCGACTTTCTACAAACTACTGTACTAAAGCTATCTATTTTGATAGTGCTTTTAGCGCACCAGAGTTACTGTTAAACAACTTTTATCTCAAGACCTTTATTGAAAAATTATACATATACATTATAAAAAGAATTTTCCAAATAAAAATAAAAAACTTGTTAGAAATGACAACACAAATTAGTTAGCATGAGCATATGTTGAAGGATTATCATAATCACTACAAAAATATCTAACTCGGTATAAAGTAGAAATTGCACATAAACCAAACAATGAAACTAATGCCTTACTCACCAAATTCAAACACCTTACAAACAAAGAAAAACAAACCCGCACTATTTATTACATAAATTGTTAAAAGTAACAAGAAAATTTAGACAGCATGTAGAAACGGTGAGCGTAGACGTTGCTATGTTAAAAGCATAGAGAGATAATGCGTACGATAGATACCGCAGTACAATATGAATAAATAGTGAACAGCAATATAGCTTATATTATTATTGTTAAATACTTACCTATGAGATAAGTATTAACAATCTGAAGTTGCAAAACATCTGCAATATAGCATAAGTCTCCACATTCTTCTCGTTAAATGAGGTTTGTCGTTATGTAAAAATACTAATACATGTGTACGTGTTTCAAGGAAATGGCATCTATACCAATAAAATTCTATTTTATGATATGACATTCATAAGAAAGTATAGGCTTAATAAAGATACACGTTTTACAATTCTTAGCTACCTAAGACTTTTAAATTTATGTTCAGAAGATAGCTTCAAACAAAATGTATAATGAAATAAAATTTTGTTCTATTTACTGTGTTCATATGAGTGGATAAATTTTTATGAAATTTTAGCCGATACCATACTCAGTCAACCCTTTAAAATGAAGTATCACTCGCCCCTCCCTTTCCATTTAAAATTTTGATACTGTATCGCCCCCTGGCGTCAATCTTTGAAACCAAATAGAAATTTTACTTCAAGAATGTAGTCTGGAACCTCTCTATTAAACTGATCAAAAGTTCGTAGGGGGGAAAGGATACTTTAGAACATCACTATATACAGTGCGATTCTAAAGTATATAAACGTGAAATTAAAAAAAGTTACATAGGGTAATGAGGATTGTGGCAATCTTTGTAACCTTATTAAGATAAAATAAATGATGAGTTGTAAAGATGTCATTATGAATTCGGTCGTTTAAATACAACCTTATTATCATAATTAAACCCATTAAATGAATCCAAACGGTCAACCAAAGAGGAAAAATATTAATCTGACGCCTGCTGCAATCAAATTCATTCCAAAGTTTGGTAATTGGTTCAAAGTATTACGATTACGGTGATATCGCACTTTCTAAAAGTTCCGAAATTCCAATGTTTTAAATTGTTAATTTATAGCTATACAATGCTTTACTTATCAAAGCTACGTGCATATACACATGCTAAAAATAACCCACGTATAAGCTGTATACACTTTAATATGACTTACCAAAATTTAAACAGATGTCTAATTTTCACACCGTAATGTTATCTAAAAATGTCATGTTTATATCACCTTATATTGCAAGAAATATTAGTATTGAGCAAAGTGTATGCATATTTGTTGTTTGTCGCTTCAGTAGACAAGCTAAGAAATTAATTTATGTGCTTTTAAGTACGAAGGCTTTCATCAGGCTCTCATCATGCATTACTGTCATCACAATGAGCACAATTTGAGCATTTGAAGTCTTTTCTGATCTCAGATTATTAATTCGTTCAACATAACATTTTTTACTCAATACCTTAGTTATGTCACATTTAGTACCTATTATTTTCTTTTAAATATATGTGTTTTTTAATTTGTTCAATTATGCTATTAACTACATATATTAAAACTATAAGAAATTCATTGATCTTAAGTAGGTCACTAATAAATTGCTTCAGAATAAAAAAATTCTGATAATCGTGGCAGGCGAGTCGTGAGACCTATGTACGTTGCGCTTATCTTGACTCGATATGCATTTTATTAAAAAAATCGTTTTAGTAAACCAAATACCAAATGCAACTAACTCTGGTTTTCAATGGTTTTGCATACCTTCAAAAATCGCCAATTGGTAGGTTTGCATGCTATCAGAAACTAGAGAGTAGAGATGAATTTTACAAAACATTTCAGATTATAAATTATATATATACATATATATTATAAAATATAAGAACTTATATATTAAAGGCAAACCTAATACTTGGAATACTGGATATTCTATTAATTTTTTTCTGAATAACTGTGACACTTTCAGTATTTGACTTGTATCAGACATTTAAAAACTAAACCTTAAGACAGGATTTCTGAAAGATTGATGACAGAAAATGAATTTATCTTATCCTAAAACTTTTTATATACGTATCTCAATTATGTAATGTCATTTTTAGCATCATTATTATTATTTGCGTTGAAAATGAAGGTACAACAGAGTATGATTAAATATCTAGCTAATAAAAAGTGTTTTCTTATTATAACTTCTAGTAACTTTAAAATAACACACTAGCATATATATATACATATTTACATTAATGAAGGATTGAAAACGATCCGTTGCTTGTTACTTTCCGAAATTGCGTACGAATATTGCTGTATACATTCTGTATACCACTTCACATCACCTTTTGTACACAGGATCTAATTCTGTTTACACGTCCCTTATATATCTGGTTTTTCAGTTATTCGCGATGGTAGAAAATTTGTCGAATTTCTTTCATTCGCGGAAAACCCGAGCCGTTTGCAGTAACCAATTGTATTTTGTTGGCATATATTTTGTTAAGGATACTGTACGCATTGCTACTTTAACTGAATACTAAATCAAAATTTGTTATTAGCAAACACATTATTTTGTTAAAGGATTTACGTGACTCAACAAAAAAATTCGGTAAAATACTTTCTTAACGTAATGGTAAACAAATAAAACAGTGGTTTCAACAAAATCTATTTGTTGTTTTTAACCAAGTTGACTATACAAATATAATATTTGTTTAATTCAAAGAAATATTTAGTTAAAACACTTAAATATAGCCAACAAAATTATTTGTTACCAACAACTATATATTTGTATATATAATGCATTTTTCCAACCGCCAATTAATTAAACATATTTTTATTTTTAAAAATATGTCGACCAGAGGTGGAGTCGAACCACCAAGTATGGCTGTCGCGGCCCATCCGCAGCACCGTTGCGCTACCGAGCGACTCTACTCCACTATTAATTTCCATTTTTCCATAAAAATATGTTTAATTCATTGGTGGTTGGAAAAATGCATTATATATACAATTTCCTTACGCCAAGACAAATAAATACTTCGGTGTTAAAACTATATATTTGTTTGCCCATATTCAACCATAAAATTTCGTGAATGCAAGTAAAATTTGTTTGGGTCAAACAATCCAGTCTTTCAGTGTATGTAGGTGCGATGGTATATTCTTCTTTTTAAGAAATTTCTTTGCCTCTTTAACGTACCGTCACAACGACTAACTCAACTTACTTGCATTAAACAGGACTCAGCTTAGGGCAATATGTCTATTAACAGGACACGGCTGTCTAAGAGGTCATCTTTCAAGATGGGGATCTATAAAGATGAACCCCTATGCAGACTCTGCAATGAGGAGGTTTGTTGACAGCCTTTCATATCATCTTCGAATGCGTGGCACTAAGTCAAAATAGTGTTACTTTCCAAAGCGCATTTGATCTCCATTGGAGAAAGATTTATAAATAGGCTTCTAAACCTGATCGATGGAACTAAACAAAAACGGAATGAAGGCAGGAATATCACAATAGGCTATGTGGGCCGCAGTGTTAGGGATAATTAGAGACTTCCTTGATGTCAAATCATCAACGTTTGAATGTCAAATTTACATTGGAATAATACTTTTGCAAATTAAAAAAAGATAATGATATTTCACTGTTTTGTTAGTAAATTTCTTGAGTAATAGCGGGTCCACTTGGTTAGAACCATTGCTGCAGACATTACAACAAGTAATGAAACTTTGATTACAAATGATATGTAAATATAGGGAACTTTCCATAGATGATCTCCAAGAACTCATAAAAATTTGAAACTTCTAAGAATCTTCATCAGTTTCAGTTTTAGTGCAAGTAGAAGTGTTTTAACTATTCAATTTCTTCAACTCGGTAAATTCATATACTGTTACAAATTGAGGAGTTTAGATATTCAATGGATTTAAATAATAATTCGAATAACCAGATAATTCAACTATTTGATCAATTCACTTAATAGTGTAAACGCGGCATAATACATTTTTCATGATGGCAGATTTTGAGAATACGGTCGATTCCGGTCGTTTGTTGACGTATTAACTGACGAGTTGGTCGCATAATTCAAAATAATTTCATTCAATCGCTTGTTCCTGGAAGGATCTATAATGTTAAATTTGATTAAACAAAAGCGTAAGAAAGGTCGCTTTTGCTTCGAATTTATTGTCTTAATTCCGATGTCTATATTTGAATGTCAAATTCATATATACACTCTCGCATCCTGGTTTTCATGTTTAGGATCACACAATACGTTGACCAGCCCTCAGTAACTAACATACTTTTTGAAATGATATGGAAAACATTGACGTTTTTGTTGATCGTTTAACGAGTTGAGCTTATGAACTTAAACATCGTTTCGAATTTATCTTCTCTTCCGCTTGTACTATATTTTATGATAGGAAATTGACGACAATGATAGATTTTGGTTAGAGTGAGAATTATTCAAATGAAAACTTGTAATGTTTATAAGACAATGCGCTCTAAACAATCACGTCTAATAATAAGAATGATTCAATCAACGCGAGAAATTTGTAATTCACCATTGAAGTATATTCGGATAACTGTAAGGTCTGGTGATTCTCCGCTTGCGAGATTTATCGTTTACTTCCTTATTGATGTTTTCAATTATACTCTCAATTATTCCACAACTGACAAATGGAACCAATTTTACAATTAATTCGTAAAACAAGGGCGTTAGAATCCAATTGAATTTAAGGTGCTACGTATAATTTTGATTTTGTATAAACACAAAGTTATTGTTATTATTAAACATTAGCCTCTTTTCACAAACTGTATACATTCTTCTTTTGCTCCTTTATCTTGTCTAGGTGTACATCTTTTTAATCCCATATATCGAATACTGAGTACTTTCTATCTGAATTTAGTTTTCTGTACTTTCCCAAATTCCGCAGCAAATATGAAAAAGCAACCTCGTCCGTCTGTTTACATCCTCAGGTGCAGTTGATCAGCTGATGTCTGTGTAATTAACGTAAGGTGTTTGGAGATGCTAAGGCATGAATTATTATTATTATTATTATAAATTAAATAAAAAATAAATAATTAAACGGATCGATAGTCGCTGTGGTTAGGCGGCTGAGTATCGTTGTGACGGAACGATAGGAGCCAGGTTTCAATTCTATGGAGGGACGATGACATTTTTTCAGAGAGTTGAGATCCGCATCGACTTACCATTCGTTGTTGGAAGCAAAGTGATTAACAGCACGGCATTATAAAGGCGGTATGATGCTGTCAAAAAGCCATTTGAACACAATTTACACACACAAAACTACACTGCGAGAGTTGCATGATAGCCAGAGAAGCGATACAGTTTACAGAATCATTGGAACTAAGCACCCACCACACTTAAAACGAAATCGAACAAGGGAATCGTACTTGCGTGGAATTGGACTTTTGTCACTGCGTATTAACTTTGACTTGTTTTAGTTCTAACAGACAGAACAGATCTGCAAATAATTACAAATTTTTAGATATTCTTGAAAAAATTGGAATCTTAAAAAACGGGTATGTGAAAATGTAGGTCAAAAAACGTCGATAACGTCCTGAAACATATCTTATACATAGTTGACGTGCTAATTTCAAGATAATAAACTGAGTTATGTACAGAAACACACATACCTACTTGTTTACAGAAAAATGTATCGCAAAACGCCGAAGTACTATTATAGATGATAATTTTATATTTTTATAAAAAACGGATATTTAAGGGTACGACATTAAAACTGGGAATTTCTATGTATCAATTAACGTAAAATACTTGCCAAAGAAACTGCAAATTGTTCGTTCTTATTTCATGCCACTATTTGCATTTTTTACGTGAATACTTACTCTTATTTATCTTTCTCCTGATTCTTATGCAACGAGCATCACAGGCTAAATGGAAGCAGACAAAGTTTTGTACGAAACTACCCCAAATTCAAAGTTTAAAAGCTAATTTCAGTAAAGCAATCTGTTCTTTTACTCGTTAGTCTAAAACTCCTGCACAGTTCTTAGCGTTCTAAAGCGTTTTATGTTCGAAAGTGTTTTTAACAATGTATACATTTCTACAAGTTTACTTAAAATTGATTAACAAATAAATTAATTACAATTTTCGAGTTAAAATGTCAAGCTAAAAACATAAATACATAGGTATCTGTAATTCTGATTTTATATATTTAATAAAAATCTACAGCGCAAAGTAATTATACTACCTAAACTAACATTTACAAAAGATATGTATTCTAATATTGAATATAAAATATTAATAAATTAGTGTTATTTGATCATGTGAAAACGCGCATGTGAAAATCAGTCGCTTTCCAGGATGCAATAAGGTATTTTAGAACACTGTACTGTAGAACTATCCAGTACGTTGATGTAATTTGATGTATCTCCGCCATCTTGGAGCTTAAAGTTCTGAAAAGTAGGCAGATGTACTACGGGAAAGTAACATAGAAAAACGAAACTTATTAGATGGGTACGCAACTGGGATTGCTAACAATGTTCCGGAACGCTCTAGAGTACTCAGAGTATAAGCCTGGAAAGCGACTTATGTCGAAAAAATTCAACCGAAATCACGTCACTGTTGATGGACTAGGTACATTTGGAGAAAATATAATTTTGCTACTAGGTGATAAGCTACGAAAATTTTTGCAGTTTACATGTGACGGGACATTTTCACTGCTCAAATAACAATTCTAATAATTATGTATTCAATTATTAGTGTTAAGAGAAACGAAAGAATTGTGTTTTTAATTTGGCATAGATGAAATTAAGGATTAAATCTGCCCATAATAACTTTTTAGCTCTAACTTATTTTTGTAAGTCACCAAAGGTACTAACCGAAAGTTGTAAATTGCTAAAAGGTAATTTATAATAAAGCTGCTCTATTTTTATAGTAGCAGCTAGAAATGTCAAGTGGTTTTGAACATTTCGGCGATGTAGATTTTTATTATTGTCAAGCAAATTCATTGTTGTATATTACGATATAATATATTATATTAATTGAGTCATATAAATCACAGAATCTGAAAAAACAACTTGTCAGAAACAAAACAAGAAGCTCAAGTTAAACTAAAGTAAATCACTATCTTTGCAGCAAAAAAGCGATGTATAAAAAATGTGAACTACTGTCATTCCACACTCACTATGCATGGAGGCTTACCATTTTGGAACCTAATCTATGAACTATATGCTTTAATTTTGATTTCTTTTGCTCTACTTTGCTTTACCGTTCATATCTGAAGATGTATCAGTGATTATTCGAGCCGATATTGCTATGCCCATAAGATAATACGATGGTCATGATGATTTTTGAGGATATGTTTGCCAGTTGTAGATATTTGATAGAGCAGTGGGCCAAAAAATCTGCACTGTGGAACGTCAGATTGTATCCAATGTTGTTATTTCTGCTTCATACTTCGGGTAGTTCTTATTCGTACGAATACGATTGAATGATCTAATAATAAGTAGACACAATTTAAGATTGATTTTTATAAAAGCCCTTGACACCAGATTTTATAAAACCCCAAGTGTAAGAATGCTGCGAAGCAATATCTCACATTTCCAAAATAATTGTTAATTTTATTGACTCAGCTGTAAATCTGCTGGACAGAAGAATGTCTTTAGCTCAAACTGCTATTTTTTATACGTTTGGTAATAAGTTATTTGGTTGATATAGTACAGCTTTCCCAGCCGATTTGATTGGGTTTGGAAAGGAACGTTGTATCCGAAAATACAATGCCTCTTCTAAGGAAAACGTTAAAATATGACGTTAACAATAAAAACTACTCTGAAGTAGTATTAGGAAAAAATTATATTTAAACAATTAGCATTTTGGTTAACACAAGCAAGTATCTTTAGAAAGAAAATCAGAAGTTAAACTTCAGACATGTACATTACAACACATTGACATTACAACTTTAATAAATTTTATATCAGTAAAGGGGAAGATCTACCCCATAGTAAAAATATTTAACACTCTTATAAATTTGAACAACTCTAAATTTCGAAACATTTAATTTCCAAGTCTATATTTAATAGCAGCTATAATTTAAATAATTTAAATATATGTGATACTTATGTAAGTACATACATATATACTTTTTACCAGGTAAATACACGTGCGCCAGACAAAACATACGTACTTATTTTTTTTTAATATACTTATGTAGTATACAGATGCTAGCCAACTAGAGATATTAAAGTTCATTGATATCCAATAAAAGAGCTATAAACTGGAAGACATCTGCGATAACTGAGATATCTGGACATAAACGGGGTTAACAGAACGAAAATTCTGCTCTTGGTACAGATTTCACTTTACATTTGGTAGAATCTAGATAAAGCTGTGTACATACATTTGCACTGACCCTTGTGAAGATTACCTATTTCAGTGAAACATCGTTATCGTTAACGGAAATGAAAACGTGTTTAGGACATATTCTACAAACGTAGAGTGTAAGTACTTTGCAAAAACCGAACCGATAATATGTCATAACGCAATAGCAGTACAAGTATGTAAGAATTCTCGATTTTGCATGATCAAACGAAAAATAGAGAGTTTTACAAAATGTTATGCAACCAACGCAATTAATTCTCATAATAGGGGTACACACTGATAATTTAATAGATTTAATTGTTTTATAATGCAGTCATAAACAAGAACGAGTGAAACGTTTATCAGAAAAATATTTATTTTATTTTTAGTTATTAATTAATTATTCCGCTAAAGCTATACAGGAGTAAGCATAATACAAAGCAAGTAAATTGAATCGTTTCAATGCTAAAATAGAATATCTTATTAAATACATACATTTCTTAAGTCATATATATGTTTTATCCACTAGTTTATAATTTAAACTTAATATTAGACAACTTATTTCTTATTTTTAGTCGTTCTTAAAAAACACTAGATATAGCCAAAATTGTTTATTTCCCACCGACAGACAGCTGATACTGGTGTCTTAAGAGATGTTTAAGTGCATCTTTTAAACTTTCAACATATGCTTATCGCAACTGAATCAAACAATCGCTCATATTTTAGTAGTACACAGAACAGTTTTCTAACTGCAATAACCGTTACTAGTTAACTCACCTGTCTATTAACAAAATATATACAAAGCATGAACTCGGGTCAAAAGCTTTATATGTACACAATAACTCTTAATGGTACTATTATAAACAATACGTGAATCTGTGTCGTACAGATGAACATGTGATGATTTATTACGAAGACCTTAAAAAAAATAAAAGAAATCCGCTGTAATAAAATTAAATTAATGGTACACTCTCTCTGACATTTTCTATACACGTTTATATATTTTTTTCTGCTTAATAGCCATTGATTGATAATAAATTTATCTCCCGTGTCCAATATTTTTTCCTAATTTATTCTGAATTAATGTTACATTATTGGAGTGTAAATGTAGCGACCATTTAAGATATAATTAATATATGTATATATATATACTATATGCATGTATAATTAATTACAAGCGCATTTTGAATCCTTTGGTTCGAATGCTTAGTTAAAGCAAAGTTCATGATTATCATTATTCAACTCCTTAAAATTACAAGTAGAAAAATGATATAGTTATATTGAATACTGAATATTGAAATTTTATGGTCCGCATAGAGAGCAGACTTTTCTCCGAGTAACCAATACACTTAGCCTTACATACAGCTGGTTTCGCAGTCATCGTAGTACATATGTACATACGTTCTTATGCGTCCATTATTGGATCTAGGCTACCATCCACCTTGCGCTGGATCTACTCGAAGTATATAAATATGTATAATATATCGACAGTTTGACAAGCTCTAATGATTGTGGTTCACTGAAATTTATGTCTAATTAAAAACTTTAATATATATATTTAAAAAATTCTATCATGGTTTCACGTTACTCCGACGTCCACTGTAATTGCATAGAAAGATAGGTATAAAAGATACATTGCAATTATACACATATCAATTACTTGATACTTCACGACTAATGCTGTTTTTCTTATTCGAGAACATAATATGAGTGCCCTTTTCACTTGCGCCCAAGCAGCTACTTACTGTGCTAACTGCCCGTATTCTGCTTTCTGTGTGAAAGGGAATCAACTCGCACACACCGCAAATAATGGGAAGATAAAAATAAAAGCAGCCGAACGAAAACCTTCCCTTATCTCGTTTTGCGATGTCACGCTCGCATTTGCTGCTCCATCACGATTCAAGCGGAGACGAGAATTTAATTTTACTTAACTGAAGGTTGGATTTCTATTTCTTTTTAATGCATGTGTATTATTAACTGCGAACAATGACTATCTGGTACTACACACAAAAAAATTACTGCATTATTTTTAATGTAAAATATGGATCACCTGCTTGCATGAAGTATTTGTTGACTTTGACAAATAATAAAAGGTAATGAATTTTGAAATAAATAAATAATTATTTACATACTAACATAAATATTCTCAATTTTTTAAATAAATTTCCAATTAAAATGATGAAAGAATTGTTTTGGAAAAACTAGTAGAAAAAAAAACAATAACTCAGGAGCCCCAAAAGGAAGCTGAAATTGCGTCCTAAAGGAGGGAATATTGTTCACATGGACTGCATTACTTTCATTCTCATTTATTTGAAAGAATGTTGCTAAGAATAAATTTAAGCCAACAACATTTTTACAGACAGACATAATTGGAGAATAATTTAGTGATACATCTATCCATATGCCATCTATCCACAAACAGTTTGTGAACTGCAGCTGCAGATCCACTGCAGTTGCAGTTTATCTAGGTTTATACGAGTTCCTACTATTTTACATGGAAAAGAAATTACATTAGAACATATCCCGACACAAATACATCTTTGAAATATGCGTATATTTGAGTGTAATTTATTAAAGTATGTATTAAGCAGACATATAATGTACATATAATGTTTTTAAATTGAAAATAGCCAAAGCTTACATAAAACTAAATTAACGTAGAAGGTTGTTGTAATTACAGCTATATATATTTTTTAATTTCTTTAATTTCATCGCTTGTCTGACTATCATGCAACTCTTGCAGTATAGTTTTTGTGTGTGTATAATTGTGTTCAAATGGCTTTGTGACAGCCCTATACCGCGTTTTATAATACCTCGCTGTTGATTACTTTGCTCCCAAGTAGTGAGAAGTCGAACGGGTTCCAATTCTCTGAGAAAAATGTCACTATCTTTCTGGAAAATTAGATGCCCCCTATCGTTCCGCCACAACAATAGTCAGCCGTCTATCTACTGCAGTTGTCGACCCGTTAATATATATTGTTACTTCGACTATAGTTCATTCTTGAACCATACTTTACACATAAAATATACGAAAATACGTGGAAAACCAACATATATGATTTTTTTTATTGTGAGAAGCACATATCTAGGTACGTGTACTTCTTACAAGTTGGAAATAGCAATTTTTGTGTTTAATGCTTTGATAGTGAAAATAAATATCCAGTCATATTTCCAATGTTCAGTAAAACTTTGGATTTCATATTTGTGTTACAAATTTGTCTTAAAAAATATCCGCAAATTAGAGTTCAGAGTATAAGGGAATCCTACATTTCCAATCAAAATATCCTGCCTGTATCCGTTGATTAGTGCCTACAACCAACGTCAGACTGGAATATCCGACTGTAGTCATGTGGCAAAAACTATGTATAGTCCTGTGATCGGTTTCATATTACATGACATGTAGTCATAACAGTATCATATGAAGGAGCAGTTACTGTTGTAAACCATGGCGGAAAGGCTTGTGTTATAGTAGCTTCTCCATGAAGACGAGATACTTATGTTACTAGTGTTAAATAAGCTTAGAAATCAACCTAATCTATTGCAGAAAGCGCCTTTTGAAGGATAAATAAATAAAACTTTTTAGAAAATTCGTTTGCTTAAATATAGAACAATTTAATTATATTTTGTCTATCTAAAACCGAGATCTAACGGCGCAGTCATGTGGTCGTGTAAAACAGCCAATAAGCTAATGGATTTACAATAAGAGTACAATTTACTGATTAGTTTAATGGTAATATAGATTTCCTACCGTGGAAACAAGTAAATACAACCGAAGAATTTTTAAATATATATTTGGGTACCATATAATTAAGCAATACTTAAATTAACAAATAAATAATTCTCTACTTGTTGTTTCATTTCTTTCGAAATCTTTATTTATACATTTTCTTCTACATATATGTCTTTATAATGCTTATTTTTTACATCAAATCAACATGGATGATTTCTTATCAATCCTACTAATTTTATATCGTCCATATTCCATTAAGATGGATTTTCTATATCAAAATACTAACTGTCGTAATGACTGAAAGCGCTATAGATAAACCTTCTACAGAACGCTGACTTAATGGTGTAACGGTACTCACGACCGTCAACTAAAATAGTAAAAACGATAAATAATAAAATAATAATAAAAACAAGCTTAACCCTAATCTTGCTGTCATAGTTACACAGTATTTACAATTAGTTGTGGAAATTGCACGCCTTATCCCAGCAGTAATAAGCTTTCGTTTAACTATACTTAAAATATGCCGACGAATTTGTTTATAATAGGAAGGGAACATGTGCACATTAAAAATTAACAATTTTTAGACATATAAAGAATTCGTAAAGAATGGAACTACAAACTATTTGGTTAGAAAAGAATAAGAAAATTCATTCAAACAATGTTATACAATTTATTATGTGAATAAACTTGTTTATATATGTACTTTTAGGATATTTTTTTGGTTCTCTCCAAAACTAAAATACTTTGTTGCAGCAAATAAGATTTATTTCATTGAAAAACAGAAGGAGTTCAGACTATTATTTGCTTTAAATCATATTAAGTCCGGACATCATTTTTGAACAAAGGTAATCCTTTCGATGAAAAAAATATTCAGACAAGAAATAGCAAAACCACGCGTTGATATATGTACATATGTATGTACATACATACCTCGAAATACAAATAGAAAATAGTTTAGAAATAACAATAATTATAACTTTGACAATTTAACAATTTTCGGCTGTATTAGATTTATGTGACTTACTTATAATTTTAATAGATTGTTCTTCATAGCAGGTGATAGGTACACCTTATAGGTATAGCAAAAACGCCTTGTGATGAGTTAGCTTTTTGTCTAGTTATGCAGGATTACTAAGAATTATCTAGTTTATGTTTTATGTGTAAGTAAAAAGTGTCTGATAAGGTAATGTAAAACCTATACTTGAATATAATAGTCAAGAATTTATCCATCTCTTTGTTTGTCTCCATATCAATAAAATTTAAAAGTTACCAACAGAGCAACTAATAAAAACTATAAAATATTTTAGGGTGCACAGTACCTTGTTTGTAGTGTTTAGAAGAGTCTATAAAAGCGATGTATAAGAGTGACTTCGTTCTTGTATGCATTTCTAGGAAAATTAAATGTAAATGTGTGTTAGATATGTCTGTATCTGTGTTATTCTGCAGCCATTACGGACTTATGTTATTTAAGCATTTCATTCCACATCTAAGGAGTTAGAATTATTTTATACACAGCTGCTGCCTCGTTCTGTTGCCCTCTCTATTTGATGTATGGTTTAAAACAAAATTCAACAAATATCCATTTATATCTGTAGCACTGAGAAAACTTGACACAACTTCACTGGAATATATGTATTTTATCATATTTACCAGACTTTGCTGCTTTTAATTACCATTTATTTCAGTTTGATGAAAATTTAAATTTAACAGAAAGCTTAAATTTATTTAATTTATTCTCTGAGTTTTTGAGATAAACAATACAACTAACTATACAATTGCTATAGCTGTATGTGGATACAGCTCCCAGAGTACGAAGATGATCGATACAATATGATTCGATGTATGTATCTCTCTGCTAATCATAATAATTTTGTCATCTCTTTATCTCATTTCTGCTCTAACTAAAGTGTCATGTCGAGTGCTCATAGCCTAGGCCCAGATCAGCTAGTTAAGCAAACGAACGTAGACATAGTGTGAGAAACATTAGTACATATTGACTCAAACATTAATGGCTAAGGCTACAGATAGTATTGAATTTAACTTCAGGAATTGAAAAGATAAAATCGATACCTATAAATCATTCCTAAGTACCCATACTAAGGTATTGATCCAAGGTATCGATACCAAACTATCGATTCCAGTACTCATAATTGATACCATGCATGGAATCGATACATCGGTAGGTATCGATACCTCCATTGGTATCGATACCCGATTCCGAAAATGTAGGCATCATCCAGCCCTAATGTATAGTAGTAGACCATTAGTAAGACTATTTACTCTCGGATAAAAGACTAGGTGTTTGATGTGTTACGTTTATTTACTAAAGGTAATGTTATACTAAAATTTGAACAATTACATACTTATGTACAGGATGGACAGATAAGAATGCAAAATGCTGTATATCTGAAACTATTCGTCGTAGAGACTTGCGGTAAAAATTTCTAAGACTAAAGTGGTCAAAAGAAGACCGTGGAAAATATTTTCACATTTCCAAGATGGTCGCCAGCGGGCGTAACCACTTTATTGACCACTTTATTCCTAAAAATTTTTACCGCAAGTCTCTACGACGAATAGTTTCAGAGATACAGCACTTTGCATTTTTATCTGACCATCCTGTACTTCGGTTGTATGGTATTGGTACTGGAGAGTACATCAATAATGTAGATACTTATGAACGATTTACCTAAACGTTGCTCAACACCTGCATATGTACATTCTCAGACATATGTATGTATCTGCCGCATATTGAAGCTTAACATATTGTGTACTATGTATATTAACACATAGAACGTTAGTTTGTGTTCACGATCATCGAAGAAAGTCGCAAATATTCCGCTATAAAGGCATTAATATTAATAAACCAATTAATATATCACAAGCACTCAAGCATCGTTAAACTTTTAACAGCCTACTACTTTCTACTTACACATTTTTACCGTATCTTATCTAATTACCTTACGTTTATATCAAAAGATGCAGTTGTTTCTTACGTAAACCTATTCCGCCTATTACAGTTACGCTCTTGTTCCACTTTGGTGGTTAATTTGTAGTATTTCACAAGAGAAATAATAAACTGGCTAATATTAATGATTTAAGTAATCTACTGGATGTTCTATATAACCAATGTCTTGCCAGTTACCTTTATTTAGTTATTGGTGATAGATAATATGTACTACACTTTTTTATTGTATTTAGAAGATATGATTTCCGGACTATGCACGCTGATAGACACGCTGTATATGGTAGGGCTAACAAGATAAAGAACTAGGTGAACAATACGACTATAAGGAATCATCTTGTTCTTTCAAATTTACTATAATTGTGACGTACTATGTGACAATGGAGCAACTCTCAGTATTTTATATCAATTTTTACATCACCAATTGCCAATTATTTGCTTTTTAAGTGATTAAGGCCATTGTCCAAAAGTTTAGCTTTTGAGAGCACTATTTATGTGGTAAACAGATTTTATTAATAGTCACGTATAAGATCACATTACATTTACAACTACTTAAGATTTGGTTGTAGGTGATAAATATGTTTCTAAAGTTTATATCAATGGTGTTTGTTTTTTGCTTGTGGTAGTTGCAGCTGTAGCGGCGTTCCAAGTTATATTGTTTCTCAAAACGATCGCTTCAACTTTTGCCGTGTGTAAAGTGTTTCATGAGATTCAGATTTAAGTAAGGGTGATATTGCTTTGCGACCTATTGGTTTATTGTGTCCCATTGCATTGGCTGTAAGCTGGTGGCGTATGCCCGCTCTCAAAGTTTCCCATCCAGTCTAAGAGCTTTGATAAACTGCAATAGCTGTGATGGTTTCAGAGAAGGTGTTTCGTTTTCGTCCATGACGTCTTTGCCGAGATAATGAACTCGGGTTTCCGTGATGGCGGTGCAGTAAGATGTCAGGTGTTCCGGATTTTCATCCTCAACCCCGCAGAACCTGCAGTCGCTATTCTTTAGACCTATCCTTGTCATGTGTTCCCCAGGGTGATAATGCCCTATAAGAAAACCTGTGAGGATGCATAGTTTATTTCTGCTTAACATCGAAGTATTTATTTATTTATTTTAAAGGTAGTATTATTGCATACTACCTTACCTGGACCCTAAAAGTCCAAATTCTCACAAATATGGTCCAAACTAGCTAGCTAGTTAAATACATATTTGTGAGAATTTGGACCTTTTATTGCATACTACCTTTGTAATATGAACTCACACAGAGTCTACTCCGACAATTTATTTATTTTTTTCTTGGCGTAAGTACATGTGTATATATAATGCATTTTTCCAGTTTTTAGTTCTAGCAAAGTTTTTTCTATGTGCTTATTGTAGTTTCCAATGAATATCTAGGAGTGTAAAGTGTTCCATGACTTTGTTACTGCATTATCTCGTCGCAATGTACCGCTGTTAACTGTAGGCCAGTTGCGAATTGTAGCTCGCGTCTGTATTATCAACTCTTCTGAAACAAGTGCACAATTTTTTTACCAAGGTTTTTTACTACCACAGTGATTTGTGTTTGTAATTGTTGACAATAGCCTGCACATGTATGTTGAAAGTTCTGATTATTTGTTCATAAATACGTTGGAGTAAAGAATAATAAATTAATGTTTTTACATACGGATTTTTTTTTTTTCATAATTTACTGCTGATACTGTACACAGTCACCCATTTTTGTATATATTTTCGGGGTCCTAGGGAACCTTGGGAGATAAAGGAAAACTTAGGTACAGTTTCAGAGCTCTGTTGCCGTTTTTAGGTTTTTTTTAAACCACTTCAGTACATACTGTACATCCCTTCCTAATGCGGTGGTTTTAGTGCATAATTTATTTGTAATACGATTATGTATTTTGTTTGATGAAGATTAAATCTAAAAAAAAATGGATTGATTTGATAATAATTTGCGGTTTAATTAAACCCTATGTTTTAATTATGTTGTTTTTAGCTTATTCAATCGTTCATGTCTAATGAAGTGATATCAAGTAATATTAGATTATATTCTTCAGGTAATTTTATACTATTTATTAAGTCTTTGAAATTTCATAATTTTTTATATATTTGTTTTTCCCTGTAATTTTGTTTAGGATATTAGCTAGATATTTGGACATTTTGTGAAACTGGCTCTGAATGCACGGCAGTATTAGACGTATTGGTACATCTTTTTTGTCTAATTTTGCTAAACCCTAGATTTTAGGTGAGTTAAAGTTACGTATTATTAATTTATACGCGTTAATGAGAAATAATAAACATAAGTTCTAGCACTACCTTATGAAGCTATTATTGTAGTTTTGAAATTGCATAGCAGGATTATGTTTTCATTCTTTGTGGGTCATTTTATCATTAATTAAACATTACTATACTCTTAATGCATCGAGGATTCTATCTACATACAACTATTGAATACCGTTTCTCTAAATAAATTGTCCCGTATAAGAAGCGCTCTGATCAATTAAATCAACTACATATTTTTCTCTTATACTGTTAACCTTTGTGTAATAGGAACGACACATGATATAACAACCTAATATGGTATATTAAATAACGAATGTGTAATTATTTATATACAACAATGAACTATCAGTATTAATATTAGTTATATTGTCATTATTTTACAGCAGAAAACCGTGATAAATGTTTCCACACAAGTTAATTATACCGACGGGTTGTGATCGGCTTATGTAAGTCAAAAACTGACATTTTGTCATATATTTTCGTAATTTCACTAGTATCATTCTACGCCTAGTTTGATTCAATCTATGAATTTAATACTATCTCGTTTAGCTTATGTAATGGTTGTAATTACCGACCACAATAAAACAGCCATAATTTAACCTCTAATTACATTCTCTTGTGTTATGAAAGTAGGAAATAACTTCATTACTATACCGCTTCTTCATTCCTAAATACGGAGAAATTTTATGTTATCTTTTTATTTTTTTGAACAATATGTTGTTGTTTTCCACTAACGATGAATAACATAAGTGAATTGAATCAGAAATATTTAAGTACATTGTCCTAAATAGAGTATCTACTCTACTTACACTGGTCAACAGGGTTTTCTTTTCTTACACTCTGATACGTGTACGTTATGGCCTTTTTCATTGTAATTCTGAAAATATCTTCAAAAATTGGTTATCATGTCAGGGAGAAATGTTTTTTTTATACATATATGTATGTATTAAATGTATTGTATGTCTAAAGATATATTTTATGAGTAAGTTAAAAGAAACTATCAAGTTATTATCATGCTAACGGGCATGTCTGAACAGGATTTAACACGTTTGGTCTTCATTTGTACGTCATAGTCGTTAAACCACTCCCTTTTTTCTCTAGAACCAATCAAGTCAAGGAATTAATACATCTGTGCATATGTGAGTACATGTTAGACCCTACAGACACGTTATTCGTCTCAAATTGACTCAATGTATGGTAGTAACATTAGTTAAACATTTTTCGAATTCGCATTGTCCCGTAGGTGTCTAATGAATGTGGAGAATTCACCGTTCAACAGCATAGACGAAATATTACACCGTTAATAGAAAAATCGTACAAGCTTTATTTTAAATTAAAAACTACAAATCAAGACCCAAGTTGTGGACCCCTCATAATGTCTGTGCACGATGTGCTGTTACTTTGAGGGGCTGGATAAAAGGTAAGCGCATAGATATGCCATTTGGGAGGCCTATGATTTGGCGAGAACAAAAGGATCATTCGACAGACTGCTACTTTTTCTGTACAAAGACCTTCGGGTTTTCCAGTAAAAATATGGATAAAATAACCTATCCTAATTTACCTTCTGCCACTAGTCCAGTTCCTTATTCGGAAGCTTTGCCAGTACCAAGTCCTATGGATGTTTCGAACCAAGCACATGTTGAAACCGAGATAGAAGAATACATTTCAGAGTTGTCGGACACAGATGAAGAATAGTTGCCATTTCAAGAGGACACGCCTCATTTCATAAATCAATTGGAATTAAATGACCTAGTTCAAGATCCCAATTTATCAAAAACTCAGGCAGAAATATTAGGATCAAGACTGCAAGGATGGAAGTTGTTCTGCGGGTACGCGTATTTCTGTATATCGAAATCGTCAGAAAGAACTGTCACAGTATTTTTCAACTGAAGAAGGTCTTTCATTTTGCAAAAATGTTGACGGTTTAATACGACAATTAGGTTACAAACACCAGCCGGAAGAATGGCGTTTTTTTATAGATACGTCTAAATTAAGTTTGAAAGCTATGCTTCTACATATAGGAAACATCTACCCATTCCCGTTGGTCATGCCGTGCACATGAAGGAAACATATGATAATATGACACGTATACTTGATAAAATCAATTACAAAGCCTATAAATGGTACATCAGTGCTGATCTCAAAGTAGTTGCAATTCTACTTGGTCTACAACTTGGATTCACAAAGTATTGCTGTTTCCTTTGTGAATGGGATAGTCGAGCGAGAAATTTGCGCTATACTGTTAAGCAATGGCCAACTAGAATACAATATACTCCCGGAGAAAAGAAAGTAGACCATAATTCGTTGGTGGAGAGTCATAAAATACGTTTATCGCCATTACATATAAAATTAGGTCTGATGAAGAATTTCGTCAAAGCATTGGACAAAGAGGGACCAGGATTTCGATACCTTAAACAAAAATTTCCTAATATATCTGAGGCAAAACTTAAATAGAGGATTTTTATAGGACCTCAGATTAAACTGTTACGAAGGTAAACTAAACGACCACGGACGCTGAGGGACATAACTTAGTTTTGACAGATAAAATCTGGGCAAATTGTTTTTATGACAGGACCCTGTCAAAACTACAGATGAAACTGTTACAACAGTATCGAGAATTTGACGTACTCTTGAGTGATTTAGAACGGACTGCTTGGGATGCATTTAAAAGTGTGACAAAGAATTTCTTAGGAAATAAAAAATCTGAAGATTACGAGGAAATTGTTAGAGAACTTCTTAGAAGTTACTATGCATTAGACTGTAATATGAGTCTTAAAATACATTTCATGTATTCGCACCTGAACTTCTTTTCCCCGAATCTTGGCGATGTTAGTGACGAGCATGGGGAAAGATTTCATCATTATATTCCACTATTGAAAAACAGAGCAAGTGGAATAGCGAGATGCTTGAAGACTACTGTTGGACTTTAATTTCGGAATATTCTTCATCCCAATATAAAAGAAAAGTGAAAAGAAAGACTTTCTAAATACGTCCCAGAATAGCATATATTTAGGCAGTGTTAGTATTGTATGATTAATATGAATTTCATGTTTATAATAACAGACGTGAGAAAAGATATTTGATTTTATAATAATTATTAGGAATATAAAACAAAATAAGTTTTAATTCATAAAGAAAAATAAAAAAAAAGAAAATTTGTTGTTCTGTGTTATCTTCCTCTTGAAAGGTCCTGTTGATCGATTTGCGAAGTATTACCATTAACGACCACCACCTTTACGCTGAACAAGATTTCAGCAAACATTTATTACTCAAACTACAGAAACAAATGACTACTAATCAGGGACATAAAGTAAAGTCATCATATATCTGTACATTTGTGAAAATTCTTCTGCGGGGTCAACAATCACGAAGCTATAAGTGAATTAGCTTAAATGTCCTCTATGAGGTGAAAAAAGAAGAATTTCTCGTTGGCATCTAAAAAGTTGTTTTCTTCAGTTGCTCTCACGAATTCAATCAAAAGTAAACTCCTCTCGTAGTTAAGCGCTGTGTTTCTCTCTCCGGTTTATTTCAGTTACTAATAGTGACTTAATATATACTTCGGGATAACGAGACCTACGCGATGTATACATATGAGAATATTGCATCCCTTCCAATAATAGCAGCAGGACACGAACCTACAGGTACCACTCCTTCTTTGCTCTACCCCGAAATTTAAAACCTGTTGGAACTAATTCTTCTTGCAAGTTTTTTGAAGAGATATTTGAAACAACCGAAATATATAATAATCATATAACCTGTTCATATTTCCACAACTAATCCAGATACCTACCTTCCAATTATCCACGCTTATATGTGAGTGTGCTTTTCGTTCAAATAAGCAAATTTTGTATTAAAAAATGTCCTGTGATTGTGCTGCTTCAATTTTCTTTTTGCATTACAATGTAAACTGCCTGGAGCTTTTTCTTTTGTATACGTATATTTCAATAAAAATATAGGAACGAAGGAAAGCCTTTGTTACGTCCACAAATAACCTGCATACATATCAGGTCGAGACTGCGTGTTCTTATCTATTCAACGCTAGTCTCTGTACTTAATTTAGTAAATTGACAATGGTCTACAGCACCGTGGGCAGTATTTCAAAGGTATTGTGGATATACTTTTTTTGTATATATTATTAGTTTTTAGATTTTGATTATTACTTACAAGTTGCGCAATAGTAACATAGCAACACATGTACTTATCTTTCTACTACTGAAAATGTATGTAGTTACTGTAAAATATAGCTAACCTATCACTGTATATTGTTTACTTTTAAGTTTCGTTTCGTTCCTGTCTTCGCAAAGTTGTTACCAATGAATAATTTAAAATTAATATTTCTCGAGATATTTAGAATTCCATTTCTCGTGACTCAGCATGGTTATATAATTCTTCTTGTTGGATATGTTCACCATAAACACGATCTGCTGCTATATAAGGATGTTACATTCATTGCCCATTTATACTGCTGACGATTACTTTTCTAGCTAAAGTTGACATTGAAGTTAGGAGGAAAACAGGCTTATATTATCCAGCAAAGTATTTTGGCTTTATTGGATTATGCAGTTGGATCACCGTGAACGCATTCTCAAACGTATGAGTAAAGACCTATCCTGTCAGCTTCGTTGATAATACTGGTCATCTTAAGGACTGTAGCTCTGGGAAAATTACTGACAACCATGCTGTGAGTAACATCCGAACGAAAAGTCTCCCAGTGCCAACATATAAATGAAATATAAATAAAAGTAAATGCGTTTTTAGAACTGCTTAATTTTTTTTTAATGTTTTGGGAGAATTGTTTTCAAAAATATCGCACAATATATCTATGTCAGATTTCTGCTTCTAACTTAAATTGGGCTGCAGTATATTTTAGTTGTAAAATTGTGCTTTATGTTGTACATTTTGTGTTCGAACTAAATCGGATATTCGTATGATATTTTTTAATACTATCCCACCCATTGTTTTCGCACTTGTAATAAATAATCTGGTAATGATGGTAGTAGTAAGTGACAAAGTAATGTCAAATAGATTAAACATTTTAGTGACAATTTCCACTGAATTTGTGGGCCTAACCTGTTTAAACCCAGGCCATATAGATATTATGCCCGCTCGAGTCCACTACTATACTGGAATATATTGCTTACTTTCTGGTGTTCACAAAAGTAGTTTAATATTTTTCTAGAAATGAAAGATAGAAAGATATTACTTGAGCACTTCAGAAAATTTAATATATCCTTATTTCTCGGTTATTTTGGGCTGATGTCTACATTTCAGCATTATGTACGATAGACAAAACGTAATGTATGTAAATATATATGTTATCTATACTAAGTACTCTAATTACAATTTCGTCTGCTTTCATTGCTTCACAATAGTTTCTTAGTCTCTTAGTCATGTCAGAATGCCATCAAATTATATGGATGCATTCTGACTGGAGCCTATTTATGTATGTAATCTACGAAGTATGAATTATATCTTTTCACCGATTTTTCTTGGATAAGTTGTGTGTCCCCGGATCGACGAGAATAAGTATAAGAGTCTGTAAATGTTTGTTTGTTTTATTTTTGGGTAAAGTAATTTGCGCCATGAAAATAAATTACCTATTCACAAAAAGGTAGTTCTTATCACCTTATCCTTTTTTGTACAAGGACAAAATGTTATACGAAAAGTTATTCTGAATAATAAACTATGCAAGTATGTAAAATTTTAAAAGGTCGAACATACTTTGAAAATCCAAAAAAAGTTTTTCTTTCCACTAATAAAGTGTTTCTGTTCGATGAAATGTTGTTGAGAAAAGTTGTTCAGATTAATAAGTTGTGCCAAGGAGTATGCCAAGGAAATGTTTGTCTTGTTTTATTTTTTTTAAGTGTTCTATGAAAATAAATACCTATTCATGCGCCATCCGGGGACACACTTATATATAATGCAATTTTACCAAACGCCAAATTTTCAAAGATATTACGTAATGACCTAGGCTAGGCCTATAGGTAGTGAAAATTATTAGTGGCGTCGAAGTTCCGCAACCGTTAGGCGGCGATAGCTATACCTGGTGGTTTTGACATGTACCGGACAACATATTTTTAAATAGAAATATGTTTAATTTAATTGGCGTTCGGTAAAATTGCATTAACTATAGGGTGTTTGTAAAATATGCGCAGAAGCTTCAGGATGTGATACCTTGTCCAAAAATGTGAAAAAAAGTTTACTATTCAATTCCCTTTAAAATGCATTATTTTAACAAGATTAACAGAGTGTTGAAATTTAATTGTAAAAAAAATACATATGTTTTGAAAAAATTACAGGAATTTGTATCGTATTCTCATTTTATGTCCGGTAATCAACCGGTAGTACCAAATATAAGGTCTTTAACATATACAATACTTTGGGTAATAAATGTTTTAATTTTTTTAACGTAATTTCTCTCATTCGCAATTTTTGTTAAGACCGTCATATATTTGAAATCTGTTGAACAATTTAACTCAAAATCGACCGACTGATTTTATCGACATATAGATGAAGGTGTCAATTCTTATTGACGTTTTTTGCAGAAATAAGTGATCTGTAAACTATTTATTAAAAGTGTTATTTCATCAAAATAGTATTTAGCATGCTAAAAACGATGTGAAGTATTTGAATCGTGGCAATGGCGTCAAATAAAATTTTCCGAATACCCAGATGTATATCATGTATAAAATAACTATTAAAAGCAGTTTTTTAAGTTTTTACGCAGTTACGAATTTCAAGAATCATCATTCGCGCTGGTCAAATTTCAGTTCTAACAAATTAATATGAAAAAAATGGCAAAATAAGAGCAGATTACGTGAATGACCCTTACTATATTTTTGAATTATATCAATTAGAACAGATAACGTTATTCTTCAGTCATTAAATTTCTGTCAACTACCTATAGGTTTTTTCGTTAGTGAAACATGCTGCTGACAGGCATAGCTACAGTTAATGGTAGTGATGTTTGTCAAATCGTATCTATGTATGCAAATAAATATATTTACTATTTTTTAATTCGTTTTAAAATAATTTCATAGGTTTAACATAGGGTTAACTATACGAATTAATCAATTATCACGCTATTGTAATTATGTAATTAAATACTATGTTAAACAATAAAATTACAAACCTAAATTACATATAAGTGAAAATACAGGAAGCAGAAGGTGTTATAATGCAAACTAACAAAAGTCGGAACATCCTGTATGCTAATAAACGTTTTGCATAAAGCCATGCGGCAATCGGCATCTATTGACATCGTCGTGGTCATAAAATAACTACTAATAGAACGATTTTAACTCTTCCCATGTCATTATGCATCATAAATATTTTACGACAAAGCTAACGGTAAAGCTTTTAAGGCAAATATAAACCGAAAATGCTAAACAAAAACAAACATTTGTTAAGTACCTACATGAAACGTACCAAACATGTGTACAGCAAAGTAATATTTAGGGGTAATGTTTTCATAGTAATAATAGGTTTAGTCGTTATAAAATATAAGGCGTATGTAACATACTGTTTTCGGAAGAAGCTGCGCTTAAATATTTAAACTAAATATCCAAGGATAACTTGTATTATACATATATCTACCGTGGAGAGCTGACCATTATTCGGTTATCTCTATTGCCGCATTTTAGAGTTAGAAGAATGCTTTTTATGCGATTGACGCTTTTGGTCGAATGTCATTTAGTCGTCGCCATAAAACAAAACACATAATATTCGTGGAGTATTCACTGAAGTGCAAAATTGGTTCACTTCTGAAAAGTATAGTATACGAGTACTTCAAATCTTCTCTTGTCTTATTAATTAATTAATTTCTGTATGCATGAACATCTTCGCTGAAATAAAATTGTTAAAACCATTTTTAAAGAGTAATTTATTATTATTTAAATAGTAATAGATATTTTCATAACTTTTTCTGTATATTTTCCAATATTCATGTTTCTACAACTTAGTTTGTAAGTAATACATATGTAAGGTATAATTGAAATTTATGTTTTATAATTGTAACAATTTCCTATATAAATCCTGTATATGCTGTATATTGTGTGAAAATCATGATTCATATAACTTCCATTACGCGGTTAATAGATTTAGCACCACTATAGGAAACAAATGAGCCATTTTGTATACATAAGCTAATGGCGAAGATAAATATTTGAAGAAAACGTGAAAAAGTATGATCGATATTACCCACGCGCCCGCACATTTTCCTCGTATATGTTGCATCAACAAGGTGTTCCTAAATAACAACTCATCAAACCCATAAAACTTGTAATGAATAGTTATAACGGCTCTTGAACCGCAGCATCTTATCGATAATGCCATTACCGTTATTTTATTAGTGTAAACCCAAACCTGTTGCTTTATCTTCGTGTAATAAAAGATCATTGTTACGAGTTGTGACCAAGCTACTTCCCTGTGCGTTGCATAATAAAATAAAAAAACCACACAATGTAGCTTTATTTGATATATTTAAATGCTTCTAAGGCACAATTAGTAGTACCAAGTACCCTGTAACGTATTTTGTACTCATAATTGCTCAATTTTGACGCTTCTCTAACGGTGTCGTAATTAAAACTACCTACAGTGCACATTTCCATTATTACAAACAAATAAGATACATTGGGTTATACGATTGAATATAACAACGAATGACTAGTTCCACTAATTATCATTTAACTTATATTTAATAAAACGGGGGATGATATTTTAGATCTTCTGTTCTACTTTAGAAATCCGTCTGGTGATACGCATAAAATCAAAATATGTATGGAAATAGAAATGTTCAGGTGAAGTACCATTAATAGCATACAACATACCTCTAAATAAGTACACTTCTATTTTTCTGCTAGATGAAAGCTTGCAATTATGTTTTTTTTATAGTCACTTCTTAATACTACCTGTCAACGAAGCTGTTATTTTATTTTGATGAGGTGGTACATTTTCGCGTATTCAATTCATAAACATACATACATGCTTTAGCGTTTATCAATTAACTCTTAATCTCTATAGAGTGTAAAATTTGAAAATAATAATAATATTTATTGATTCATTGTTCTGTTTTTAAAGTAATGTCACCTCCTGCTGATGAATTCATATTAATAACTCTTTCCACTTAGCGTATTGTGTTCATTGGACATCTTCGGCTAAGAAAGAGGCCACAGGGGATACAATACAGATCGAAGGTGTATATAACGTACATAATTATAATTTTAAATCTCACTCTGTATACGTACACTCGGTTGATTTAAAACCGACTCACTCGACAAGCGACGTAGACCTAACGTCGCACACAGAAACTTTCAACATTTAAGTGAATGTTTGTAGTAATAAAGCAATTTGCTTATGACCAGGTAAAATAGCTACGTAATGTGAAATGAATGGGAAGATCGATAGAAATATTCTTTTTCAGATACTTTTAATATCTGCATTATTACGTAGTATAGCGTTTGCCAACACCCATTACCACTAATGACATATAAACGCAAATAAAATAATCATTGTATTTCTTCTTATCACTACTTAAGTGAATTTAATATAATATGCTACAAATCAATTTTAGAACCATAAGAAATTATTTATCAAAGCAGATAGACAGGAATCTATGTTCATCTTAAGTTTGTTTCGTTAAAAACACTGATTTTATTCGAGAATTAATAACAAAACACACAGTAAACAAATAATAATTTATTTCAAATAATAGAGAAGGTAAACGAAAAGCCAGTCAAACTGAAAACAAATTAATACACAGAAAACCTTTTTAATTATTGGTTGGTTCTGAAGGACATTTTTTGCACCATCATGCGAACATTCATTCTCTAAAGTACCTATATGTAATAGGGTCGTTCGAAAAACGCGTTTTTTTTTTCTGCAATACAATTCCAATAGCGCGGAAAACTTGCGCATAGGCGTCATTATAAATAAAAAAATATTTCAAAAAATTTTTTTCAAAATTTGAAATCGCGCAGAATGCCTAAAGTTACCAAAAAAGTCAAAATACCGGTAAATTTCAAAAAAATGCAAAAATTACAAAAAAAATACATTTTTTGTTGTAATAGTTGAAAAAGTGTTTTTAAGAGTGTTCTTAATGCATTCAAAAAGTAATTAGACCCACTCTTGTTTTACTGAATTCGCGCAAAAGACCTAAAGTTGCGACAGACCAAAATATTATATTGGCTATGATAAGGATCACATTAGAGAACTTGGCTACAAGAGGATCCTGAAATCCAGAAATGAGCCATCGGCCATGTAAGGAGACTTCAAAATACCTTCAATAAATTTTAGTGCAAACGACTATACCGAAGTAATTGATTGGTCAATCTGCAAGTTAACACCGCCGCCACTACTGTCCAAGATGCCAACTGAACACATTGCTTCTTTATTGAAAGACAAAGTGCTACCAGAGTTTAACTACCTCAAATTCTCATGCCACACCCAGTCAGTTGAGAGGTGTGTAAAACTGGTTACAGAAGCAGCAGAAAAAGTGTGCGGGCATGAAAATCGAGATGGCTATATTAGAGCTACTTTAAAATCAAGACAGCTGATGTCCACATTTGATTAAAAGTCAGAATTCAAAGTGGCTTCTATGTAAATAACCTTTTGCCTACAACGAACATATGCATTGTACAAAGTAAATAGTTACTGTAAATATTGTAAATAAAATTCACCCTGGTTGGTTGGTTGCGTAGGGTGGAGGTGGGACTCGTCTTCAGCCACATGTTCGCCGTGAGTCCATTTCAGCACAAATTAAATGTTGAAATGAGCTGAGAACTGCAATATAATATGTTTGGTTAATACATTTTTTGGAAATCACTTGTTAGAGTCTTATTACAAACCTTAATGTTTTAAATAAACACTCATCAGATATGGAAAACGGCGTTTTTACGGGACTCTATAACTTATACTATAATTTAGACCTTTTGCGCGAATAGAGTTAAGGAATAACACGTCTGAAAGTATTTTTTCTGGATTGGGAAAACTATTTTGAATGATTTTTACACTATTACAAATTAAAATTAAACTTTTATGGGTTTTGGCACATGTTTAAAAATCGTCGAAAATCATGAATGTTTTTTTTCGATACAACCCGCAACTTTAGGCGGCTTTCACATCAAAGTCGCATGCTACGTGCAACTTGCTGCCTGGAAGCAGAAAATATGCTACTTGTTTTGAAACGTATATTACTAAATGAATACTTTTTCACCAAAGTCGCGTAGCATGAATGCGACGTTGCGACGTGCGACGTGCAGCGTGCTTCATAGGACAGGTTCTATATTTTTGCTAGTTTGCGACCTGATCTGTGCGTGCACAGGTATGAGTTCATTTACGTTTGGAGTTTTTAATGAATTAACGCGATTTAGCATCTCACGCTATGCCACTGTGGTATGAAAGCGAATTTAGACGTCGCACGATGCGACGTGCTTCCTGCTTCAGCAAGTCGCACGTAGCATGCGACTTTTGTGTGAAAGCTGCCTTAGACCTTTTGCGCGAATTCAGTAAAACAAGTATGGGTCTAATTATTTTTTGTATGCATTAAGGACACTCTTAAAAACATTTTTCCACTATTACAATAAAAAATGTATTTTTTGTAATTTTTGCATTTTTTTTAAATTTACCGGTATTTTGACTTTTTTGGTAACTTTAGACCTTCTACGCGATTTCAAATTTGGAAAAAAAATTTTTTTTTTATTTTTTCATTTATAATGACGCCTATGCGCAAGTTTTCCGCGTTATTAGAATTGTATTGCAGAAAAAAACCCGTTTTTCGATCCACCCTAATATGTAATAGACTTTTATATCTTGCCCCCATACATATTCTTATTCATGTAATTTCTTAATTACATAAGTACTTAGAAATATAGTGAAATTGTATGCGATAGCGAATTAACTATATGTTAAGATCGCATTAAGAAATTATCGGTTTAGGAATTTATAAATGATCCCTTGCATATGAAACTGGATTTAATAGAAAAATATATTGTATATACATAAATAGTAATTTACATACGCAGTAAAAGCATACTTTTAACGGGTTTTATAGCAGTTTGAGTCGATTCTAAATCAACCGAGTGTACCTGCTAGCGGTAGAATATAGGACTTTATTAAACTCTAATTTTACACCTATAATGGTCAGGTTTCCTACATTATTTCAGAGGGCGCATTCTCTTTGTTATTATTAGTCTTCCAGACTTTTGTTAGAGACAATTAATGTATATTATAACAACATACTTATTTGAATATTAAAATAATACTCATTTTATTGAGTAATACACCTTTATTAATGGACAAATCTCACAAGAAACTCCTCCCAACAAGGATCTTTTTTATAGTAAAAACAATTACCTATTACTAAGATTAAAAATGGATGATTATGCCATGGGGTTGTCTATCTGCTCCGGATTAGTTTTCGATGTGTGAGTAATGTGTTAGTAACATTATCATTCTGTTCTGTTGCAGATTTTGTGTAAATATTATAGTTTGTATTTTTAGTTTTTTTATTATAAAATTTTTTGAAACGCTTTTGATCCTTCGTCCTTCCGTCTAAATGGGAAAGCGTAAAGACATGTTTAGTGAAAAGAGAATAAGAATACAAGTTATCCTAGAACTAGGGTTGTATTCCCATTACCAAATCGCTGCGAAAGAAGCCTTTTTCCATCAAACAGTCGGTAGAGTGGCTAAATCTATCTCCGACTCGATCTCGCGGTATCCGCAAAACAAGTATACGTGAAGCTATATTAATAATTTGCTAAGTTTGAGCATAGCAATATTAAAATATCGGAGCGCACGTTAAAATCACATCTCTAGTAAGCGAATCTGAAGCGTCGGCGGCCTGCGAAAAAACCAAAAAGGTAAGTGATTGCTAAAATAATATTTATTTATTCATAACAAAGTATTCAAAATATTTATTTTTTAAAGGTCGTATTCAGCGACGAGTCTCACGTTGAAACTGTTTCTGAAAACGTTCGCTTCGCTAGGAGACCGTCTGAATGATTTTTAGAAACTGTTGTGATTAGGACTATAAAGCACCCGCTTGCGGAAATGATATGGTCGTGTATATCAGCAAAAGGCTTTGGACCGCTGTATTTGGTTAATTGGAGTATGAACTAAATTCAGTATCAACAAGTTATATAGCAGTATGTTACGCCATACATACATTGCTTACGAACAGATAATGATTCGTACATATTATTTATACACGATGATGCACCATGCCACAGGACCAAAACCATTCATAATGTCATGGAAATAGAGGAAATAGTTCTGATGAAAAAACTTAATCATACGCAGTGGTCCTAATTCGATTGCACGGTATTGTATGTTAAACACAGAATACAAAACAGTATCCAAGGTGAAATTTATGGCATGCGAATTGTCACGCAATTTCAAATCCTTAATCCGCAATTTACCAGCATACCGGAAGTTAATTACTACAGCATTACTTAAAATATCAAACTTAGATCTATCCTCAATTTAAAAATATAGTACGTGGTGTATTTATTCTTTGAATCACCTTATACTTAGTCCTTATTTTTCTTTTACATTACTGCTGTATGATTTGGCGTGCGAACACTTAAATAAAGTGCTTGAGAATGTTTTATTCATACGTTGCTTTCATTTGTGCGTAGCTCATTTTTACTTATAACCCGGCAAAGGTTAAAGCATGTCAGCGTATATTAGCTTCACTGTAATTCTTTCGACTCCTTATATTATCGATGATAGGCTTTCAGAAATGTAATAAAGGTATTGTAGGTATTATAGAACCTATTATCCGTGTGCGGATTAACCGTGCTGCGGATTAACCGTGTTAGCAAACATCTTCTATTATCCGGGTTTCAATTATCCGTGCAGAATGCGAATTAGTACAAACGGTGCACGTCAATTCGCCGTACCATCATCCTATACATCGTACAACTTATACTGCTTTCCACGTTAACGCCTTGAATCGTTTTGCAATAGCTCCTACAATTTTAACTTTTTCTAAATAATTTTTTCATCAAAAACTTCTGTAGTTCTCTATCTTCAAGTTTGTCGCTGGAAGTTTTTCGAAATCTAAACTTTCTTCGATTCAATTGTCAATGAAAGTTGAAGAAGCATTCCGATCGACTCGTATTAATAAATAAAAATGAATTTACTCAGAAAAAAACAAATGAAATTAACTGATTATTTTTCTTAATTAAGTTTTGATTTAATTTTTTACACAATTATTGTAATAAGAAAAGCAGGTTTGTTTTTTGAGAATTTTATATTGTTTTTTTGATATTTTCTTTGCCATAATAAACTTTACCAGCTTAATTTTATATTTATTCCAAGTTAGATATTTTTTTCGTAGTACGGTAAGTAGTCATAATAATTTGTAAAACAACTTTTTTGATTAAAATAAGTAGGTGCGGATTAACCGTGCTTTTCGATTTTCCAGGCTTGGTTCAGTCCCGACCAGCACGGATAATCGAGGTTCTACTGTATTATATACAGGTATTTCACGCGACATGTTAAATAGAAGTTGCATAGACTCGAATACGTTTCTGAAATTTTGTTTGAATACCATTAGGCGAATTCTTTTAGAATATTCTTAGTTATGAATCACTTCGAATATACCACGGGTTAACAGACAATTTTTTTATTTTAAATGAATGATATTATTGTAATTATATTATCTTAACGTATTCCAACATCAGTTCTAACTTATTTGTGTTAGCGTTTCCTATTTGTAAATTCAAGTTATTCAAGCTATTTGCGATTTTGTTCCGATTTTGATTATTACAGCGTTCAGAATTAAATATTTTGCCGTAGATTCAAGATCAAGACATGTGTGTTTAGGAAGTAAAGCACAAAAATATCAATTAAAATACCTCCATAATACCATATTATGTTCATAATTCAATAACAAATGTTGATAAAACAAAATTTAGTCAATTTTTTCGAATGATACATAGTATTAGTAGTATAGACTTGACCATTAAATGCAGATAATATTCTAGATCGATGACGATTAAAATATGATATATGTACGCACGGTACGACTTAGTCTTCGAACGATTTTAATAAGGTAACTCACTAAAATCGTTCGAAGACTAAGTCGTACCGAGTGTACGTATCCATGAAATATTTGTGATAATTTTATTGTACTGGATAGAAAGATACTGGAAGAAGGTGCACACTTGTCTGTTACGATGTGCGACCAGTGGCTGCTCGTGGTCAATTATACTGGGAGGTCAAAAATAAATTAAAAAATAGGCATACTTAAAAAAATATAAATATTTTTCCTTTAAATTCCGCTTTAAATAGTCTTAAAGTGGAGGTCCATTCTTCGTTCTTTAGCAGTGGAAAAGTGTTGAATAACACGTTCGTTAAAATCGCATATTCCTTTTACAAATGACTTCTCGATACTCAACATCGCTAAAGCGGATAATCTGTCTTGCCCCATGGTGTTGCGTAAGAAGGTCTTTATTCTATTTAAGGTCGAAAAACAACGCTCACTTTCAACAGTTGTCATTGGCAGTGTGCACAGTAAAGTTAATAAATTGACAGTTTCAGAAAACGTAAAACTTAAAATAAAATGTTTCCTCTACCGAATTTTGTTCATTTTCAAATGAGAAATATTCCATTAAAATATATAAAAAGTTCATTGGAAATATGTATGTATACTGTAAATACGGTTACATATTTGAACAAATTTTTAATATATTCCAACGATATATTTCCTACCATTTGAAATGTATAAAATTCAGTAATGTAAACTCACAAGACAAATCTGCTTATAAAATCACATGTTAGATAATTAAAGCTATTTTTAATATAATGGCAAAAAGTTAAGTGAGGTTACAATACCATGATTTCATTTCTGTAAGATTTATTGTACATACATATATTACACAACTCGTGCATACAAGAATTATTTTATATTAATTATTTTAGTGATTTAACATATTTATTATATACCATTATTAATATCATGTCCTTTCCTTTTTAGACAAGTAATACGCCTATTAAAACTCGCTATTAACTGTGTTGCACCCCAGAAGATATTGTTAACCTTATTAAATTTTAAAAATTCTTTGTTTGTTTCACTAAGAACAGGACACATCACGTTAAGATTAATTCACTTCTTTACATTCTTATATACAATTTTTGATATTTTAGTCCATGAACACATATCGAAGGCTATAATATTCATTTAACTATTTTAAAACCGTTTTATTAGCCACTGTTATAAAACTGTTTGAAAACAGCTTTCACACCCTATACACTTATATTAAACTATAACTATTGAATTGTTCGCAATTAAAAATAATCAAAATAGTACGAAAATAATAATAACATAACCTGAATAGCAAACTATTCCAATTCCAATTTTATTCTTCAGGGGTTCCATCCACTGTGATAAATATCAACTATTCTGCCTCCCTAAAATATAGAGGGCTGCACTAGTTCCATTTTAAATCTTGGCAATCAGTGCCAATGGTATGGTGGGCTTATGACCCAAACTAGATTATATGCATCGTACGTTCGCGTTGGTTTGGGCACCGCAAGTTCTTCGGATATTTCCGCGTAGCTTTAATACAATGCGGACAGTTCGCACCGCCAGCCCAACGTTCAGGAGGTTGGAATACGAGTGACGGCCGATAAATTTAAAGTTTTTAAGTTAATTATATTTGCGACTTTTGCGAGTAAATAACCTATTTTAATAAAACACGTAATAATTAATATTTCTTTATATATTGTCAAAATTTTTGGGAGGTCATTGACCAAATGACCCTATGGACGAGCCGCCACTGTGTGCGACCTTACTAAGGCCTTCGATTGTGTGAACCATGCAGTTCTGGTGGCCAAGTTATACAGTTACGGAATACGTGGTAATATTAATAATAAACTATCTATCACACTGCCGCTTGGCCATGGTTTACCACAGGGCTCTGTTTAGCGTTTACATAAACGATTTAATGAACTATTTAGCACCTGAAAAATGCGTGTTGTTTGCGGATGATATCACATTGATAACTTCTGTAATGAATAAGAACCTATTAGCAATTGCGACACGGTGCTTATGTTCTAAGGCTTTTTTTAATTATGCAGGCTGGTTTCCCGCAAATATGTTAAATGTGTTAGCTCAATTCAACCCAGTTAAAACGCAAACCTTCACTTTTTCATCTGTACGTGGGGGTGACCCAAGCGCGACTATTCTGCTTGGTGTCATTTTGAATGACAGATTATCTTGGTGTCAGCACATTGATGGGTTGTGCAGTAGATTGTCATCTTCTGTTTTTGTTACAAGACAGCTTAGAACTGTGTTGGATAGGGCTACGCGTTATGTTATTATGCGTTAGTATATTACATAAGAAATATGTTTGTATAAGCAGCTCGGTCGCAGAGGCCAAAACAATAGAGTAGTGCGTACAGTTCAGGGTTCCAATCTTGTTTATAACATTTGTGGTATGTCTCGTTAGATCGCTAATCTGGTTAAACTACCATTTGCTATTCAGGCAGAAGTAACAGCTATTTACAGTGAGGTAATGTTAAAGCAATACATATTTGGAGACCGGAAAAACCACAAAAACTATTGTATAGGGCGTAATAGACCTTGGAAATGGTCACATAGGTCTCCTCACTTAACCTCAATGGATTTCATCAAACACTACACGTATGTATTTCCAGTTATCACCACACAAATTAATTAAATTAGGAGGCTGTTAGAAAATGAACAACAGAGGAATTTAAAAAGAAAAAAAACTATGATACAGTCGTGAAAGCTCTCCCGGTTAGAAATTTGGCTTGCTACTAAGAAAATGTTAACATTTTCTGAAAACTCTATCAAGAATTTTAATAACTAGAAAATTATTATAAATAGGTATAGGGAATGGTAATACAGTTTGTTGCAAAATTTAATTTTGCTTCAAAATATTGAAAACAAAAGGGATCATTATATTTGAGAAAATTAGGTTTTAATTCTGTATTAAACAACAATTTAAAAAAATTAATTAAAACCCTCTTATAATGTACTAATTCTGAGAAGTACATATGGCGGAAACATCAAAATGTCTGCTATCCATAACCTCAATTTCAGAATTTTTTATTAAAAAATGTCGACAGTGCACCATTTCAAGCATCATGACATAAATTCAAAAACTTTTGATTAAGTCGAAAAATGTGTCAAACAACTACTTTGTTATAGGGAATACTAGTAATAGCCAATCTCAAATAATGCTTAGATTTCGAAACTGCAAAGAAAACTATATAATTCTATTTGAAATAAGAAACCTAATGTCAATTTCCGGTACTTCCGGAAGTGCCGCCATCTTGAAAATATTTAGTGAATAAATTGCATCTTTGCAGAAAATTATTATCATTAGGAATCTCAATCTCTCTAATGGCAGGTCTCAATCAGTCGCCCTATATTCAGCCGTATTTTAGCCGTACAATCGCAGTATCGAGAAATTGTTACATTATTTAATGAGTACCTACCTACATTTATGTGTTTGTATATAAAACATTTGTCTCACTCTACTTTTTACATAATTGAACTATAAGAAACTATAAGAAATTTTCACACCTTCATAATTGAATGTGAAAGTAGCATTTTTAAATAATTTTTAATATCATAAAATTACTCTTGACGCATGATATAAACTCCCACTGCCTAAAAGATGATTTACTTAAAAATGAGGTTTAGGAAATATTCACAGATTTATTAAACTACATTCCTTTCACTCACGAATGATAATTTGTGTGATGGTAATGGTGACCAATTTCTGTGGTGTAATAGCAAAAGCTGCGCGGTTGTATTTATAAATGGCTTTGCATTTAGTACTTGCAATGTATATATAACTATTAAGAAAAGAAGCTCTTATCTCTGGCGATTGAATAAAGCATTAATATATGTAAATATAATACAATAAACTGATTATGCATTGCAAAAATGTGTACATGAATAACGTCGTTATTAAGCAGTTCGATAGTCGTAGATATAAGAGCAATTGGCCGTACGTATGGCAGTGCATACAGTATGGAATTCGAATCTTGGTTACGCTTGTAGCAAATCCCACAATTTACAAAGCAAGAGCTGCAGTCTCGAGTTTCGACAAACAATGCGCATGAAGATAGCGCAATGAAATATGGTATAGAAGTAGTACTAAATGGGCAAAGCTTATTTTCGCCGGGAGAGTGGTGCCAAACTGTTAGGTGAGAATGCATGTGCTCAATTACCCTGTTCGAGAGTATTACAGCAATTTGCTGAAGTATGGAGTCGAGTAAGCGTTGTGTGGTGCATGATGAGATAACCAACCAATAGCTTCAACTCGTCTCCATAGCTTTTTTAGACTAGCCGAGAAAACCGGATAATCTTGCAGCTTATGATCCATACCATCCCCAACATGTTCGCTCGGATTAAGATCCGGCATTTGATCTGATCTGAGCCACATGTCGCTTTCGGCGTATTTAGCAGAAGCAGTCAACGTACGCTACCGCTACGTCCATAAATAATATATATGTACTGATATACTGCAGATAAGGCACAAGGTACTCTGTACTGTCAGTTTTAGTACTCACATATTTCACTAGTCGTCGCTGATATTACTGCTGATATCATAAGGTCCTCTGTACTGTCAGTTTTAGTACTCACATATTTCACTAGTTGTCGCTGATATTACTTTTTGAAATTTGAAATATGAAAACGCGCGAAATTGAGTGTCATAGCATAGGTAGTAATATAATGTGTCACCAGTAGTTGGCGCTAATCTATAACAATGTCTGTTAATTACTGTAACAATATTGGTAATATTTCATTTTTTGACTGATAATCTTAACTCTGAAAACTCGGTAAACTTCGTATTAATACGTTGTTATTAAACAGTTAGTAATGAGTTATATTGAGATATTATTATTTTTGTTTGTATATTACCACCAAAACGGTTATTTTAGAAATAAAGTGCCACAGTCTACTGGGATGATTTCAAGTTCATCTTGATTAATCGTATAAACACTTTCAGTCACCGATAATTTAATTTTCACGGTTTCTCGTAATACTTTAACCCTTGTTACTTTACGAACCTTAACGAGAAGAAATAATCTAATGACACGTATTTTACTTAATGATCTGTTTTAAGGAAAAAAAATCACAAGCCTCTCGAACTTGTATTTTATCTACTCTATTACCACCTTCTAAAATATTATTTAGGTATATACAGCACACATTATATACAGCTTTAACTACATCAGAAACTAATGCCCAGTGTATTATATGTAGTATACGTGCTAGAGCTACAATACATTCAACATTGTTTTACAAAAAAATTAATTCACATTTTTCAAAGTTTAAAAACTAAAATTTTTAGGTACATAAAACTCTGAAATCAATGATATGTTAACACGTTAAGACATTGATACATTATTTTGCAGCCTTTGTTGTATATTTAGACTTTTGATAGCCTTTGGTGCAGTATGGTATTAATACATCCAGCAGTAAATGAATTATAGAAACGGGTGAATTAATTTTCAGCATACGTTGATAATTTTTTTTTTAATAGAGTACGTTAATTCTAACAGCTGTAACAACTCAGACACCATTCCCTAATATCATTGATTTTCCGCAATTGACTGATTACAATAACAGTGTCTGTCATACTTTGCAACACACGCAAAAATTACAAAATGATTATATATTAAAATGTAACACAGTATACTTACATCATACGCAAATCTGCTTGTCCTAAAAAGCTCTCTGTTGCTTGCATTATTGCTTCTTACTTTAATTCAAAATGATTTTCTCATTTTTTTTTGTACTAATTGCCAATATCGCAATTAGCATATTTTCATACGTATGACCTCTTTTAATTGTCATCTGTTTTACTATACTTGTAAGTGATTGTGAAAATACATCGAACAATACTATTGTATGCCGTTATGAAATTTCGAAATCTCTGTTTGCGTTAGCATATAATCCAGTACGGAGTACTTATTCCTCTAATAACCCAACCCCAGTTATTAAATCTTACAATACATAGAACACACTACAGTCATAATAGTTACGAAACCTGTATTAAATACTGCATATATGATTATGAGAAAGTTTTCCTCAATATTTTGTCTACAGTAATAAGGAACACATTATACTTAAATTTCTAGAATTCTATGAACATGTACCGTATATAATGCAATAATGTCTATAAATGATAAATATGCTGTGAATGAAATTACATTAATTTCTGCTTTATAATTATTAGTATCTGTTTATTACAATATCCATTAAATACGAAAATAATACAGAAACTTTATCACGACTCTGTAAGTTATTGTATACCCAAAGGAAAACTTTAAATGTGATAATTATCCACATAAAAATATTTTAATATTCCCAGAAGAAATTGCTAGATTAAATTACGAATGAGTAATATCTTTATACATATGTAAGTAGTACTCTAGTAGTACTCGTAATATTATTGGAAAACTTTGGGAATGTTTAATCGTCTTAATTTCAGCACATAAAGTTATGTTTGTAACATCTATTCTATATATGTACCTATATTTTTTATATAAATAATGAAAAAGTAACTCGTAGTTCAATCTAAAACATTGAAATAGACCTTTTTTGACACACTTCTATCCATTTTACACAGCTTGGATATATTATGAACGATACTGATAAATACAATTCCCTAAACAACTCAAGCTCTAGTTTCGCGTATACACTTTGCAATAGGATGCTCTATTACACTCATCTGTGATTTAATTAAATTAATTAAACATTGCAATTATGGGAAATCTGAAAAAGAATTGCTTTTGCTTGTTGAATTTAAGCAAATACAAGATATCTTGTACTTCATCGAAATATGGTCCAAATAAGTTATAGTAATAATATTTAGGAAGCCACGTAAGTGTAATGTGATTTCAGGATGTAATAAAAAAGGTATATATTTATAAAAACCTATCAAATGTATTAAAATATCGTAAGCAAGAACATACTATCAAACCGGTACCACAAATGCTTAAACAAAATTATGATTTGAGTAATACCGTAGAAGTTTTGATTAGAAGATTTTCTGTGCCAAATTTTAAGTCAGTCGCATTTTTGTTTGCAGCAATATCGTTATTTATTTGGAACTGTTTTTCCCTCAAAATTGAAAAAAATTAAAGTATCTCAAAAACTATTAATTTTTGGTGTAAGATATGGTACATAAAATTTACTCAAAATTTGATGGAGAATTTAAAAATAAAATAAAAAATACCGTGTTCTATTTAAAAAAGCGAATTGATATGTACTTTCGGTGTACTGGAAGTAGATCATTGATGAAAAGCTTACGTTTAAAATCATCATTATCGACAATGTAATGTGATAAAATTTTACATTTTCCTTATGACTGGATCCCTAGAAACTTCAAAACTCTTTCTGCCGCACTCGGTATAACTATATAGCTACTAAAGCCTATTATGTAATGTGTCTAGTCTATAGTTTATGCCTATCCAATTTCGAAGTGTTGGTATTATGCGAATCGCACAAAGCGTTGCCAAATTTCTGGCAAAGGACATTAAGGGTTAAGTAAATTAGGCAATCAATGATCTAATTGTTGTTATATAACTGCGCATGGACTTCATTGTGAACATTTAAGACGTTTTGTTGGAGAAATTATTATATTCAGTATCTGTAATTATCCTTTCTCATTGCCGGCATAAATAACATCATAATCCTGAACAGTTCTGTGGTGTTAAACCAGTACTCATATCTTTAAGAAGTGTATGTCATACAGAGTTATGAGTTTACAATTTGAATTCATTCGTTTGTAAAACAATATTTCTCCATTTTTTGCAATATTTTTCAATAGTATGTACATATGTAGTGGTGGTACCATTTTTGACTATGCTTTAAAAATTTATTATTTAAATGATACAAAAGAAAATTTTAATATGGTGTATAGTTTATTTCTGGAAAACATTCTCAAAACGAGATTAGGGCTTTTATGTTTAACAAGTATATACATCCAAACACATTGCACATTTAAGGTACAAGCTATCAAAACTGGAACGATATTCCAATAAAATAACTCTATTCGGTAACAGTTACAGTTATTTTCTTAATAGTTACATTATTAATATAAGTAAATTATGAGATTAATATGCTTGTGGCATATAAAATACAAAAGAACAAAAATAAGGAAATAAATTATATATGCCTCTTTTGCCTGAAAATGATTTAAGTTAGCAAAGCAACTCATAAACGTTATTCCCAACAAGCATTTCATAAATGTGTTACAGTATTGTGATGTTTGATCAAGGGCTAGTACGGTTTCAGTGATAAATAACTTTACAACCAGCTAGTCAAATGTATTTAATTTTGCGTAAAATATCAATATATTTTTAAAATCGTAAATAATCACATATTAAAATACAAAAGCCTTTGTCATTTCGAAATACATCATTAAATAATCACATAGTTACATGACACCTAAACAATTTTAATATATCAGTAATATAAGAAAATTTAAATGTTTTAATGTTAATTTAAAGTTGACTAATTTCATGTATCCTAAATATGTATAATTACGCTATTTATTTGTGCTATAATTTTACCTCAGCGTTTTAAACAGCATTAAGAGAACGTCTCCAAATGAATATTAAAACGCGAAAGTAATGTTTGCAATTTCACTAAGACGACATTAAAATGAGAGGAACGACCGCGAATTTGTTCGAGTTTCATTTTAATTTCTACGCAGGCATGTTCGGAAGAACATTGCGAAGTGGAATACTTTGCTGTCGCGAAAATACACTTTAAAGTACGGTAATACGTTATTAAATTTATACCCGTACTTGGAAGTCAAACTTCTTTTTCGGTAACTCAATTTTAAACATAAATTTTAACTCTGAAGTTAACAGTTTATGCGAAGAGTTTGAAAATATAAAGTTGCACAAATACTTTAAAATACTGCATATTTGAAATATTGATACATAAACAGAAATACTTAAAATAGTGAAGTTTGAAGTATTAGCAGTTCAAACATTTGGTCGCAGTTTACAAGATAAATATATCTTCTTCCAAAACAGCAGTTTGATGTTTTGTAAAGAAAAACACTTTTTTGGAAATATTGTTTTCTTCTATCACAATCATTCAATTCTATTAGCATAGTACGTATTTTAAAACTTGATCGTAATACTAAAAATTAAAACAACTTAAGTATTTGATAATCTACACATAAAGCAATGTTTATATTTTCACGAAAAACATTAAACTTACTTTTTTTCTTCTGACCGGTGGCCTTGACATTATTTTCATCAACCATCCACAAAGCCTCCTGAGCTTCGTGTATGCACTCACTTCCTCCATTAGGCAACGAGCTTTGTGTCGTTCCTATTTTGACAAATTATAGATTAATATTTCCGTATTTTTTAATAATATTCCACATTTAATCCTTTTAATTCACTGATAAGTGATTTTAGAGCACAGTAAAAACGTAATCATTTACTTAAGATGACTTCACTAATGAATAACGAGTTTATCGGTCGGAAACACACCAATATCGCGCGCGTGTTAACTGTTTCGAGCTTCTGATGACGCGGTGAGAGTTGAGCTTCTTTCTTTAAGGTGTAATAGCGTACTGGCTTGATGTTTAAGAAGTACAACAGGTCTCCTCAATCTTCAATGAGTGTATTAATTAATGCAGCTGTAACGTTTTCTTCTATATGCTTTCTGCACTGCAGAATATATGGACTAACGAATCCGTATAAAAATGCGAGATATATGTACACAACAGAAATGAGTCGGGCTTAATTAATGGTAGCACTGATTTTTCTAGTGCTTCCTTATTATTAAATATTATAAACTGTGTCTGCTTATAAGTTAATTACGTTTCTATTATATACGTTATACTTTGAGCGCAAATATGAGTAAATAAGGAAGAACAGGTTTCTCACATATGTATTGCAAAATATTTGTATACCAATAATACTTTTCTAACTTTTTATAATACTATATCTACGACGTTTCCAACTGTTTAAGTATGTTTAAATAATGTTACAAAGTTTAACGATGTTCCTTCGTGTTCCATATATTGTTTATGTTACAAATAAGACTATTTTAAAATATGTATTTTTTTATGTGTGGTGGGTGCTTAGTTGCAGTGAGTAAGCTGTATCGCTTGTCTCGCTATCACTGCAACTCTCGCAGTGTAGTTTTGTGTGTGTAAGTTGTGTTTAAACGGCTTTGTGCAGCATCATATCGCCTTTTATGATGCCGCGCTGTTAATCACTTTGCTCCCAACAGCGAATGGCAAGTCGATCCGGAATTAAACTCTCTGAAAAAATGTCACCGTCCCTCCAGAGAATTGAACCCCGGCACTTATCGTCCTCCCACAACGATAGTCGGCCGCCTAACCACTGCGGCCATCTAATAAGTAGTCGTGCAACCAAAGAAGCGACAATATTTCACCACAACAAAAAAGCATTTATAGACTATAGTTTTAAACAATTTCCATTGAAAAATACCTGTAATTACTTATTGTATTGCTGGTGGGTCGTTCAGGTTCCAAGCACCTCTCCTCACGGCGACTTACTGATCTATTGTGATTACCCTATCCCATTAGTACTCTTCTATTCCAATGTTCTTGACGAACCTCAGGACTAGTTTGGGTGCCAAGACTTTGATCTGTTCAGGTGTTAAGGACGGCTGTCCTAGATGCTGAAACGTTTGCCGGCTTAATGCTTTGCACTCGTAAAGTCTGTCCTCGGCTGTTTCAGTTCCTAGTTCTTAGTGTCGACACGTATCTTGCTCAACTTTGCCCATCTTTTTAAGGTGGTACCTTAGAGGGCAGTGGCCAGTCAGAAGGTCCGTAAGAGTCCTTGACTCTGACTTGCTGAGATCAAGTAGTTTTTTCATTACTGTTTAGCGAGGAATTAATAAATTTCTTCGCTTGTGTTTTTCCAGGTGTTTCCTCCAGAGAGAGGCCATTTCTTTTGTCTCTCATTCCGGTTGTCTCTGGTTCCGGTTAGCGCCATGCTTTGCAAGCTCATCCGCCATATCATTTTCTTTCGTATTTTTGTGCCCAGGTACCTACAACAGGGATATCCTGTTTGTTGTGGTTAGTCTCGTCACATTCATCCGATATTCCCAGATCAATTTACACTCAAAGCTATGAGAGGCTAGAGAATTTAGAACGTGCAATATAATTACTTAAAGTACAATCAAGATTCCAAGACTAACATTAACATAGATACAAAAAGCAAAATTTATGTGTAGTTACTGAAAAAAAGTGTATTTATTAATATCACAAAACACAGAGTTCTTAGAACAATGACGTAATACAATCAATTAAAGTAGGCTATGCAAAAGTATTTGTGCGCAAATGTTTCATAACTGCAACAAATAAATACAAGAAATCAGAATATTAAAATCTAATTAAGTAAATGCCTGAGCGTAGATTTTCACGCCATTTGACTGAACACTTCCAAATATAGATAAGTTCCCTTCGAAAACTTTGTCACACACAGTCTTAAGGAAGATTCTGAAGAAACTGACAACTTAATCAACGAAACTTTAAGTGAAAACATATCTACACGTCCACATATAAACGACTGTAGTGCAGGGTAAAGGTCTATTTATACAGGGCCCAGCCGTATCCAGCTTTCATGTCAATGCTCCCAAACTATTGGTTCTTATTTGCATAGTAAATGCATTAACTTATAGATCTTTGTTAAAAATTACGTTGTATATCTAATATTGTAGAAAATAATATTCCCACTACATCTACTTATTTTTGGAAAGAGTTCTTAACGTATACCTCCTTTTGTTACAGGTATGTGGTAGGGTAGTATTGATAAGAAGTATTTCGTTACGTGATCTTCTCGCGCAATCTTGGGCAGGAAAATTTGGTAAGCCAAGTTAACAATTAAATCTTACAAGCAGGTAATGTACTCGTAGACTTTTCGCGAAATTCTTGTTTTGTTTATTTTTAGTAAAGTTCTTGGTGTTGTTGACGTGCTTTTTTAGTGCAATTCAATCACATTTATAGATTTAGTAACAATTTTTAGCAGATGTATATAAATCCATCTAGAACTACATATATAGCATAGTGTAAGGCGAAGTAAAGAATTTTTGTCTCGCATTTGATACTTACGCAAAAAGAGCGTCAATTATATTGTGATTACGAGACCGCAGTAAATGTAAAATGGAACATGAAACTCGCACTTGAAATATAAGGAAAAGCGCTGGCCGTACTTTACAATGACATATATTATCCAGCAACGCAACTTTGCTCTCCATAAATGTTTCAGACTTTTGTTTCAGTATATAAAAGTAACTTTTTAAGGACGTTCTGAAGCACCTTCTAACAATAACTAAAAAGGCATGCTTCGCATCATAAATTTAGACTTTGCAGAACTTTTTGTAGCTCAGCTTACTAAATATTTAATGTTAGAACTATGCACTCGTGCGTTAATGTTTTACATAGTCAAATACTGTTCAATAGAAAATCAAATATCGAATAGTTTTATTTATTTATTTGTATGCATGTATAAACCTGTATACTCGTATGCATGTTGTAAAAGAAGTATCTGGTTTTTTATTTCGTTTCTGTGTGTATGCTGTACGTGCGTAGTTTCTCTGCAAGTTAAATAACATCTTCATTCGTTATTCTGACTTCTGGCTAGTTATTTCGAGTACCTGTGATCTACCTAACAAATGTAAATTATAAACATACTGACGACGAGGAATTTTTATTTTAAATGTGTCGATTGAAGAATAAATGAATTTAAAATTGCAAAAAAAAACTGGAAAACATATATCGCACAATCGATCAATTTTTCATCGCGAATGGTATAAAAGAAGAGGCTAAAGTTCCCACGTTAATTATATTGGTTTAATTACAATTGGGCGATGAAATATACGAATTATTGGTAGATTTATGCTATCCGAACCGGCCTGAAAATAAAATGTATAATGAATTTGTGGATATTGTCCGGAATCAGCTTGAATCGGGTCCGTTGATCTATGCAGAGTGTCATAAGTTCCGATTACGACGGCAAGAAGAAAACGAAACGATTAGTAAGTACGTTGTTGTTTTGAAATCATTGGTAAAATCATCTCAATTTAAAAAGAAAACTTGGATGAAAATTTGCGAGGCCAATTGCTTTATAGATTAAAAAATGATGTTATTAAACAGAGATTATTTGCTGACAAACACTTGACATATACGGAGGGTGCGAAGATTGCAATCTCTATGGAGGCAGCTGAAAAAGAACGGGTTCATTGTGTGAATCGTCCAGAAGCCAATGTTTACCATTTTTAAGCAGAAGAAAACTTGGTCCATCATGTTGGTTTCAGCGGAAGTAGACAACGCGCAACTACGACAGAGTGCGCGGAAATACCAACTCGGTAATGATCATATGGGTGTATCTGTAGTGAAATGTAGGATGGAAATTATTGCTGATTTAAAAAAGATTTTTTCTGATGTGTTTCCACTGGGTATTGGATTATTTAAAGATGATAAGGCAAAGTTGTATTTAAAAGATAATATGACACGAGGGTTTTGTAAAGCACGGTCGTTGCTTTTCCCAATTAAAAAAGATATGGGGAAGGAATTAACTAGTTTAATCGAAATTAAGTAAGTGGGACAGTCCAATCGTACCTATAATCAAAAAAGATAGTAATATAAGAATTTTTGAAGATTATAAAGTACTTTAATTAACGACTATCAATACTCATAAAGGTTTATTTATGTGCAAGAGATTACCATATGGACCTTCGGCACCTAGTATATTTCAAAAGATTATAGATCATTCCGTTTTCTGGAATTGAAAGTGTAGCTGTTTTTCTTTATGATGTCTTGGCAACGGGTAGTAATTTAAATGAAGATATTGAAAAATTCAAATTAGTTTTAACCGGATTAATTCATTAGGAACGTACAGTAAAGTGATGCTAATGAAACTAAATAATCATAACAGATACATAGGTCACCATATGGAGAAGTGTTTTGGACGACCGTTGTACAATACAATTTATGTAGAATTAGTTCTACATATTTTTCTGGTGAACTAACAAATGCAGCAAGCAATTATGTTTTATCAACTTCAACTTCCTTAACTTGCGTCCCTGATGTGTTAGTAGCAAGTAATAGTATTTTAGAGTCATAAACCATAAATCATTTGATACATATTCTGGAGGTAGAAACATTTACCTTGTCCTTTGTATTCGAAAGGTATTTGAAAAGTTTTAAAGAACTTCAAATTTAGTGTAAATATATGTAGATATAAAACTTTAACCAAAGGGTTGGTTATGGTTTAGTTAACTGTTAGCGATTCCTCGATATTATAGAAAATATATGGGACACTCAGCAATTGCATTATTTATATTTTGTAATTTTCAGGAATTGGTTCTAGTACCGATATAAAACCAACCAACCGATTTGTGAATTACGGTATACATTCCAAATAAATTAATTAATTGATTTATTTAAAATAAGGAACCTGATAGGTACCTTACCCCGATCAGAAAATTGACCGGGATTGAGCCAATATTTTGTTTCATGGGGCCGAACTTTTATATAGCGCATTCGGGTAACTCGATAATTTTCAGCACTCCGATAATTTCTGGGACCTGACAACTCAATAACTCGGGCAAACCGACGACTTTGTTCTAAAATAATAAATTTATCGCTTACAAAACGAAAAAGAAATATTGCATCACCATGTATTGGCCTAATGAGAAAAATGATAAAACCATGTAATTTCTAAATTGATAAGGAAAACTTATCTCATTAAGGTAGTAAACATATAACCAAGAACGAAGGCTCTGCTAATAAAGAAGCAGTTCGACAAGCTTCATAGTGACTTTCACGTACACGCAATATTTATTCATATACAAGACCACTGTCTCGGAATTTTCATACAGAAATTTAAAGATCTTTTTTATAATCGTACAAAAGCCAAATAAAATAAGTTACTTGTTAAAAAAAATAGGCAGAAAAAGGAATTAACAACTTTCAGTGGATTATGAACTTACTGAAAGCATACAGGTAGAAGTCTGTTGTTAATATTATGCAACTTTGGGTGCTTTTGCCTGTGATTGGTTGGGATATTAGAGGTTAGCGGTAATGGCATTATAAAACATGTAAATACACTTCTTGTGCATAGTTAGAGGACATTATTTATAGCATGCTGTTTAAAAAATCGAAGTTGATGCCCACTTCCGGTTAACCGGAAATGATATTTATTCAAAAATATTTTCACGTGATAGTTCATATTTAACCATATCCAACTGTAAAATTTTGTTTTAAAATCTCGTTCCGTTTGTATACTACTTTTAATAGGCCATTCTCACCAATCAACCTGTATATATATATATATATATACTACTTTTCAAGGATCACTATTTTGTTACCAAAAGATGTGTAAAGTATTCCATTTATATGCTTCTGCAAAAACGAAAATATATGTCACTTATACAATAATAGAAAAAGTCATAAAAACATCATATCAAATGATATTTTAAAATTTTCAAGTAAATTTACAATAGTAAGAATACTTCATGAAGAATTTTTCAACAGATTGCAATAAAAATTGGTCAAATTACTGCTATCTGTTTTAAAAGTAACGGTGTTAGTTGTTGCATTTGTTTTAAGATTACAGTGTACTATTGGTTTAGCTCGTCAATGTTACTACATTATTGATCTTTTTCATGGTAAAACAGTTGTATTTTATCCTTTGTTTTGCATTTTTGATTTTGAACTCATATCAGAAACTTAACCAAAAAGCTAATTAGCGCCCTCTGTACCGACGTTTATAGATTCGTTTTAATAAATTAGCCCATAATACGATTTTTGTTTTGTTATATGAGAGAGTTGGTACACTTAACTAAACTAAACTATTTTACATTTTGCAAAACCTCAAAATGCCAACTGTATGCAATAAAATCGACAAACGATCAAATAAACAACCAAAATTTAATTACAAATTAGTTCCAGTTCTACCGAAGTTATTGATTTTACTTTAATTTGTACAGGTGTCGTATTAGTATAATACAACCTACATATATAAATACATGAATTATTGTGCTCCAATATTGACCTTATCTTACTAATTCTGACCTATATTAATTAGGATGACTTCTACATTCAGTATTGTGGATTTATATGATATTTATTTCTAATATATCTGTAGTATGACCTGTAAATACTTATCTTTCAATCTCAATATATTTCCACTTTTAAGTCAAATAAAACAGTAATTAATTATATACCAATTTATTTCAGACCATAAATTATTAGGTATATTTTCGTGTGCAATACTTCTTCAGAAACTTAAGACATTTAGTATGTGGTAAATACTAATAAAATATTTAATTATGAATATCATATATCATAATCTCACGGTAAGTTCATAGTTTTGTAAGTAGATATCTGTACACATTGTTATTGTTTACGAAAGTCGTCATCGTGGACAAAGAATTCATATCTCAAAAATTCAGAAAAATTTTAAACCTCAGAAGTGAAGTCGTTTATCTCTATCTCCAGTGCACAACAAATACGGGAAGATTGAACAATATCGACACTTTATAGATAAGGGTGTTACAACAAGAAGGAACTCGAAAAGTTATTGCAAATATCCGTCTCGAAATTTAATAAATTTACCGAGACAAGAAAATTGAGAACTGTCACTCACGATATAGATGAATGTGAGCTAGACAACAGAACGCTTTGATGCAGTGACGAGTTTCAAGAAAAATCAACAAATTTATAAGTAAATCATATGGGATCAATACAGAAGAATAACAAACTATCAAATAATTAATAGAAATTTCAAGAACTCGCAACGAGTCGAAAGGTTTTCACATGTGAAATCTCCAAGATAATCTTATATTATATTATAATATTATATTATATTATATATAATCATTTAGTTTCCAACTATCAAAACTAATTGCACGAGTATATTATCCACAAATATGCTATGTACACACAATACTGAACATCTGATTTCCGGATGAGTTCTGACTATCAAACTGGTTCTACGAACAGAGGTATTATATGTTGCTTGAAGCTAACATTTGTATGTATCGTACACGATATAAACTTTTATTTCAAGTTAACACACATATTTCGCACACTTGCGCAACATGCGTTTCCCGTAAATATGATTAACTAAGAATATCAGGGAGCATTACCTAAGCCCATTTCAATAAAAAATTACATACTCTTTCAGGCTAAAGCGTATAGATCTCATACACTTGTTGCACAGTATCAAACATCTATTTCTTGAAAATGTTGTCGACTTTATAAATGTCTAAGACTATTTCAGTAAAAAATTATACACCCCTTCTAGCTAACATACACAATCTCTTATACTTGTTGCACAAATATGTATTTACAGCAAAAATAGTGGACTTCTAAAGAATCCAAGGAAGGCCTTACCTAATACCATCTCAGAAAAATAACAAAATGATATAATTTTTCAAGGTAACATATAGAAATCTTCTACACATGTTATACGGTACTAATCGTGTATCTTCTACAAATATGAAAGAATAATTTCAGTAGTGACAAATACGTATGTATAGGATGTTGTAGGTATATAGTCTATATATAGTTGCCTACAAATTCAGAAAGATTGCAACCACCTTAACTACCCACACTTTACTACATATTAGATAACATCATGGAATTATTGACATAGCATGCATACTTATAAAAGCAGATGTTCTGTATTGTACAACATTCTATTATAGTCTGGGGCATAACATGCAGAGAGTAAGTAAGGGCGACATTGAAATAACTTTCGTTCTTTACAGTGGTTAGGGACATGTAGACATACATACATATATAAAAAAAGTAGGCACGTACTATTTGTATTTATTTAAATAAAAGAAACTGTACGTACTAGGCATATTTTATCGGATTATATCGTTCATAGAGCACCACCATGTTTTTCTGATTCTTTGAGAATTGGAAATGATTTTCTGACGTAGAAAATAACTTTACCAACAGGTGAAAACGTAACACCTACTAGACAGGCTAGTAGTATTATACAAACGAAACGGAATTTTAAAACAAAATTTTGTGGTTGGATCACGCGAAAATATTTTTGAATAAATATCACTTGCGCCTATCCGGAAGTGGGCGCCAACTAGGAACACCTAATACAGATTAAAAGAGAATCTTTTGTAGAATCAGAATATCTAAGAAGATATATGCCCTTCCATTTAAAAAAAGGGACTTTCCGAAAATTGAAGTTATTTATAAGCAAATAAGTTTTTGAACACCCTGTATAATAATTACAGAGAAGATCTTCAAACTCTGTATAACCATACGATATCAGCTGTGTATATGCTTATTTTGATTCGTCTCTTCTGCTCCTACTTGATGTAGTATCACTATAAAGTAAGACCGGTATCTGTCACTTTTTTTCTTTAATTGAATAACTCAGGAGGAATGGTATTTAGGTGGACATGGAAGTGGCCATGAACTTATATGATATTATAAATTTTCAAAAATATCTTCGCGTGATAGTGCATATTCAGCCATTGCCGACCACAAAATTTTGTTTTAAATTTCCCTTTCGTTTGTATAATACTTTTAACAGGCCATTCTCACCAATCACCCTGTATATACATATGTGCTCGAAATCATGAAAATAGAATTCTTAATCTAAAAATTATTCTGAACTCTATATGTATACGGAAATACAACAATGGAATGCTAACTCTTACTCTATATAATATTTCATGTGAAGTTGGTTCTGATTAAGCATTATTATTACCTACCTATATATATACTATTCTTGGATTATTTTAATGGAATCAAAACGCTAATATTAGTATCAATGCAACATTTTATAGTTTCTATGCAAAAATAACTAAAATAATATAATTACCCATCGGAATATTCAACATTTAACAGATTTGAGTTTATCAATGTGAGGATAAAAGTGTTAACTAACTGACAGATATTGCTAACTGGCAGACAAAATTTAGCAACTACAATGCTTTATCTTGCAGATAACTTCTATTTAACGCTCAATAAACGTTTCATCGTAATTATCTTACGAATAAAATTTTATCCGCAAGTTAATTTATTTATCCTCACATTGATAAACCCGCCCTTAAACTGTTAAGAGCTATCATAGATTTATATTTATATTTTTGTAAAGAGCTATCATAGATTTACACATTTTGTAATCATATAACAACTATCTGTAGAAAAGACTCAAATCGGAATTTTTTTCAATCCTCCATTTCAAAATTGTTTCTATAAAATCTAAAATATCCAAATTGACAGGTACACTGTTATATTGCAAACTTTACACTAATATGATACAACTAAGCAAAGTTATTATATTTGTTAATATATAAATAATGGCAAAGAAGAAAACTTATACTACACGGCACAAGTACAATAGAGAAACCACATGGTATCGTTGAAGTAATTCTTGTTGAAGGTCTTAAACTGGCCTCCAGGCATCTGTAGATTTTTATTTTTCTTCATTGTGTAATGATTTAATTGGAAAATTATATCTGTCAGTTATTATTACGTTAATTTGAGAAGCACTTTCGTTTTTGTACACAGGAGAACTCTTTAAGGGTCATATTTATAGTCCGTGCTTGAGGTTATGCCGATGCTTGAGCACGCGATTTTGACAGATTTGTAATGACATTTACGTCAAAATCGCGTGCTCAAGCATCGGCACAACCTCAAGCACGGACTATAAATATGACCCTAATTAGGCCGGTTTATTCACCTTTGGATAAAGTTGCAGGTAAGTATCTGTAGGATAAATTTATCAGGTAGTAGATAAATTTGTGGGTTTATTCACCAAATTTTATCTGACAAATAACAAACTAACTGATTCTAACATTTTCAGCTGGCTAGTATAGGGTAAATTTCTCGATAATTCTTGAGTTTAGGTATAGGACATGGTACATAAGACATACTTAGATTTCGATAAAGAATTCAAAAATGCAATAAAAAATAGGTCGTTCTATTTGAAAAAATGATGTTGATGGTCGTAACTTATTTTTGGGCCCCTCTGTATATATGAGTTTACCACAAAAAAATCCGTATTCAAAAATAAAAATCGACGTGTCGAAGCATTTTTCGCAAAAATTGTCACCTGACTTTTTATCGAATTTGTTCCAGTTAAAGTCCCCACCCTGTATAATCATTGCTTACAAATTGGTGAAATAATTAATTAGAATTCTTTTAAATTCAACATCATTTAGGCGGTTGAAATGGTGTGCGTGTCTCTTTATAGGATTTCTTGTATTATACGGTTTACGATTATTATAATTTTCTATTAATTGCACCTCCTCTGCGATAAAAACATCTTCAAAATCTTCAAGAAACTCCATATTTATATAGGAAAACAATCGGCTAATATAAACTAAGGTTACAATTTTCGCAAAATATCTTTTGGGTATATCTTACCGGGTGGATATATCAGCAGATCAATTTATCTCTCTGGTAAGCACTTTATCAGTAACTTTTTATCTATCCAAGAGTGAATAAACGCTTTTTCCTATTTATCCGTTAGATAGTGTTATCTGTTAGTTTATTAGAAGGTGAATAAACTGGCCCTAAATCATATACCTTTGTCTTCATTATCCAAAGACAAATTAACAAAAAAAGTCTTTTCTCCATTTCATTATAGTACCTCGGAGTCATTTAGTAGTCGTCGAAATACATACATGTAAATATATCTCCAGAGTAGCAGCATAAACACAATCAAAGAACGACTACCAGAACTACTTTTAATTACCAAGTACTTAGGCTCCACTTTTAGCACAATAAAAAAAATTCGGTATAAATTGATTTATTCCCAAGGGAAGCAGGTTCGCCGATTTTTGAAGAATTTTAATTGTATAAACCACATCATTCATTTAGTGCAGTTAAGAGGATTTTGTTTTTGTAATCCGGTACCTAACAGCACTAATTTAGTTACTTCCAAAGATGCCTGTATGTGCACGGATTACTTTCCTCCTTCGATTCTTTATTTTTGATGTAACGTCACATATCCATTATATACGATTATCAATACTTTGTGCATATAACTTGGAAATATCAAAGCGGAAAGACTAAGGCAATTACGAATTACTTCAAGCTCCTCTTTGTTCTGTAATTGGTACTCTAAATTGCTATCGATCACTACTTGACACTAAATATTTCAAAATATGATATACAGTGTGTCTGAAAATCGCGCATGTAATAACATCAAAGCCTCGCCTACTAGTACTAAGTCACGCCTCCCATCTTTTATTGTCGACGGTGATCGACAAACATTTAAATCTCATGCTATCGCCAATGAAGGCATATCATCAATAAAACGATTTAAATATAAAAAAGCTGTATAGTAGAAACATAAGCAATCCCAAGTTGGACTAAATATCTGCAGAATTAAGAACAAAAGACAAAATAAATCAAATGTGTACTGAAATTAAATTGCGTTCAAATGGTGTCATAAATAAGTATTACGGATTTCTTTTCCTCCAAACTTAAATTCATGATAAACGATTAATTTAATCTAACGCTTTAAAACTTTCTAAAATTAGTTTAGAACGTTTAGAACTAGACCCCAACCTGTCGCTCTTGAAATGTTGAATGATGAGACGAATAGGAGGTGGTAACACGTTTGCTTATCCAAAGAAAATACGGACATACGGTATGTCATTACCATTACGTTGAATATCATTTGAATTAGAATTAAAATATGACCCGTTCTAACCCAAAGGCTAGAACACAGCATTTGATCAAAATCAACATTACGTCGAAAATTCACAAGTTGCTTGTTTTCATAATACGACAATTTTACATGTGACCTTAGATATTATTTCATTCTGGAGGCCATTATGTTTCTTGCTAGTTTGTTTAAGATTGTAATATATGTATATACTTCACTTTTTTGTCATTTTTGTATTCGGTACTTAAAACGCTGTAATAAACTTCCTTTTTTCATCAAATGTACTAATTTATAACTTTTTTGTCATCATATTTGCTTAACTTTCATGCAATTTAGCTCGATTTGATTTTATTGCTTATATCTGCAGGTTACTTATTACTACATTAAATCAAGTAAACGACTAACTAACCTTACCTAATGATTCACATCAATGTATTTTAATGAATCATGTCAGAAATTTATGTACAACGCTGGATAGGAGTACCTAATTACCATCAACTTATAGGTTTCGCTGGATAGTATTAGTACCCATACAATGGTCTTTTATTACATCGATTACGCTGCGAATTTATACCAACTAAACGACAAAAGGCTCTGTCAATATTCATCATCATATCATCATCATATATCTCACAGCTTGCCATCGAAGTTTTGCTCTAACAAATTAATACCTGTCAGCATCGATTAATAGTTTTCATAAACGAGAAGCACATATTTGCATTAAATATTATGTCCTCCCGTATTTGCATATCATAATAATATTACTATCAGCTATAAGCGTACTTATTATGAATGCTTGGACTGCACCAGATATGTACACTCACGGTAAATAGTCTTCGAAAATTTTAACGCCGCGCGCATCGTGTGTCTCGTTCGTATCCCTCTTAGAGGGTTTTATGTTTCTTGATAGCACGATGCGCGTAGCCCCACTCGTTTCTTAATACTATTTTCCGTGAGTGTACATACATACATACTTCCGCACATGGTTCACTTAACTTAAAAATTTGGTTCATATAGTAAAGAGTGCAATAAATTGCATTTTAATAATACAATTAATGTAGTTTGGTTTCAATTCGTAAAAAATAAAGTTTATGCAGAAAGACATCAGTAATTCAACCTTGCATTTCTTTCTATATGTAGTTAATACATTAGGTTAAAATAATTTCATAAATCTTTTCAAATTGCAAGGTTCACTATCTGTTCATTTTTTTCTTATATTGCGGGGTATAGGCATATTTGAATGGATTTAAAAGAAAGTACAAGAAATTATTTTAGCTAGTTCCAGATCTCAAGAAGGAGCAGTTGCATAGTGCAGTAAACGTCGGTGTTTTTCTTATAAACCTTTATACGATTCATCATTTAATATTTCCGGTAAATGGTTTTATGAAACCATTCTCGACTAGCAAAATCTTGTTTCAGAGCTCTTGAACATACTTGTAATAATAATTCGTATAAGGGAAAAAAAAGATGTATTATATTGTACAAAAAGGATATCAGTCATATACAGACTATTCGCTATATAGATTATTTAGTATTTGTTGATACGAGAGCAATACGATATAGATTAACATAATATCAAATATTTTACGCCTTAAGCTCCCAACGCGACCGACAATGGATCTCAACAAACTCCAAATTTTAATTTCAAATCTTTTAAATAAAAGTGAATTGTAGAATTCTATGATGCAATTAAACGCGAATCGAGGACACAGTAGGAAGGAAAAACAATAAAACACAGTTTTAGCAAAAACACACGTCAAATTTCATCAGCATTTGATTATCGAACCATAATTATAATCGACCAAACGTTGGGTATTTCATAAATTTTATTGCAAACAATAATAAATCATACTGGACGGCAGAAGTGATATAAATCGTACGGGAAGCATACTACCGTCAAAGAAAATCCACAACCATCTAGACCAGAACCTCGTTCCTAACCAAATTTTTTTAGACTGAACCTGATTTAAAGAACTTGCCGTAAATTTCTCGACTATCCAGAAATACTATAACACTCTACGCCATTGCTCTCGATTTGCGACTGAAGTAAAAATACGTTTATAGAACGACTGCAATCCATATTATTGTATTTCTTTTTCGTTTTAGGACCAGATCTGAATGTAATATTTCCTTTTCAACGGTATCTATTTCTTTAGTACAATAAGCTATATAATTTCATAAACATTTATGACGTTACATGAAACCTAAATAAATAGATAACTCGCCACATCTCAAATGTTATATGGTTTTCATATACAGATGAAACAACCGTCCTATAGTCGGGGCATCGTATATCGGAACTATTCGGGAATAGAGTAGTAGGGATGTATTACTAGATAGTTAGATGCACGCTTCACTCGAGACCGCACGTTTTATTCTGTTCAATACATATGCTTAAACTTTATAAACGAAACAGAAGCTTTTGGTAAAAACGTAGATGATGAACTCGTCACAAATAAGAGAAGCAATTACACATGCAACGAAGACAATAATTTCTGTTCATAAATAAATAAATTAAATGGCCCAATTATGTTGTTATGTAATAGGCCAGCCCAAACATTTAATTTTGTAGGGTATTGTGTTCGAGCGTCATAAGTAAGGTTCTTTTCTTGTGACCAGTACCTTGTAACACTTGAGTTGTGTCGACCATGTAAAGCGAAGGAAGATTCGTCTGTAAATACAAGTTTTACAGCGATTTAAACAGCCATACGTTTCAAAGTTATTGATTATATGACGAACTGTTTCAAAACAAATAGTTTGTTGGAACTCAACGTTAAATAGGCGTACAATATTTCTTATTGAGTAACCACGGTGATGTTGTTTTGTAACATATTTCTTTTGTTGAAGGGTAAAAATGTCCATAATGAATTACAAAAAAATCAGCATCAGTAATAGTAACAATAATAATCGTATATTTACGATAGCATGAATTACTTTATCTCGCTAATACAATGCAACTGTGCGCTGTCGAGTTAAGCCTACTAATGAATCCCTACTTCTCTACTCCCGAATGCTTCCGACATACGATGCCCCGACTATAGGGCGGCTGTTTGATCTGTATATGGGAGATTTTCTCTTGTGTTACAGGAAGTGCATTGATATTCTTAAAAATGAAATTAACATGTAATTGTTTAGAACCATAACAACAATATCCATTTTCCACCACGGTTTATTTGGCAGTGTTTGCACATCTTCCAGTGATATCACATTAACTTCTATTTCCATACTTTAAAAGTAAGTTGAGAAATTAAGAGACCGATCAATATTTAATTAAGCTACGTGCATAATTAAGTTCGAATTTATTCGAAAATTTGAGGGATTTATATTCCTGTCAGTGATACTTACAGACAGGATAACATTGTGCATGAACAATGCTGGTGACAATATGGAGTTTGAGGCGTAATAGAATTATATTTATATCTGTAGCTTGTGGGAATAATTTGTTTGGTTGATTGTATACGTATACCTTTCTAAGACAGCTGTTAGTACGGAAGATATTTTTGAATAAAAATTTCACCAACATATTAATAAGATTTCCGTTACTAATATAAAGTTTAAACGTAAGGCGTATTGATTTTCTTAGTAAGATAAGCTAAAACTCAAAGACATGGCATACATCTTTTGAAAACTAAGTAATGTATGCTTGTAATCTTTTCGAGTAAAATTGCAAATATTCGATAATTAGTTAACGCTGACGCTATTTTCGTAATTAGCCACAAATATTGAGAGAATACACTACCGCTGTTGTACGAAAAGCCCCTTAAATATTAAGTGTGACTTTTTTAATGCTACTTAAATAGTGCTAATATTTAAAACAAGAGGTTTCCATCATTCTCATACAGACAGAAAAATGGAGTATATGTCAAAAATATGTTGCTGAGACTTTACAATTTTAAAACGCAGACAAAATATATTTAACACTTGCAGGTACTTCAAGTTTTATTTACATTTAAAGCGGATGACATATTATAATCAGTGTCCTCATATTGTTGTTCTTTGACCATCTGTTATACTAAAACTGTAGAAAGTAACTCCATTACAGATTAACAACTGGAGACTCAGATCACTAAAAATCATTCTGCGTATTATATTAGCGCATGTTCTATTTTGTATGTGTTATTGATAATCCAGAATTACTAGCACATATTGTAGGTCTTTACATTGATTGCAATTTGGTTTCTGTAATAAGAAGGGCTTTAAAATAAACTATTTTATAGTAGTTTATAGTTTATAGAGTCAAGTGCGAGAAATATATTTAGATGTTATTTCTTGTCGATAGAGATATAATAGATTCAACATTGACAGTAGTGGCTTATATTACGAGGTAATTGGTTGTAGGTTGTTGCTCGTTGTTACGAAATTCTTATGCAGACATAAATTTATTATTTTGGATTTTCTATTCTGCTCTAACGGAATGTACATGTAAAAATTTGTACGTTTTAACAGTTTTGCGGCATTCTGTATTATGTACTATCTAGGACGTAAATACTATATTCAATTAGCTTAAAGTAGCTCAGCAGTAAACTAACATTTGGTTTGTTGATTTAAAGAAGCATAATTTTATGTGGAACAGTATTGCCGATGTGTATTACGCTCTCACAATCATAGGTTTACGCACGCGAACATACTGCATACGTCGAACGTGTTTTCTGAATTAAATGCGATGTAGCAGAATTACGAAGGAACTTAGCTAATTAGTCTCCTTTATATCCAGTAACTTTTGCTTCAATGTGTGTCAAATTCCATAAGAGGCATATTTTACCGGACTTAAAAATCAATGTTCTGCTATGATTATATTGTAAACACCGAATAATAGCGGAAAACTTGCCAGCAAAGCACGTTTAACCTACATGTATAATATATCAGAAACATACACTAGTTCGATATAACAGTAAAATATCTATCTGTAAGATGTAAATTCGATTAGCTGTACGTATAATATGTGGGTAATATAATATGTAAATTTTACAGCTTGCAAAGTTATATTCTTATCGGGAATGAATACCCAATGAATGTATCAATTGAACATTTTACATACATCTCAAATTCACTCTCGCTCATAGAAAACATATATTTATTGTTTTATATGCGTTATAATTTTCTATAATCGACGGCAATTATTCTGACAGTGATTATGCATATACAGTGTGTTTCACTTTTCATGGGGACACCTAAATAACTTTTTTATTTTGAAAGCAATCAATATAAAATTTTTATCAGTTATGTAGGCCACGACAATGCATCTTTTCATATGAATAGAGTTTTTATAAAGTCAAAATCTAGCCAACTACGATTAAAATAAAAAGTAGCGTTTCAAGTCGGGTCATAGTAGCGATTAAGATAGAGCAAAAAAGTATTAAGAAAAGTTATTACAAATCACTCAAGAACTCCAAATACCAAATTTCTCTGAAAAATTTGTAATTTTACATTTTTCTCCATTTTTATGCCATCAGCAGATGATAATTTGTTATTGCAATAATAAGAGTGCCATGAAACAAGAAAACGATTCGCAAATTTTATTCAGTATTAAAGAACAAAATATAGCAACAATTTAACGAACAATATTTTAAATAGGATCTTTTTCAACTAGATCACCTTGAAGACGGATATATTTTTCCAATCGTCATTTGTGATTCAGTACAACTCGTCGTAGTATTTCTGGGGAAATTTCTCGGCAGGCTTGTCGGATTCTCTGACACAGTTCCTGTATGTTTTGAGGTCTTGATGCATACACAACATTTTTAATAGTTCCCCAAAGGAAAAAGTCAAGTGGTGTAATGTCAGGCGATCTAGGAGCTCACTCTATTAACGGGCTATTACGACCTATCCATCTTAACGGAAAGTTCTCGTCTAACCATGCTCGCACTATTCTTGCGTTATGAACCGGGGATCCATCTAGCTGGAAGTACAAATCTCGCCTCTCATCCAGTGGTAAATTATCAAGCACATCCATTAATTCAGTATTTAAAAAATGTAAAAACCTTTCTGCATTTAGCGTGTCAAAAAAGAAAAACGAGCCAATGATTCGTGCATTTAAAATTCCGCACCACACATTAATTTTCTGTGAATATTGTCTTTTACAGTTGATGACCCAGTTTGGGTTTTCTGTTGCCCAGTATCTACAGTTCTGGGACGAAACTACACCGTTAGTAGTAAATGTAGCTTCATCACTAAACATAATTTTTTTCAAAAATTCTCTGTCATTTAGATAATTACCTTGAGCCCATAGACAATACTCCATTCTTCTATGGAGATCTCCATCTTCAAGAGTGTGTAAATATTTTGGCTTATACGGTTTCAATTTGTGACGACGGAGACATCTCCAAATTTTAGAGTAAGAGATATTTAAATTTCTAGCCATATCTCGTAAACTCGTGTGAGGATTATTACGATACGCTGCTTATATTTCTGCATCTAAATGGTGTTCTCGATTGTTGAATCCTCGTGGACGTGGTTTAGTAACATTTCCAGTAGTGTTGAAAATATTATTCAAGTATGCAACAGTTCGATGACGGATGGGTGGACGATCAGGGTGCCTTGCGTTAAACTCTCTAGCCGCCTCTCGGGTAGAACGTACATTGTCACCAACAATTCGAATAATTTCTACTTTTTCAGCAATACTTAAATGTCTATCGGCCATTGCTTAGCAAAGTTCGATAGTTGCAACTGAAGTAAACTGTTTAGTGAATTGACGTTTGATGTTTGACGTTTGAACTGATGAATCATTTTCTTATTTCATGGCACTCTTATTATTGCAATAACAAATTATCATCTGCTGATGGCATAAAAATGGAGAAAAATGTAAAATTACAAATTTTTCAGAGAAATTTGGTATTTGGAGTTCTTGAGTGATTTGTAATAACTTTTCTTAATACTTTTTTGCTCTATCTTAATCGCTACTATGACCCGACTTGAAACGCTACTTTTTATTTTAATCGTAGTTGGCTAGATTTTGACTTTATAAAAACTCTATTCATATGAAAAGATGCATTGTCGTGGCCTACATAACTGATAAAAATTTTATATTGATTGCTTTCAAAATAAAAAAGTTATTTAGGTGTCCCCATGAAAAGTGAAACACACTGTATACATATGTACATACATGCACCATGAAGTTGTAAGAAAGAAACTAATGGTGTATCGCTTCTATGTTATTCTTAAATAGCAACCAAGCAGATTGATGTTTTATGTATTCTGTAGGCTGAGTTAGTACCTACTATGATAATATATCTTTAGTGCATGGGAGACTATTAATTGGAATACGTGATTGGTAGATTTTAAATATGTAGGTATCAAACGCGTTATATAATACTATAACTTGCGATGTGCTACTTCGTATTCTAGCATAGCATAACAGCTGGTAAAGCAAACGAATTTAGGGGAACCTGTAGAAAATTTGTAAACGCTATAGAACACCGCCTATAGCTAGCTTATAATCTAGCTTATAATATACAACATCATTTGCAATATATTTTTGACCATACAAATGTACTTTTTAAATAACAGTCTTTTAATATGTTGTAATTGTTGTAAGTGTCATTTCTGAAGAAGGTAGCTAGCAGTACCGAAAGCTAAAATAAAATTGTGTTGTTATGTAGTATTGTTTTTACATATTTGTTTTAATATTTCATCAACCAGCCGATTGACCAAGAAGTTTCTTTAAATATATAATATACAACTTTAGCACTTTTGGAGTAAATATATATTGTGTTTGTTATGAGGGCTTCCGGGTTTTGACCGCGTCATAGTAAAGTACATATATACAATACAAAATAAAATAAAGCAAAAATGAAAAAGAAAAATTACAAAAAATATATATACAACTTACTCAAACTCGACGTTTCGCCACTAATGTAAGTGGCTTCTTCAGGAGGAAAACTAGGTGAGGGGCGCCAAAAGGTCACGGTAACTCGACGTGTCAACCACGCTAGAGGCGAAAACCTTCTGACAAGGAGAAGATGGACGTGCAGGGGTATATATACCATTGTGCAGGGAAGCGGAACGGTGAGCGCGAGGCAACGATGCGGTGAGCATGGGTCGAAGAAGCGGAAAGGACGGGTTTCCAAATGCTGGAGAGTCGGTAACCAATATCGCGATTGAGATTTTGAGGATGTCTCTGGATCTCGATAGCTTCCCTTACCTTTCGTGGAAAATAGCGATGAGACTTGCTTACAACAGATACCTGATCAAAACAAATTTTATGGCCCGTATCTATGAAGTGTTCGGCTAAGGCTGAGTGTGTTGAGGAACGTGACTTAACGTACCGTTGGTGTTCCTTGATTCTAGTTTGAATAGAACGTCCAGTTTCGCCAATGTACACTGAGCCACAGTCACAGGGAATTTTGTAAACACCTTTATGGGAGAGAGCAGGGCGAGTGTCCTTGGGCGAAGGAAGAATTTGGGAGATCTTGTTTAAAGGTTTAAAGATGGGTTGGATATCTTGCTTACGAAGAATTCTACCGATGTGATCTGTAACGGCATGGATGTAGGGAAGAACGATGGTACTTAGCTGATTTCTAGATTCTGGTGCTACCTTAGGAGACCGTGGATGAATGTACCAATTTATGACCCTTTGTATGTTGCCGGAGGTATATCCATTCTGTAAAAGAGCAGTTTTTACATGTTTCAATTCTTTGTCGATGTTGTCGGGTTGGGAAATTGAGATCGCGCGATGTACTAGAGAGCCGATTACCGATTGCTTTTGTGCTGGATGATGATGTGAGCTGGCATGAAGATATCGGTCGGTATGTGTGGGTTTCCTGTACACGGAGTGACCTAAACGACCATTTGGTAGACGAGTAACTAACACATCAAGGAAAGGCAGGGAACCGTTATGCTCAATCTTCATGGTAAACTTGATGTCGGAGTGTTGACTATTGAGGAAATCCAAGAAAGTAGGCAGAGTGTTTTTGCCATGTGGCCAGATAATGAAGGTGTTATCCACATATCTTAACCAAGTTTTGGGTTTTAAATTCGCATGTTCTAAAACAGTGGTCTCAAAAGCCTCCATGAAGATATTAGCTACAACCGGGGAAAGTGGAGATCCCATAGCGGCGCCGGAGGTTTGATGATAGTATTTTCCCTGGAAGGTAAAGTACGTTGAAGTAAGGCACTTCTCGACTAACTTGGCTAAATCTGGGGATTGGTTGTCCTTGATCAATAATTGGTGGATTATAGCGACGGAATCGGCGACAGGTACTTTAGTGAAGAGTGAGGTAACATCAAAGCTGACAAGAAGATCTTCGGGTTCGATAGAGATTTCAGAAATGAGTTTAACAAAGTGCGATGAATTTAGAATGTGAGAAGGAGCATTGCCTGTGTATTTCTTAATAGTATGAGCGAGGTAATTGGCTAAGCTATAGGTGGGCGAATCTATAGTGTTAACTATGGGTCGAAAAGGTAGGTTTTGTTTATGGATTTTTGGAAGACCGTACAACCTAGGTGGCTTGGATTCCTTGGGCAGTATCCGTTTCTGTATGTCAGAAGGAATGTCAGAGGATTTAATTAATGAAGAGATTTGCCGTTCAAATTTCGAAGTGGGGTCACGTAACAACTGGGTGTAGCTACCATCTTGTAAGAGATCTGACATTTTGGACACGTACTGAGACTTGTCTAGAATGACGGTTGTGTTTCCTTTGTCAGCAGGAAGAATTACTATGTCTTTGTTGGCGCGGAGAGAACCTAGGGCTGAACGTTCTACTTTGGATAAGTTTGGCTGAGGAGGTTTAGCAGAAGAAAGACGTTTGGCTGTTTCAAAACGAATAATATCGGCATTTTCTTTAGGGAGTGTGCGAATGGATGATTCTACCAAAGAGATGATGTCCTCTTTTGGAATGCTTTTGGGAGTCACAATATATATTGTCTTAATCGTAAGTTATCGTAAGTTAACTTTGAGCAGTTATGTAGCATGTATGTGCTAGCTTATTAAATACAAAGTTGTCAATGATTCTAGTATGATTACTATTTTATTACTACTACTATACTTTTCCGATAATATCAATACCAAAAAACAATCTTCAAATTCTACTCACCATTATAATAATATAATTAAATACATCAAATTTAAGAAGATGCATTAGTATCTCTTGTAGTATATTGTGATTTCTAGACTCGGCAAAGATGAACAATTTCCAATGCAGTGCGGGGAGCAACGTCTGTAGATTAGCGCTAGGGAAACTCGAGCGTCCGTATCAAACCACACCTGTTCGGTATTATTCCGCTGGTCGTTGTGAGTGCTTATCAGTACACACATACTTAGAAAATGTCGTAGGTACGTTTTGGAAACGGCGCGTCATTCGAAGAAATTAGAAAATATAATAACGAGTACCTATTCCGCATATTTTTCCGCATATTTTTTTATGTTGAACGAAGAATTAAAGCAGAATGAAAAGATAAAAAATTGTGGTTGTATTATTTAAAAGTGTTATTGATAAGATTTTCTCATACTAAGACAAATTTGTGGAGGTGCGTCGAAAGATCTGAGTTGTCAGAAGGATTACTTGAATTTGAATTTGAAAATATAACAAACAAAATATAACGATGTGGAACGATCGTTTTCATCATTAAAAAATATTTATTTTGCACACAGTATTCATTTGTCTCAAGCAAGGGTGGAAACATATTTAATGATTGAAATATTTAATACATGCCACCTAATTTGTTATTTTATGGAAGCTCCTTAAAACAGTAAGTGTTTTCGCACGTTATATAATATGCTTTTTCTCATTATTTTGTGTGTAAACATTCATGCGCCCGTATCGCCTATGCTCGCTCATGAAGGTTACGAACATAAATGATTAGAGTACGTAAGCGTTACTGAACGCTCCTCTTGACACGGCTGCCCAGCCCCTCGACGCTGTTCTCTGCACTGCACTGAAACTTGTCCCTCTTCGCCGACTCTAGTGATCTCTTAGTTTTGAACGTATACGGCCAGGTCGCAATCGTTTTTCTATTGATGTGTTTTTCCCCTAAAAAGAATCCCAGTACTACTTTTTCCGAAAGGCGTTTTTAAAATAAAATAATTTTGTTACAATTAACATATTATTTGTACAATACCGGAACTATAATTTTAACATGTCTGCCTGTTGTTTGCAAAATTCTTTTATGGAAATGATTTTTATGTTTTTTTAAATTCCAAATTCAATACAAATTAATTTGCTACATTTCTAAAAGTATCCTTTTAAAGAAGCTTAAACATAGGAACAATTCGTAGCTTTTATTTGCGCTACGAGTTTTATGTATAATGTACCCTTATTCAGAACAACCTATTAACAATATTGAAAGTTCGACAACTAAAAATTTATAATTTTGGAAATACTGTCATGGCTAACTAATTAAAATAGAACTAATGCAAATAGTATGTATTGCTGAAGATACAAACACTAACTTGCCAATATTTCGAAAACTATCAATTTTTATAATAGACATGCTTATACAAAGTAACCCTTATTTTTAATGCCGAACAAGATAAGATTACAAAAATTGCCACTTTCCATTTTAATTGACTTTCGGCAATTTCTCCGATTTCATTTTCAGGCGTATATTTCGCACACTCTGTATTAATAATGATAACAGTATTACACAAATAGTATTTAATTTGATCATCTACTTGAGAGAATTTACTTTAAATAAAATAATAAACTTCTCCTTATATGGAAGAAGTGCAATAAATTATCTGCCTGCAAACGTCAAATTTAGCATAAGGAAGTCAATAAATCAAAAAGGGTTAGACTTAGCTATATGATATTATAGGTAGATACATAAAATATATTTAGAATTTCACGTAGAACCTAAAAACGTGACAATGTATAGGGTATTCCGTTTAAAATTACAAAGTATACCCCGAAGCGTCGCCACCTTGAAAATGTTTTAGGCATATGGCCCCCATCAACTTTAGTATAGTGCCCAAATTTCAGATCATTTCTAGCTATAGTTTTCCCACAATCGATCGATGCAGTCCCCGGTGAACCACCCTGTATAGCGGTGCAAAATGAATGAAATACTAAATTTTCGATGCACATTAAGCACTAGAAAAACAGAATATACATATATATTTTCAAAACTTTTCTCCATATACTTCTATTCAAAAAAAAGCCTTGTAACGACCTTGTTAAATGCACTGTTGGCCTTCCTGAACTTCAACGTGATTAACGAAAATAAGCGTTGTTGAAATCTGCTTGAGATTCTAGGGTCGTTCACGTAAAAAGAGAATTACAACACGTTTTACGATGCAATCCTTGCATCTCGTTAGATAGTCTAAATCAATCTTCAAATTATTTCCGTACGTAATAAGGGGAAAATTTTCCTCTTTCTCTTTGATTTCAACGCTTATTCCTTGATCGCAGTAAAATGTTGAAGAAATGTACTGTGTATTAAATGCTTAATGTACATTATGTGCAAAATGTTTGTTTCCTCTTAAACAAACAACTTATTATTCATTTAAATGATATTCATCTCGTTTCGGCACTATCCATTCACACTGTAAAACTTATATGAAAAAGGAAGTGCTATTAAAGTGCTGTGGACAATGAATGGAATAGACGATGTTTTGTATATCTAATATTCGATTTCGATCAGTTATCTAAAATTTTTCGTGTATGACAAAAACGTAATAAGTAATAAACAATGCAAATAACAAATAAGATTTCAGATTCGCTTTTCCCCAAACCAAAACAAACCGCTTACAGGTAGACTTTCTCTATCAGCATTGTTAATAATAAAATTGTCTACCAAATTTTAGCATACATATATAACTTGTACTAATCACAAGTTCATTACTATCAGCTTCTTTAGAACTTCAAAGTTAAGGTTTTACGAAACGCATTCATACTTAATTCGTAGTAAATACCAGTTTTATTTACACACCTCACCTAGCTATATAACCACGCCGTTCAACGATACAACTAAAAGAACTACATACCTACCTGCAGTCTCTAGCAAATACACTGAAAGACCGATTTAGTTATATGATTTTGTAGTTGGTTATCCGTATTCAAACTAATACTTTAGTAGGTACCTATAAACAAATGTCAAGTATTCAGCTCAACACGTAGTGGCGATGAATTAATTTAGGACTATTATATCTAAACATGAAAATATTATGTATTATAAACGCTTTTCGTGGATTTCTGAAATAATATGTATTTATGATCTAAGTTTAAAAGTGCGATTTTATTTTGTAAGATGGGAAGATTCCGAAACGAGCGTTGCGAGTTGAGTAACCCTTCGAACAAAATAAAATCACTTTTAACAAGTATATCATACACTATTTTTTATATAACTGCTTATATTTAATTAAATGATTTAAGACTTCTACAAAATCTTTGCTGACATCACTCAATTATTAATATGTCATAAGCCAGTTGGCTTGCATTAAAAGTGTCACTTTTAATGACAGTTGTATAAAAAAGTTTTGTTCTTCAAACGTCAATAAAACTGACATTTCTCGACTGAGTAGTCGGCCGCAAAGTGTCACTTTCCCTCCGCCGGAGGTTTACTTTTCACTTTTCCGCCGCCGGAGGGAAAAGTGCTATTATAGCAACGTACAAACACATAATTTCAATGTTGACAATGTCCACTTGATAGTTTTATGATGATTTACTATAGAACCAACTCGCAAAAATCAAGGGTCTAAACGTCCAAACATCCTACCAAACCTGCTTATCTTCAATTAAAAATAGATATTTTTGCATAAATTTGCCGACGTTTGAAGAAAAATAGCATATTTTATGTGGAGGAAAAGTAACTCTTCATGGCTTGCTTGGCACTTCGTTCGGCTGCTAAACACGAGCGCGCCATCAAAAGCATCACTTTTCCTCCGTATAAAATAATATACGACTGCATCATAGTTGCCTATTTTATGAGCCACTTTACCGTCCATAAAGTGCCAGTTTAAATTACTATACCCTGTTTTTAATAAGAGGGACAAGACGCTTCAGCCCGCATCACATTAGATAAATTTAATAACTGAAAATTTTGGCGGTAAATTTAAATGATAGATACAATGAAATGAAATGTGAGTATATATCAACTTAGTATTTAAATATGTATTTATATATTTAAGTAAAGAAACACAATAATAGTGTAGACAATATGTTTTTATATTTATGGTATTTTTTCTTTCTTCCTGCTATGGTAGGATACATTATCCATTACAATGACACTATTCCCAGACAATTTTTGTAAAATATTATTGAATCATCTCTCAAAAACATCTGCATCCATTTTATCGTGGTAATCAGATGTTTTTCTTCCCTCAAATACCAATAAGCCACAGTCAACAAAACCATTTTTCGAACCAATATGTAAAATAATTAAGCGTCGACCTTTACCAACAGGATTTCTAACTTTACCAACAGGATTTTTCAGACCCGTTGTTACACCATCTACAAATGCTTGTTCTGCGCGTTGTTACATTAACATCTACCCACACTTTTGCTGTTGTGTGTCCTTCATTAAGCGAACTTTCATCTAAATAATATAGTGGACGTTGTTTAGTTCTATATTTTTTTAATCGAAGATAAATATCTTCGTCTCCATAAAACAATGTCTTCACGTTCAAGTAGCATACTTTTGCGATTACATCTTAAAAACCTATATAAAACATTTAAATAATTTTACTTAATTTACTTAAAATTAAGCATTCTCATTAATTTATCTAAAGTAGAAGGACTCATTTGGGGTATATTTTCATCTTCCTTTAATTTCTTTAAAATCCTGTTTAGTGCACAAAGTTCTCTATCATAAAAAAAACTATGTACTACTGGTCTTATCAAGTATTTAACAGTATCGTCAACTGTAGATAACTCTGATTTTCTTCGTAATCGTTTTGATAGTGGTGAAATTTGTCCTTTGGTTTTATATTCATGAATTATTCGGTAAACACGTGAAACATCTTGAAACACCTATTGTTATTATGGAATATAAATACACAGAAGTTTATATACCCTTATTTCAGTATACTACCTAAAGTGTTTGATGTTAGCAGTGCTATCTTTTTCTACTAGGACAACCACCAATAATTTTCTTATAAACGTCTAATATAGCTTGCTTTTCCTGTACCGACAAATGTCCATATCCCAAGGTAGCATGCTTTTTTGGCGGCGATGTTGATAATCCACTTGTACTAGCCTGTGAATCCATTATCACAAGCAAATAGTTAAAAAAAACTAATTTTATTGCTTGAATACCGTAGGAACACAAAAAAAAAACTACAAATACAGGGTGATTGGCCTATTAAAAGTATTATACAAACGGAACGGAATTTTAAAACAAAATTTTGCAGTTGGATATGGTTGAACATGAACTATCAGGGGAAAATATTTTTGAATCAATATCACTTCCGGAAGTGGGCATCAACTTCGATTTTTTAAATAGCATGCTATAAAATAAATTACAAATTCAGCTTCTATGATAAATTTTACACATATTTTATGTATCATACCCTATCCCTAAATACCATGCCTTCTGAGTTATTCGCAATTAAAGAAAAAAAGTGACAGATACCGATCTTACTTTATAGTGACACATAAAGTAAATTTACATCAAAGGTCTAAATAATTAGTAATAACAAATTAGGTAAAATTAAAATAATATAAAAGATACAGTAGAAAAATTATAAGAACAACAATAACAATAACATAAATAAATAAGTTATCTAAATGGTTCGATATGGCAAAAGTTTCTATCGAGGCATTCTATATTCAGAGACGAATTCCTATAATTGTTGCTCTTCGAATAGCATCTGGTGTTATTTGCCTAAACGATCCCTTATTCCCATAATTCAATGGGAAGAATTTACGAAAATACGATTAACAAAATGACAGATGTCAAAATAAGTAGCAAGTAACTATGTAAAACATGGTAAAACAAATGAGCTAAGCACCCTTGCTTCAGTAAATTGACATATCTCAGCATTTTAGGTACGGAGACTAATTAAATCGTTATAACTTATTCACCTTACATTTTAGGTATAGGAACACCTATTACGGATTAGAAGAGAATCTTTTGTAGAATCAGAATATCTAATAAAATGTATACCTTTGCATAAAAAAAAATCTACTTTCCGCAGATTAAACTTATTTATAAACAAGTAAGTTTCTAAACACTCTGTATAATGTTACAGAGAAGAACTTGTGTCACTACATACTATCAGCTATGCGTATGCAAAATCTCATTCATCTCTTTTACTCCTAAATGACGTAATATCGCTATAAAATAAAATTGGTATCTGTCACTTTTTTCTTTAATTGCGAATAACTCAGAAGAAATGGTATTTAGATATAGGGTATGATACATGAAATAAGTGTAAAATTTATCATAGAAGCTGAATTTGTAATTTATTTTATAGCATGCTATTTAAAAAATCGAAGTTGATGCCTACTTCCGGTAAACCGGAAGTGATATTTATTCAAAAATATTTTCCCCTGATAGTTCATATTCAACCATATCCAACTTCAAAATTTTGTTTTAAAATTCCGTTCCGTTTGTATAATACTTTTAATAGGCCATTCTCACCAATCACCCTGTATATTTACTCAATCAGCTGTGTTTGCAATATGGCGGCACTAAAATTGGCAAATTTGAACAGTGTAAAGATGACTGTCAACTTACCAATCATAAGCCTATATTTTGGCGGACGATTTTTAATTTTGTCCCTCTTATTAAAAAACAAGGCATCATACTTAAAAAATGAAAAATTGACTTTTATGACAGTGTCAAATAAATGTCAAAATCAGTTCAAAACTTAGCTATATTATTAGATGTACACCATTTGCTGTATACCGCATAAATAGTTTCGTACAGAAATTTAGATTTATTAGGTAAAAGTGAGTCTCTATAGCATTTGCAGCTAATTTTTTATAACTTATTGTTCCGTATTCATTTTACAATTGAGACCCTGACATTTGACGTTTGTACAAATAATGAAATACTGTCACCCATCCGTCACCATACCCGGCTGCTAATCATTACCTTACGATCTGCCAGATAGTAATTATACTATATTATATTATAGTATTTATTGTATAAAATAAGGCAGTTGAACATAAAATTATGTATATAACTCGTACATAAATGGACTTTCTTGGCCTCGTCTTTACTATAGCCTCGCTCGCTAGTAATACTTTATGTATGTATAATGGAGAGCTTTTAAAACGAGACCCCTCTAAGCAAACGTCGACCTTATCGACACAATATAGGAGTAAAACAGATCTCCTTAGCTTGGGAGAATACATAAATGGTCCGCTGTATTTTCGCAGGTACCCGGTTGCGGTATACCGTTGCGTACGGATTATATTTAGGTAATTCTTGTTACTGTTGCATTATAATTTATAATAATACAATTCTTATTTGTATTTATAACATCATTCTCTCTTGAAATTTATATGAAAGCAACTTAACCGATATATGTATGGTAATGAATGATGCATAACGCAAAAAGACTATTAAAATTAAGTTTAAGTTTTTTCGAGAACGGAATAAATGAAAACTTAACAAACTGGGTATGTATAAAATTTAAAAACCTTTTAATAACTTACAAATTTATTAAAAATGTATCGTGTGACTAACTATTTCGATATACTATAAAAATGTTACTTTAAATAAGTGAATTATCAAAAACAAAACATTTAGTGCTAGGTGTGAGTTCCAAAGATGTAATAAATCGACTTTTATACATATACACATATAAAACTAATACACAAAGAAACTACAATATCTGCAATTTTAATGACCGACGCAGATATACTATTAAATTTGGAAAAATGCGTCAACGATCACTCTATTATTCGCAACAGATAATAGCGAACAGTAAATTATACATACATACACTTTATACTTTTATACTTGTTAAAAGCAATCATTACACTAATAAGTAAATATTAAAAGTTTGAAGAAAAGGGGAAGGAAACGAACCATATGTAATTAATGTTGAAATAAGTTTTATATCCCCTTCTTTATTGCTCTTTGCAAGAACAATTACATACGGATTATCTGTCATTTCATTTCTTAGAATTTCTTAAAATTCCTTTTAAGGAACGTCATTATATACAAATTTACATGCATTATTATCGATGTATGTATGTGTATGGATGTAATGTATGTTTCATCTCATAGCAGGTATCAGAGGGAAGATTGTTTGTTGTTGAATTTTGTATTCAATATATATAAGTTTACGACATCCCCGTTCCGATTGCTAAGAAGGGCTATGAAATTCTATAACGGTATCGGTTAAGGTGCTCTCCACTGTACACTCGGTTGATTTAAAACCGACTCACCCGACAAGCGACGTAGACCTAACGTCGCACACAGAAACTTTCAACATTTAACTGGATGTTTGTAGTAATAAAGCAATTTGCTTATGAGCAGGTAAAATAGCTACGTAATGCAAAATGAATGGGAAGATCGCTGCAGAAATATATTCTTTTTCAGATACTTTTAATATCTGCATTGTTTGCCAACACAATGACAAATAAACGCAAATAAAATAATTATTGTTTTTCTTCTTATCCATACTTAACTGAATTTAATATGCCACAAATCAATTTTAGAACCATAAGAAAAATTATTTATCAAAGCAGATAGACAGGAATCTATGTTCATCTTAAGTTTGATTCGTTAAAAACACTGATTTTATTCTAGAATTAATAACAAAACACACAGTCGACAAATAATAATTTATTTCAAATAATAAAGAAGATAAACGAAAAGGTAGTCAAACTGAAAACAAATTAATACACAGAAAAAACTTTTTAATTATTGGTTCTAAAAGACATTTTCTGCACCATCATGCAAACATTCATTCTCTAAAGTATATGTAATAGACTTTTATATCTTGCCCCCGTACATATTCTTACTCATGTAATTTCTTAATTACATAAATACTTAGAAATCTAGTGAAATTGTATGCGATAGCGATTTAACTATACATACTCGTATGTTAAGATCGCATTAAGAAATTATCGGTTTAGGAATTTATAAATGATCCCTGGCATATGAAACTGGATTTAATAGAAAAATATATTGTATATATATATAAGTAGTAATTTACATACAGTTGACCATACTATTACTGCTTTGCATTCGGCTACCGCAATAAAGCATACTTTTATCGGGTTTTATGGCAGTTTGAGTCGATTCTAAATCAACCGAGTGTACACTTTACTGCACCGTAATTAATAACCAATAATACAAGTTTAATTGAAGGTCCAGTTTTAATTCCTATGCAGGAATTAGGTACATGGACATTTGACATTTTGAAAGTTAAGTACGGCCGCCTGTTAATTAAGCTAAGTAGATTATTTACTTCCTTAAAGAATGTCAAAGTGTATGATATGATAAAAATTATATCTTGCATTTCGCTTAAGTTACAGGAAGGACAGAAAAAAGTTATCAAGAATATGTATATTCCCTACAAAATCAAATAAAGATGTTATATCATTTTGAAATTCAAACTATGTAAAATAAAATTATGTACAATATTAGAAAATACATTATTGTATTTTAAAGTTGAAACTGAAACTAGAAGATCTTCTACTCAATCATCGATTTGGGCCATATGCTGCGATAACTTTTTGTAGATATACATACACATATCGACGTAAGTACATACCTACATTACGTTATACGTATACATTAATATAGATTCTTGTTTAGTTGGACATCCTTACCTATCTGATCATTCGTATCAATTACTACGAATGAAATGTGATCAATAAACGAAATCGAATTACGTACATCGTAGGGAGTTTTGTGCTAATTCACTGGAGGGGTTTCAAATGGCTGTCGATGGTATGGTTTGGTCTCAGCTTTATGCACTGAATTGTAACGCCAGTAAAATGTTTGATCATTTTTATAATAAATTTTTGTCCTATCTCAATTTGTGTTTCCCAGAAATAAAGATATTATTGAGAGAACCTTCATCTTGTATAGATTAACCAACAATCCTAGTTGTGTTCTAGGAATATAAGAATAGAAAGCCAAAACGTCTTGAAAAATAATTAAATTTTTGATGAAGTTGATAATACGTGATTCAATAGTTAAAATGCTAACTATTCTAAATAACTTATTTGCGTTACTTTTCTTTAATCTTACTAGGTATTTATTTAAGAAATTGTCTACTAATGACGTCTTGAATTTTGATTTAAATTTTATTATGCTTCCTACTGCAGGCGACGAGTTGCCCACACTTATAAATGAGCTTGCTATAAAAAATCCCGCTGGAATAGATGATGTTATATATTCCAATATCGCAAAAATCATCCAACTCTATCTCTTGTCCATGATACTAATTATTGTATAATGCATCTACATTTCCATTTAACTATTCCTTTGGTTAAAAAAGGCAGTCCGGATAATGTTAACAATCACCAAGCAATTTTGTTCACATCAGTCTTTGCAAAAATATTCGAAAATATATTACACTCACGTTTTGTTCATTAACTTCAAAGTATAATATAATTTGAGAACACTAGTTTGGATTCATATTCGATATATCGACCAATGCTATTATCAGATACTTGATTACGTGTGCCGGAAATTGGATTTAGATAAGCATGTGGCTGCTACTTTCTTCGACTTAACCAAAGCTTAACCATCCTTTGTTATTAGGAAGAAAGGTCAACATTGAGTATTCGTAGACTAGTTCTTGATATGTTTCAGTCTTACTTTGTCAACGGTAAGCAGGTTCTATGCTGCCATGATTCGCTCAGACAGTTGCATCAAGCATCAACTATTACTTGAAACCTATTGACATATCCTGCGGTGTACCGCTTTAGTCTTACACTATTTTTGATTTATGTTAATAACCTTGGTCAGTCTGTATATCTATGTATTGTATAGAGACAACTTAAAGACTATTTTATTTTATTAAAAAAAAAAAGGTAATTAAAAGAATACTTGTACAAGGGGTTAGGTAGAATTAAGTATTTTTGATCAGCTGGAAGATCTCGGTGAGATCTAGCTATTGTTCGGGGCAATTTGACTAGGAGGGTTGGATTGTAGCAAGAGCCCGGGCAGCAGACAGATTAAACCAGATCGGAAAGCATAGAAAATTTTTATTATTCAGATATTTATTACTAAAACTATTCTTTGTCATATGTCAAAAATTATGTAAATTAAGTTCATTACGAAGGGAAAAAAATTTAGATAATAATTTTCAAAATTAAGAGAAACAATTTTAGGCACTACTGGTAGAATACTACAGAAAATTATGTTAAATAAAAAATACGCACCCGAAGAATGTTATCGAGATTAAGTTTGTAAATTTTCTAAATACTTGGAATTAATGTAAAATATTTGGCCAAAGTAGGTTTCTGAAAAAGTATAATTTAATAATGTTGTCAATTTCTTTAGTTGAAAACTAACTAAAAAGTAAAAGGAATGAAAATTGGTTCATTAATAATTTTTTTTTTCTTCAAGATGTCAGTAATAATTATTGTCCTCATTTCCACCAATAAAAAACTCTGATCCCACATCATTTTTGGAGAAAAATTTGAATAACAGCAGTATGTTCTTAGTTGTCGTCGAGATAGCTTGTTGTTGATTTCTTCCTTATAAAAAAAAACGCCGATATTGTAGGATTTGTATCCGAAATTTTCTTATTTTGAATGAGATTTTAATATGTTTATTTTATTTTCTATACCCTAGGATTGGCCAATCGATCCCTTTATCCTGTTATCTTTCCGTTCCCAAGGCTGAAATTCCCGATTGAGATAATTAGATTCTGAAATTTAAGGTTAGAATATTTAATCCATTTTACCTTTTTAATTCTGTTACTTTTACTAGTATTTAATTTCATCTAATGGATACTAGCTTCAATAATTAATAACATATAGGTCTGGTTGAAATAAATTGGATAAGGCGTAATTAATATAATAAACACGAAGGCCACGTTTATTAATTGGGTCAATGACCTTGAATATTATATAGTTAATATAGACCGATCGGTAATGTAGATTTTTTTTTTGGTTGTTGGTTTGTTTAAGTAATTGACACTTAGAGGGCGGTATATATTAAAATTTATATCATTAAATATTTAAATTATAAGAAAATTATATTGTAATAGTGAATACTTTATTATATAAATTACAATTTATTTTTAAGGTATAAGAAATTAATTAATATATTGTAATAATTTAATAAAAACGGCTGATTAAATTGTATTAAGCATTTTTCTTATTGAGAGTGGTGATTTAATTTAATTTTTTTTCCTTGTTTACTCAGAGTGTAAACAATTTCACCAGTGCTACTCGTGAACGACCCCTGAGAGAGCTAGTTGACCGGGAACCCTGAGAATTTGTTAATAATTATTATTTTTTTAATTTGTGGATTTTAATTACTGCACGAGCATATTTATTTAGTGACGTCCAAACGTGGGGCACTCTTCAACGAGATAGCACAACTCTCAATAAGCTCAAAAATTTCTCAGATGTATTAGAACTGTGAACCGAGTACAAGTATCTGCGTGTTTGATTTTCTTTCTCTCATTTCACTTCTTGTCAAAAAAGTAGTGTAACCAAAACCTAAAACAGAAAAGTAAGGGCGAATTTTTACGAATTCAATAAGGTTTTTAAGTAGTTTTATTTGTGTTGCTAAGTTCTATATAAAAAAAAAAAATGCCTAGACCAAAACGAAGTTTATCAGCGGGAGAACCGAGTACTTTGCAACTTAGCGAACTCGAACGATTATTCACGATTTAGCTAACAAATTAAAAACAAATCAAGCTGATTTAGCTAAAGAATTAAAAACAAATCAAGCAGATTTAGCTAAAGAATTAAAAACAAATCAAGCAGAATTAAAAGCAGATCTATCTAAAAGCGAAAAACATATTTTAAATCAAATTGCGGATATACAAAGCGGAGTAACTCAAAAATTAGATGTTATTGATACAGAAGTTCAAAATATTCGAACTCATTTGTATGAACAACTCACAGAGCTGAAAACTGAACAAGCCATCACTCACCAACGCTTAGATACCATTCACAACATACAAGAAGCACATACCAACCAAATCACACAACTTGATGACCGAATAAATAATAACACACAAGACTTAACAACTCACATACAAAAATTACAACAAAACATGCACACCAACATCCAAGATGTCCAAGAGAAGTCCAAGAAGACGGTAGACGACTTGAAAGAAGATCTACAACCACAACTCATTCACACACACCAGAAAGTTGAACAAGCACACCATCGAATTGACAACGTCGAATATTTAACAAAGGAGACCAAAGAAACCTTCAGTAAAGAAACACAAGATCTTCAAAAATTAATCGAACGCATAACGGATAATGAAGCGCAAGCCAGACTACAATTGAGAAGAGATGGAGAAGTTAAAGAAGCAAGATATGACCGTAGTACCAATCGAAGGCACTCTCACTAAATTGTATCTCAAACCAGAAATGTGGCCAAAATTTAAAGGTTATCGAGATAAGCTACATCCTATGACTTATCTCAGAAATATATGTCGATTAGCAAACAATATCACTAATCCAGACATAGCTCTAAATATGATTCGCATATCCTTAGAAGAACGAGCACTTGAGTGGTACGAGTCAATAAGCGAACACATCACTACCGTAGAAGAATTCGAGAACGCTTTCCGAAAACAATATTGGAGTCAAGACCAGCAGGACCGAACGAAAATCCAGTTAATGACAGGAAGATATCGCGAAGGACCACTGAAGAGAGAAACCTATGCTTGCGATACATATAACAAATGTAAACACCTCACTGGAATGACTGAACGAGAAATAGTCCAAAGTATACTACGACACTTTATTATTACTGATCCTACATCTGTGGTATGTCAAGACATCCAGAACCTCGACGAACTTATGGAATTCCTGAGAAAGCTTGATGAAGTGACCGAAGCTCAAAGAAATCAACGAATTCAATCACACAGCACACCTACAAACAATTTGTCACAAAACCATACACACTGCGGATCACAATCAAACAGTTCAAACTACAATACTCGCCAAAATTATTTTAGTTATAATCGAAACACGAACTCAAACAATGGATACAACCGTGATTATTCCAATCAACAGCAATTTCGTCCAAATAATACGCCAAACAATAACTATTCTTCACGTTCTCAAAACCAATATCAATCAAACAGTCGTAATACTGGATATAACAATCGCAACTATCACTCAGACAACAACGATCGCAAGTATCACTCAGACAACAGTCAACGACGTTCAAGCGGCCATTCGAATGAAAATAACAACGGTAACAATAATTTTTATAACAGAAGAGATAGTAGAAATATACAAGTAAATAATATTCAAACTCGATCACGCAGTCCCACTCCCAATCAACGTTCGCAATCTCGTGATTCGTGCAGCACAGAACAAAAAAAAACTTCATTTCACGAAAATCCGACGCCAGGAACGTCAAGGATGTAACTGAGAACACATCCACAAGATTAGTTTTAAGTTTCCGTTCAATTATTATTAATAGTCTTAGTAAATTTTACCGCCACCCTCTAGAATTCATAGACATCGAAGATACTAACTGCGTTACCGAATTCAAAAACAGTTTCCCATTTATTATCATCGAAATAAAATCTATTAAACTTACGTGTCTACTCGATACCGCTGCGGAAATCTCGCTAATCAAAGAAGATTGTCTCAACGCCAATATCATTGCGGAACATAGTATCAGATCATCTCAAATCGACATAATTGCCACTAACTCTAAGAAGATAGGATCCATACAACAAAAACTTATTTTACCAATGAAGATAGGAACGCAAACTCATATTTTAGGATTTTATGTGTTTAACAACATGAAATTTGATTGCATTATGGGAATAGATAATATAAGGAAACTAAATTTAAAATTAAATTTCGATACTGGAAAAGTAATTATCGAAAACGAAGAAATAGAACTGGTAGGGAAAGAAGAGATAATGGAAGAAGGACATAAGAATGGTGTTATTGTAGAATCGCCTAAGATATGCAGTATTGAAGGTAAAGAAGACGATTCTTACAAGTTAGATGATTATAATAAAAATGAAGGTAATTTGAATGTTATAAGAGAGTCAGAATACTCGAATTTTAATAAGAATTATATAGAAGATGTTGTTAAAAGTTTAAATTTAAAGATCAGGATATAGAAAGAGAATTGATGGACGTATTATGGAGAAACCAGCTATTATTCAACGAAGAACCAGTATTCGCAAAGAATTTTGAACATAAGCTTGAAGTTGATGATGTAACTCCTCTAAAATGCAAAACATATCCTATCCCTCATCATTATCAAGAACAGGTAGATTTTGAAATACAAAACTTGATTGAACAAGGTATTATCGAGAGATCAGAATCCTATTTTATAAATCCTATTGTTATAGTCAAGAAATCCGATGATAGTTTAAGATTATGTCTAGATGCCAGAGAACTTAATAAAAGGATCAAACCAGGATACGAAGCTCCTCTGAATATAGACGTGCTCTTATCTAAATGCCATGGTGGAAAAATATTCAGCAAATTAGATTTGAAAGCTGCTTTCTGGTTAATTAAACTTACAGAAGATTCCAAAAATTTTGCGCCTTTAGTATAAATGGAAATGTTTTTCAATTCACTGTCGCACCATTTGGCGTGAAAACATCACCGTCCGCAATTATTAGATTTCTCCACAGAGTATTAAATAAATTTGAAGACTTTTGCATTTTTTATTTCGATGATATTCTGATTTTTTCAAATAGTTATCTTGACCATATTAAACATTTAAATATTATTTTAACTAATTTACGTGAATCTGGGTTGAAACTTAATTTAGGCAAATGCGAATTTTTCAAGAATGCAGTCAATTACTTAGGTTACGTAATCACGGATCAAGGTGTTACTATAGACGAAACACGTGTACAAGAAATTCGTAATTTTCCACAACCACGAAGATTGAAGGATCTTAGATCATTTCTAGGACTTCTAAATTATTATAGACGTTTTATTCCTTCTTATACTACGAAAACCTTACCTTTGTTAACTTTATTGAAAAAGAATGTTAAATGGCATTGGAATGAACATCTTCAGTTCACCTTTAATGATCTGAAAAATGTTTTTGCAGACCATATTTTAAATTATCATCCTAATTTCGATATACCGTTTATTGTAAGATGTGATGCTTCTAAATATGTTATTGCTGCAGAATTAGTTCAAGTACAAGACCATGTAGAAGTACCTATAAGATTTATTTCCCGTTCTTTAAGGCCAAATGAAATTCGCTTCAGCGTATCTGAAAAGGAGATGTTAGCTTTAATTTTTAGTGTCAATCAATTTCGTTATTACTTATTAGAAAAAAATTTACTATTGAAACGGATCATATAGCCCTTACTACGATAATGGAGCATAAGTGCAATAATGGAATTATTTACCGATGGAGCCTACTCTTATCTGAATATGACTTTGAGATAAAATACAGGTCAGGAAAAATGATGATTGCTGCAGATGTACTTAGCATAAAAAATCAAGATAGAAGCAAACCTGATGTATTAATTGCTCATCTGATCTTACAACGAAGAGGAATATTTTCTCACTCACACCTACAAACGTTGCAAAATTCGGAACAGCTGCTAGAATTAAAACAACAATTAACACATCAGAACAACATCAAGGGATATTTTCTACAAGAAGGCTTAATAAAAAAGAAACTAGAAGATAGAGGTGTATACGCGTAAACATCCAAGGTTGCAGAGAAATCAGTAACATCATTCACTTGGAATATCAGCACATAGGAAGCAGGAAAACTTGGCTTATATTCAGGGAAGAATTCCATTGCATCAACGATTACAGGATTATCAAACAACTAATTCGTGAATGCCATCTATGCCAGCTTGCTAAACATAAAAATTTTATTAACCAGAACGAACCATTGAGCATAGTTACACGAAACAAACTAGAACTAGTAACTATCGATTTTCTAGCTACATTACCAACTAGTAGTCAGGGTTATAAACATCTTTTTATTATATATGACGTCTTTTCAAAATTTGTAAAATTGTATCCAACACAAAGAACTGACACCGAAACTGTATTAACTTGTATCCATGATTACATAACAATATTGGGAACACCAATCAAAATTTTGTCAGATAATGCTACTTATTTTAACAACGATAGATACAGGGAATACATGGAACGAAATGGAATTAAACCGTATTTCACAACAATCAGAAACCCAAGAGCGAATCCTTGTGAAAGGGTAATAAAGGAAATAATAAAGTGGTATTTGCGCATAGAACTGGAAGAAGATCATCACAAATGGGCACGCAAGATAAACAAAATAGAACACACCATCAATCATACACCCAATACTGAAGTAGGAAGCATTCCAATCATAATCATGACAGGCCAAATGCCAGATAGACCCTGGAAACTAAAGGATGAAGTTCCTAACATCGACTTAAATGAATTAAGAGAAAAATTAAAAACAAAGGCTGAAAAATGGCAAAGAAAACAGAGGGAGAAGATAAATAAAACGAAGATATTTCAAGAAGGTGACCAAGTAATTATAAAAGCTTTGCAAGTAACAGATAAGCAAAAACGACAAGTAGCCAAATTTATAAAACCATATACAGGACCTTTTGTCATTCATCGAGTATTAAATTCAAACACCTATGAAATAATGGATCCAACCACAAATTTAATTAAAGGCCGATATCACGCGAATGCTATTTTCGATTACCACGTATAATTTAGATTTAAAATTAAAAGCTGCACTTTTAATTTCAATTCAGTAAGGGGGAAAATGTATAGAGACAACTTAAAGACTATTTTATTTTATTAAAAAAAAAAGGTAATTAAAAGAATACTTGTACAAGGGGTTAGGTAGAATTAAGTATTTTTGATCAGCTGGAAGATCTCGGTGAGATCTAGCTATTGTTCGGGGCAATTTGACTAGGAGGGTTGGATTGTAGCAAGAGCCCGGGCAGCAGACAGATTAAACCAGATCGGAAAGCATAGAAAATTTTTATTATTCAGATATTTATTACTAAAACTATTCTTTGTCATATGTCAAAAATTATGTAAATTAAGTTCATTACGAAGGGAAAAAAATTTAGATAATAATTTTCAAAATTAAGAGAAACAATTTTAGGCACTACTGGTAGAATACTACAGAAAATTATGTTAAATAAAAAAATACGCACCCGAAGAATGTTATCGAGATTAAGTTTGTAAATTTTCTAAATACTTGGAATTAATGTAAAATATTTGGCCAAAGTAGGTTTCTGAAAAAGTATAATTTAATAATGTTGTCAATTTCTTTAGTTGAAAACTAACTAAAAAGTAAAAGGAATGAAAATTGGTTCATTAATAATTTTTTTTTTTCTTCAAGATGTCAGTAATAATTATTGTCCTCATTTCCACCAATAAAAAACTCTGATCCCACATCATTTTTGGAGAAAAATTTGAATAACAGCAGTATGTTCTTAGTTGTCGTCGAGATAGCTTGTTGTTGATTTCTTCCTTATAAAAAAAAAACGCCGATATTGTAGGATTTGTATCCGAAATTTTCTTATTTTGAATGAGATTTTAATATGTTTATTTTATTTTCTATACCCTAGGATTGGCCAATCGATCCCTTTATCCTGTTATCTTTCCGTTCCCAAGGCTGAAATTCCCGATTGAGATAATTAGATTCTGAAATTTAAGGTTAGAATATTTAATCCATTTTACCTTTTTAATTCTGTTACTTTTACTAGTATTTAATTTCATCTAATGGATACTAGCTTCAATAATTAATAACATATAGGTCTGGTTGAAATAAATTGGATAAGGCGTAATTAATATAATAAACACGAAGGCCACGTTTATTAATTGGGTCAATGACCTTGAATATTATATAGTTAATATAGACCGATCGGTAATGTAGATTTTTTTTTTTTTGATTGTTGGTTTGTTTAAGTAATTGACACTTAGAGGGCGGTATAAATTAAAATTTATATCATTAAATATTTAAATTATAAGAAAATTATATTGTAATAGTGAATACTTTATTATATAAATTACAATTTATTTTTAAGGTATAAGAAATTAATTAATATATTGTAATAATTTAATAAAAACGGCTGATTAAATTGTATTAAGCATTTTTCTTATTGAGAGTGGTGATTTAATTTAATTTTTTTTCCTTGTTTACTCAGAGTGTAAACAATTTCACCAGTGCTACTCGTGAACGACCCCTGAGAGAGCTAGTTGACCGGGAACCCTGAGAATTTGTTAATAATTATTATTTTTTTAATTTGTGGATTTTAATTACTGCACGAGCATATTTAGTATATTAATTCAATTTGCTGATAGTACTGGATTTTTGTCGAATAAATCAATTGAGCAGCTGAACTTTTTAGCGAATGCCATTCTAACCACTTTAACCCACAAAACACCAAAAAACTTTTTACTAAAAACCGACGCGTTTCGACAGCAAAGCTATCATGATCAAGGCGATAATAAAATCAAATTAAAATAAAACCTACAAATAACAAGTAACGTAAATGTTATGCACGGTCAATCCGATACGCCTGATTAATTTCCGATTAACAAAAACAATGACGAATACGGATAGTGCCGTTGTAACCGTTCATTACACATGACCTATTTTTATATATTTCTAAACTTTCGAAAACATTTAGAAACTTACAATTCTTTATTTGTCTAATTAATTTAACAGTAGTATGATCGATGTTGTGATCTGTTTCAAAAACGTGTTGGGCAATGCTTAATTTCTCAATTCTATTAAATCTGAGAGCGAATATTTTCCTAGGGTTTGGTTGAAGTAGGTGGATGACAGTTTCCAAAAAAAATAATATTGACGATTTTTTCAATAACTATATAATCGGTTCGAAACCATAAAGTTCACTTGTGAAAGAGAAGAAAACGGTCTTTCTAGATACATTAGTAATTAGAAACGGGTCGATGGCCGCAGTGGTTAGGCGGCTGACTATTGTTGTGAGAGGACGATAGGTGCCGGGGTTCAATTCTCTGGAGGGACGGTGACATTTTTTCAGAGAGTTTAATCCCGGATCGACTTGCCATTCGCTGTTGGGAGCAAAGTGATTAACAGCGCGGCATCATAAAAGGCGATATGATGCTGTCACAAAGCCATTTAAACACAACTTACACACACTAAAACTACACCGCAAGAGTTGCAGTGATAGCCAGACAAGTAATACAGCTTACGGAGTCACTGCAACTAAGCACCCACCACATTAAAAAAAAAACAACGATAGATTAGTTTGACGTGTATAGAATTCCCCTCTGAATCTGAGTCTTTGCACTCCTTGTACGATTTGTTTGTCTGTTTTTATTTGCTTATTATTCGACAACATGGAATTACATTTGATTGCTTGTTAGGTTATTTTTTTGTTTATTCTTCTGTTTCATACTTGTAATATTCTTGCAATTTTCATAGAAGTATGCATTTATCATAAGTTTTCAAAATCTATGGAGTAAAATAAATGACTAATGTTGACAAAGTAATTGAATGCTCTAGTCAGACTAAAAATTGTTGACATGTGAAACACTATAAAGAAAACAAAACCATTTTCTTTTTTTGTGGCAAGCACGATGTTTGTCTGGAAATCCTAAATAAATAATTGAAAAATACCACAATTATTATTATTATAAATTTATCTTTTCGGAGAAAATATATTTGCCGCTACTATACTACGCTAATACAAACTAATTACAATCAGTTATTTAATATTTCCTTGTGTTAAAACATAAGTCATAGTAATGACGCAGTAGTAAATTAATATTTGGTAAAAGTGTAACACTTTGTAATATTGTTTAAAATGACATACATACGCGGTTTTACTCTAATTATTTTTCAACAATGCACTGCGTTAGGCCTGATCATCATGTAAATAACCTGCCATTATTTTTTTTTCTGTAAAAAAACGTTACCCAGATATACAGAATACTAAAGAAAATGAGCAAATAAATCGTATAAATTTGCAAAAGCTAGTAATTGTTTTTAATTATCTTAATTACGTTTGTGTTAAGCTTTAATTTATTCTGCCTTATTCACCCAGATATTCAGGCCATCACGTGTTGTATACGCACATACAGAAACACTGGTGTGCACTTAAGGTAATAGTATATCGCCTCACTGTTTGTCGTTATGTAATTTATAAAGCTAAGTAAGCTAACTCTGGCTCTTTATTGTAAACAAACAGTACTTGACCATTTTTGTAGCTGCTTTTGTTAATTCTAATAATACAATGCATTGGATACAAAAAGTTTCCTTCGTAGCAACATAATTTTATTTATTTACAGTTATTACCAAACATAATTAGGAATTTTTTGTAACCTTGTAATGTGAAATAAAAATCAAACGTTTGCCTTGGTTTAAGGCAATGAATGATATGGCAAATGTGGACCAATGTTTACTTTTTTTGTACTTGTAATTGTGGTTGAAGCGTGCGATATTACCATAATCGAGCAACATTCTTTTCTTCAACAAATGCGGTCGTTTTTAACACCTTTGTATTCGCAGAGATCTGTGGCCATTACCTTATCGGCCGCAAAAGCAGTTTTTGCTTTCCTGTGGACACGTTTTCCGGGAGCAGTCCATCATTTTGACTGTATTCTCATTTCAGAATTATAATGATGTACTCATGTTGTTTGAGTGTGGTATATTATCGGAAGAATAAGCTGAGATTACTTTTGAAGAATCCAAAATTTGCCTTATATTTGAAAGCTAGCGCGCATTTGATCAAGATGAAGCAAACGCGGGAACCATCTCGCAGATAACTTTTTCATAAATAAATGTTTATGCAAAATATTGCATACCTGTTCGGTTGAAATGTTAGATGATTGCTACTTACAAGAGCATGGATTTATTAGCTATTTCTGGAGTAGTAGCAGTAAATCACTATCTGAGGTGGTTTGCATTATGCGTTATGCGTGCTCATATGGCCACTTTTAAAAGCGGCCTCGTATATACAGGGTGGTCCATTTAAAGTGTAACACTGTAATATCTTCGAAACGATTAGTGTTATGAAGAAAAGTACTAGACAAAAGTTTAACTATATGAAGGAGCTCATTCGATGGCGCTACTGTTGTCACTATAAGGAAAGACACAAAGGTCATAGCAAGGTCAACTCTTTTTTTTCAAATAGAATATGGTATTTTTTTTATCAAATTCTAAAAGAGCAATAAGCTGTGAATAGAAAAATAGTAAACCACATATGACCTCAAATTAATATTAATAGAGATATTTCGAAAAAAATGAGGACATAATAAAAGTCAGTGCAGCAATGTTCTCCTTCGTTTTTTAAATGTAAAAGTAGAAAATAAATGTTAATAGTGGCTATAAATTGTTTACGTACGGTAAATAGTTGAAGAACGCAGACGGCTATCCAATTGACTGCGCAAGTGCTGTCGTCATTTTTGCGGAAGGTCAGGGATCGCGTTCCAAACAAAACATATTTTGTGTATTTTGTATTGCATTTGGAACGCGTTGTAAATTTAAAGCGCAAAGTTGAGTTATTTATGAGTGAATTTTACTTGTTATTACGTGTAAAATGAGTTAAGGTTTTACATATAAATCATGGTGATGTGTTTTGCTCCTACTTGCAACCATTATAGTGAAAAACAGGGATGCACTGTTTTCACTTTTCCTGCCGAAAGGGCAGTATTATCGAGATGGAAAAAGCTCATAAGGTAAACTAATAAAGTGAAATAAAATATAAATTAGTATTTACATATTAACAGACGTCAAGACAAAAACACAGGAAAATTTTCGCGAATTTGTAGCTGTCATTTTATTAATGGGGATCGTAGGAATGGACCAACACTGTTTGATTACAATAAGGATAAACAGTTTGAATTTTCGGAACCAGAAACAAACCGTCGTTGGTGAGTAGTTCTTTTAACTTATTTAACCAATTTCATAGTAGTTGGTATTATATTTTTATTGCATCTGCCACAACAGAGTAGGAAAACTATTACATACATACATACAAATACTTTACAGCCGACAACAAGTGGTTATAGAACCACAGGAATCGATGCCAGGACCATCTAGCTTGCAAAAGTCTCCTGATAGGGAAGAGACATTTCAATTGGGAGAAGAAATGCTTCAAGTTGAGGAGGAAACACATGAATTAGAGGATGGATGTAAAAAGGAGCCCACCTGGCAAGCACTGTTAGAAGCAGATAGTTTTTTTCTTAAAAGAAGAGAACAGGAGGTTGTCAACTAAGTTGGAATCATTATTCATCTCATTTTCATTTGACCACATTAAAAACAAAGAGCATCTGATTCGTGTTTATACAGGACTTCCAATAAAGGAAATATTTTTGAACTTATTCTCATTATTTGAAAATTTACATCTCCAATATCTAAGAGGCTGGCAAGTTGTAAATATGCCAAAAATTGACCAGTTGTTGCTAACTTTAATAAAGTTAAAATGTAACTTACTGAATGATGACTTGGCATGTCGTTTTAATGTAAGTAGAGATACAGTTTCGAATATTTTTAAAACATAGCTATTTGCTCTGCATGAAATTTTATTTGTTGGTATGATGAGTAAATATCCATCTCGGAATAAAAATAAAACTTGCATGCCAAGTTCATTCAGTACCTTTAAAAACTGCAGAATGATACTTGATTGCACAGAAATGTGTACAATTCATTCCAAAAACATGGAAAAAGCGTGCTACATATAGCTCATATAAGCACCACAATACTATGAAGGGCTTGATTGGGGTGGCTCCAAATGGGGTTGTTAGCTTCGCCAGTTCTTTATATCCAGGCTCAACTTCTGATAAAAAGATTACAGCCGATTGTGGAGTTTTAAAAGAATTAGTTGCTGGCGACCTAGTAGTTGCAGACAAAGGGTTTTTAATTGCGGAGTTATTGCCACCAGGTGTCGCACTGAATTTGCCACCCTTTTCATACACCTCCCAATTTACACGGGAACAAGTAGTAATGACACGAACTATTGCACGAGCAGGAATTCATGTAGAACGTGCAATAAATCGTATCAAGTCACACAAAATACTTAATATGATTCCAGAGCACTTGATACCACATGCATCTGTCGTTTTTCAAGTGTGCGCAGCTTTGACGAATTTGCGATTTCTCCTAATAAAAGAAGTTGAAGGACTTTATGATTATTGAGTAATACATTTTTTAAATTTTTAATGAATACTTCTTTAATTTTTGTAAAATAACAGTGTAACAGCAATATCACAAATAAAACAAATTTTACTATAACACATTTTTTTATTATTTACACATCAAAAGTTGTGTTACCTAATAAAAAAGGAATATATTGTTGAATGTAAAATGCTTTAAACAATTCCATGTTAGATGCCCAATCCTCGTTTTTTCCTATTTGACACAGCAGCAATTCCTCTGGTGTCCAAATTGTTAAATGACATATACTGCGACCAGTTATGGTCAATGTTCCTTGAATTTGGTGGAAATATTCATGATTTTTATTTACAAAGATATTTAAATCTTCGTCCAAATAAATTATATATGAGCGATCCACCTTTAATTCTTGGCTTATGCTCTTTGCTCTAAATTTGTATGGGCATTTTACTTCTATAATAGCATTACTGCCAACAAGTCCATCAGGGCTAGCTCCCAAAAAACCGCATGGATCAATCCATAACCCTGTTCTTACCACTTTCAATCCTGTCACTTTCCCAAATTTTTTTATGGCCTCTGACTCATTTTGGACACCCCACTGAATAGCATGTACATGCTCTAAATTATACACACCTACAATATATTAACCTCATATATATGTACTGATAACAAATCTATGTGATGCCAATTTGTAGACTTACTAAAAAGAATACATACCTGTAAGACGTTTATACAAAGATGGGGGTATTTTCCACGTTTTATTGCCCCTAAAACTATCCCAAAATTACTCGCTGTCAAACGATTTTTTCTGCAAGTCAGCCAGGATGCATTCTGTGCCTGACCAATGGTGGCATGGCAAACTTTCTCTATCATACTTTTTGATACATACATTGTTTCAGTAAACAATTTTTTTTTCTTTGGATAGCAAATACTCTTCTAAGAACAAAAATTCCTCTACAGCTACTAGCAGCATGTCAGATTCTGCAGGTTCTTCTTGCAACAGCCATGTGAAACCTACAGGCGTTCCCATTATTTAAAGTTTCTCATGGAATTCCTTGATCTCCTTATCAGTTAAATTGCGATCAGCTGAACGGTGTCGCTTCACATTTAGAGAAGCTTCAACTGTTTGTGTCACCCTATCTATTGACCGCCTTACAGTCCACTGGCACTGAACATCGGTGACTGAAATTTGCTCATGTCGATACAGACATGTGGCCGCCATATGATGACATACAAATTGCCCTCGTGGATAAGTACGGGAACCCTCTTTAATTTGCCCATCTACATCCAGAGTGATCTACATTAAAAAAAACACAAATTTAAAGTTATGTGTTGAAACATACTTAAAACAAACATACTTCTACATTATAAGTACGATTTTTCATACTGGCATAAACTTCTGCCTTTAGCAAGCCTAACTCGGCAATGAAGATAAACTTCTGCATGTGGCCTGAAGTCAATGCATTTCGCCTTTAGCGATAAGTTTTAATTCATTTACTGCGGCAAAGAACTCGTTAATTGCACTTAATTTCAGCACGTGTTTTGTAGTCATTGTTAACTTCTATCTGCAATAGAAAGAAACCTTTAATTATTATTTTCTTCTTAATACCTATAATACATACATATATTGATAGTTTACTTACATACTTACCAAGTTATAAATGATATTAATGTAGGATAATGCTATTTAAAAATCGTTACACCCATCGTGACTATACGTTTGAAATGACATTTTAAGTTTGTTTGGAACGCAGCTCCTAACCTACCTCAAACAAAATGGCGATTTGACATCACGCTTGCGTGGTCTATTAGATGTTCAAAATGGCGGCCACCAGCCTCACTGACTTTTATTATGTCCTCATTTTTTCGAAATATTTCGATTAATATTTATTTGAGGTCATATGTGGTTTACTATTTTTGTATTCACAACTTAATGCTCTTTTAGAATTTGATAAAAAAATATCATATGCTATTTGAAAAAAAAAGAGTTGACCTTGCTATGACCTTTGTGTCTTTCTTTACAGTGACAGCAGTAGCGCCACCAGATGAGCCCCTTCATATAGTTAAACTTTTGTCTAAAACTTTTCTTCATAACACTAATTGTTTCGAAGATATTACAGTGTTACACTTTAAATGGACCACCCTGTGCATACATATGTGTATAATAAAAATATTTCATTTACTTTACAAATATAGTTACGAAAAATTACCGGTGTATACGCACGAAACTATATGGCTAAAGTTATTTTTTGCGCTCTTTATTGATAATCCTAAAATAAAATCGGATAATTGAAAAGAATATGTCAAAAAAATTGGATAATTGACAAGAATGTGGCATCGCCTAGAGGGTCAATGGGTTTTTGGAGGGTACGAAAAGGAGAGAGGACGTTTATTCTTGGTGCCTGTGAAAGATCGATGTTTCATAGAAATGTTTGTTTCGTTGGAATCTCAGAATTGTTTCTTTTATGCTCGTAGATTTAAAAAATATATTCGTAATGTATGTATATACGTACATACATAGGTATATTCAATTAAGCAATAGTTTCATGAGAGTGAGGGCTAAATCTAAAATTCTTATTTAAGAAATATTCATAACAAATATAAATATCCCTATTTCGAACCCGTTATTTTTTAATTGTTTGCTTATCGAAAAATGCATTTTTACTAGATATACCTAAAACAAATACATACTGTTTTCGACAGACATATTTTCCAGAATCCGATTTAGAGAAAATTTAGCACTTCTTCATACATCTAAGCGCAACGCAACGAGGGTTAAACATTTTCTGAAAGATTAACGTGACAGACGCCTTCTATTTGCAGCTATTTGTCCCTGACGTAGAATGATGGCAATCGTGTCACATGTTGCCAAAATCTATGTTGGAAACGTTCGCTCTTCTCTATGAAAAGCAATGCTGATTTAAATAAATACCAATAACAGAATTCACTGACAATATATTGTGTTGTATGCGAGTCTATAATTAAATAATTGTATACTTACATACATATAGCACTCTACCTTTTGTGAAATACTTTCATTCATCTAAAAAATTATTGTAGTTACAATTAGTAAAATTTGAGATATTACAATTTATTGAAGATACCTACTTTATCGTATAAAATTTATCGTGTGCTTAATATTCGTACCGTTTCATATTATTTACAGTCAGCTTCTGCATCATTTCGATACTAATCGTTAATGGTAATTTCCCATATAAGTTAATATTGTATTGCCTGGCGCATATTCTGTTAACGAAATACTACTTTACCGCAATACTTTTATTACTGTTTTCCAGAAAATGTCGATATCTCTGGTATCAGCAACAACATAATGTTAACTACCTGCTAATGAGCGTAGTCCTCATAATCTGAATCATTTAAAATGTATAAATAAATAATTGGAATAGTTACACCTTCATTTTTACGAAATCAAAGCACTCTCTAATGTTTAAAGAGAAACGAAATTTGATACCTACATAAATAGAAAACATTTGTGTGAATGTGTATCAGGCTAATATTAAAATAAAAAAAATAAACGATGATTTCGTACAAACTCCACCAAAAAAACTGGACAAACATTTCACTACATGTCTTAATGTTTGAGATATTCTTTGGTCTTCAACTACGTTGCATGAAACATTAATTAATTCAATAAAACACTTTTTGTATACCCATTTCACATAATACAAAACCAAAATTATTTACAAAATCTGTAATCTGTTTTTAAATAACTTTCTAAAAGTACAATTGCATGCCTTTTTCTTTATTTCACCATTTTTTTATAATTATCCTGAAAGGAATTTATCTCTCCTTTCAGTCTTGCCGAGATTGTTTAAAAGATATATTTTTCTTCCTTCCGAGTTACACCAATACTACTAACCTTACCACAACTATTATTACCATCACCATTATCATTCCACTGCGGAAGCACTGCAGATGCTTTAATGGTGTATGTGTGTAGTGCATGCACATATGCATAAGGTAAAGTAGGGTAAATGTGTATTCGGGGTAAGTGTGTAACTCAGAAATATCTCCTAATCGTTCTGTATACTAATATTTATTCCAAGCTTGAAGACAATGTTCCATTAGTAATTAAAAAGTTTGTAATATTGAAGATTTGACATTTAAAACATTTTTTTGTTCAAACACTAAAAGATGATATATCATATTTTAACACACTTACCCCAAACCTTAAAACCTCTGATTACATATATAATTTAGCTCACATACGCACTTTCCCCTTTTGCGAGGTAAGTGTGTAGCACAGGTAGTAGTGAAAAATATCTGAAATATTATATGCGCAAAGACATCCCAGATAGTTATAGTTTAATGTGAAGTTCTTCACTGGATCTCTTGGTGCAGAAGTAGAACACTAAACACTTTAACCCACTGAACAATGCAAACAAGTTTTAACTATTATCGTTAAAACTTGTTTTAGGTTGTTTGGTGTTCAGTGGGTTAAAAGCTCTTTTAAGTGTTTAGTGTTATAGTTTAATGTACTTGTACATCATATGCACAAGTCTACTTTATAAAATTATGAAGTTGATATCTTAATTATTCTGCTTTAAAATGATAATTAAACTCGAGTTTTTAAAATTCTGCTACTCACTTACCCCACTTTATCTTATCAGTAGGGAACAATATTATGAGTACGAAGACATATTTTTGAAATACTTGCAGGACGTTTTTTAACTATGATTACAAACACAATTACACATGTACAGTAAAGGTACTCGGAGGTATAGTCCTAACTAAACACATTCTCCAAATTTCTAAAATAAGAATTCGCATTTGTCACATCCCCACGAGCTGTTTTGCAACTCAAATATGCCCATAGTTGCTCAATCGGGTTAATATCGGGACTGAGTAGGCCATTCTAGAACTTGAATATTATTGTCTGCTAAATACTGCCGAACAATCCGAGAAGTATGTTTTGGTTCGTTGTCATGTTGGTATGTAAGCTCTTCTAGATTCATTTTTGTTGCAGATGTATGAAGGTATTCTTGTAGAATACGCCATAGGACATCCCAGTCATCTTTCCTTCAATTCAGACAAGATCTCCTGTCCCGTTCGTGCTAAAACAGTCCCATACCGACACGTTGCCGCCACCGCGCTTAACAGTTGCCTGAACCATATTGTTGTTAAGTACCTCACCGGATCGTCTCCACACTCTTCTGCGTTTTTTTAAGACAATTATCTCAAACTTGCTCTCATCTGACCAGATAACATTGTCCCAAAATGTTAAAGGTTTGTTCACATACTTTCGCGCAAATTCCAATCTCTTTTTCATGTTTCTTTCGGATATGTAATGATTCTTACGTCGTAAACAGCTTCTTAGACCTGCCTCTTTTAAACGGCGTTGAATTGTTTTCTCAGAAATATTTATCCCTATGTGTCTTTCACTCTTGGTGCACTTAAGCCTGGGTCTTTTCATACTGCTCTGACTATCATTGCATCATCTCTACATGATGTTTTCTTCGTCTTCCGCGGCCTTTGATATTTTCAACACTACGGTGGATTTCAATTTTTTTACATATTCGTGCAACAGCAGTCTTAGATATTTTGTATTTTATAGCAATTTTATTAAAGCTAATACCCATTTTCCTGTCCTCTACTACTACATACATTACGAATAGCCGCACAAATTACTTTTGTAGGAGCCATTCTTGTCACTACATTTACCGCCCATTTACTAGCCTTGTACTTTTGATAAATAATGCAAAATAAGTGTGTTTCTTTTTATTTTAAGCACTTACATAAAATTCGATGTTTTCGCATTAAACTATTGCGCTTAACTGCATCGTACTCGTAATATTGTCCATTGCTTTTACGCCATCGTGTCGGGGCAGTGTAACTTGTCGTAACTTGTAAATTCGGGAGCCACAAAATACACTGCCACATACCTTCTAAGGTTTTCGTCTTTCTCGAAAGATACCATGCGGCTGCATATAAAATTATTTGTTTTATTTGGCAATATAAGAAATATTCTTGTTCGTACTCATAATATTGTCCCCTTCTAGGTGTGTATATGTATATTTGCATGTACACAAATATTCTCAGCATTATCATTTTTGTAATTTCAGACAGTATTTAACGTCTCTTACAGTGTCAATTTAATGTCAAATAATATGCTAATTTAAGTAGTTTCCACAAAGTTTACAAATAATACAAACAAAATTAAAAATTTACAACATTTTGCGTATGTAGTTCATACTAACTATATGTGATATAGATTTCCAATTTCTTGAACTTATATGAGTAACTTGCGACGGCAGTTACATTATGCAAATAGCATTTCCTAAAGTTCTCTGTTTTAGTTTAAATGTAGATATGAATTGAAACAAAAGCACGCTATATGTTACATGTTGTATAATATATAATACGTAATAATATTTGCATATATGTATGTACCTGTATGTATCATTATCATTTCACTGTCTAAATGTACAAAAGATAACAAAACAACAAAATGGAATCTCACAAAAGCCTGGATTGTAAATTTTCCATTATGTCAGTATTTATATTTCAACGTTAAAATAGTAGTAAAATTTACACAGATTGTACTTACTTTGTTTTTCCTTTTTAGCTCTTCCTTGTTGATTTGTACTTACTGTTACTTACAGCGAAAGCAAATGGTCTGTATTCAGTTAATATAAAAGTCTTTCATCTATGGTTTTCCTCAAACGAACGAAATTTAAATTTGCAGTTATCTGTTATTGATTGTTCAGTTGTTTATGCAATTCGCTATGGATGCATTGCTAATTTATACCCTTTTCGTAAGAGAATTATTGTACAATATTTGTGAGTAATTAATGTATTTGCGAAACGAGCGCATTTACAAAATCATTCACTTCATTAAACATGTAAATAACATGCATACCATAGCTTCTATTGAATGCAGTTTATTTAAGTCCGAAAATCGATTTATCGACTCTTATAAGGGCAAAAATTTGAGCTGGATCTTCTGCATAAACATTTATGCTGTTTTTTGCAATTCTATCTTTTTGCTTCACTTATTCTATAACTGTTTATGTATTTTATAATTATTCATTTTGCTGCATTGCAGACAGAGTCCGTCCGGATATACCATCTACGGGTTTCCAATCCCCTAACAGACGGTATATCCGACTTTTACTATATAACCAAGTCGATTTACTTGACCATTAACATAAAAATTTGTTTAATCTGAGGACATCACTTTTAATAAACTCTGTTCTTGCGGTTTGGACTCCAGCCGAAACCCATTTGCACATTTCAACAAGACGAAGAAGATCTTATGTTATGTGATGTAACATCTGAAACTTGTAGGAGTGAATCTTACACCTTTGAAGTATTCGCTGAATAGTACTTTGAAGATCGTTCCATCCTAGGTCGGTCAGTTGATATTTTTGGACTCCAACTATATGTTCGCCACTACTGCTGATTCACCTCTGATGATCACATTGACCGATCGGATTTGAATAAATCTGTAATCATCCACTTAGTCAAAAAGAGTATGAGGCTTAGAAATCCTGTTTATCCAGCCGTGGAATATGAAGAAAGATTGGAGGTCTTTTTTTCCCATTATTATACATTATTAAATTACTACTTTTAGGTGTTTTGTAATCTCTTGTTGACAAATTAACGAAAAATGAATATAGCGATGAATATATATGACTGTGTTCGACATTAATATAAAAAGTATATGACAGAAATTATCTAAAATTGCTGAAACCAATATCTGACCCTTGACTTTTCCTGCAGTGAAATATCTAACATAATTCTGAATCTAAAAAATAAGAACTCGGTTGGAGCAGATAATATACCTGTTAGAGTCCTGAAGTTTGGCTGCCCAGTTATGGCGGGGTGGATTGCTAAAATGGTAAATCTTTCCGTGGAAAAGGGTCACTATCCCGATGCTTTGAAAATAGCTTACATTGTTCCAGTATTCAAAAAAGGTGACCCATTACTTATTGATAATTATAAACCCATTTCTATTCTTTCATCATTGTCGAAAGTTTTCGAGAAGGCGGTTGCATTGCGTGTCGTTGATTTCTGTAATAGATTTCATGTATTTTCGGAATCTCAACATGGCTTTAGAACAGGTCGCTCCACGAAAACTGCATGTACAGACTTTGTGCAGTGTGTTAATAATCAATTGAATAAAAAATTAAAGGTTGCTGCGTTATTTTTCGATCTATCTAAGGCATTCGACTCTGTCTCGCATTCCTTGTTAATTTCGAAGCTTAGAAACCTGGGAATCAGGGGTACAATAAACGACTGGATATCGTCGTATCTGTCAGATCGTAGGATATTTGTGAAACTTAATGATACTTTTTCGGGTTCTTATCCTCAAAATAAGGGTGTACCACAGGGATCAGTTATTGGTCCCCTTTTGTTTCTATTATTCATTAATGATCTCCCCGAAGCTATAAGTGTTGGAAGAGTTTTTCTTTATGCTGATGATGCTGCGGTTGTGGTAACGGGTACTGATATGGACAATCTTCTAGCCAATGATTTTATGGATGGTGTGTTCGGAATGAACTAGTGGTAAATATTGAGAAGACAACTTGGATTATATTCAATCATAAACGAAATAACACCAGTTTAAAAACTATGAGTTTTAATTTTCTAGCCCATAGTATCCAATGTAGTCTAACTTCTAAATTTTTAGGCGTCACTATAGATTACAACCTTGATTGGAGTGCCCATATAGAGTTTGTGTGTGCTAAATTGAACTCTGCCTACTTTGCCATCTGCAATTTGAAATACAATAGTTCTTTAGATAGAAAATCTCTTTTAACCGTTTACTATTCTTTGGCTTACTCCATTATTAGTTATAACATTGTTGTCTGGGCGCAATCGGTTGAATGGGAACGTGTGTTTATAATCCAAAAACGCATAATACGGGTAATTTTTGACATACGACGCAGTGAAGTTTTTAAAGATAATAAAATTCTGTCTAGTATCTGTATATATATATAAACTATTGCAGGTCATTTTTAATAAGAGGGATACATTGCCGGTGGTTGGCACGGTGCACAGCCACGATACTAGGGGTAGAAATGATCTCCTTGTTGAGTCACACGCATATGCAAATTATAATAAAACTCCTTTACAATTTGGTAATAGACTATTTAATGCGCTGCCCGGTGACATTAAGGCTGCGCCAAATCTTAACAATTTTAAATACAGATTGAAGCAGATACTCACGAACAAGACTTATTACAGCCTGGGGGAATTTCTTGCTGACTTGTAGGTTAATTGAAATTGTGTAATGTAGTCTTTTGCATGTGTAGTTTTATAGTAATTAGTTTTGTATTTTAAGGATTTAGGTTTTGAAAATAAAAATGTTAGTTTGTCTTAAATAAATAAAATATTAGATTTGATGGACTGATATGTCTGCTGGCATTTTTATATTTTCTTAATTAAACACTCAACCATTATTAAAATATATTTTAGTCAGTTGATTTAAATTATTTTATTCCTGATCTTATACTTCCTTAAATCGAGCACAGTTTAAGGAATAGGAATGAGAGCACTAGATTACCCTCGAAAAACCATAGTATGTTTGTTTCTACTGCAAGTTGTATATAGTTTTATTTAAACATAGGCCTACAATCACTTGCCAAGAGAAATTGAGAGTACTATTCCCAGCAGATTATTCGGCAGCAGAATACGTTAATGATAATTTTGATCAAAGTAGAAATTCAAGTATAAATGTTCATATCATACCAATAGGTGTGTTACTATAAAAGCAATTTGTACTTTTTTATTTCTTCATGTTTGTGACATATCCTATATCATAATGATCTACAGGATGAATAAAGATTATTATTATTATCATATTTTTCATTTTCAGTAGTAATGTGAAACTTTTAGTAATTCTCAGTGCTTTATTTAGGAGAAAAATTGTTGTTTCATTTACTGTGCACAACCATTGAATGAATGTTTTTAACATTATTTGCGATATTACTGGATACAACAATTCATGAAAATAGCAAATGAAGACTGTTTTAACTAAAGCTGACATTTTTGCGGTTTTTATTTAACATTTTTCTATACTATAATCGCTAATAATTTGTTGTACAATATACAGCCGTAATACACGCCTCATAATTTTGAAATGGCTATCAGTCTCACTTGCCTAGAAGCGGGACTTTTTTATCATTTACATAGTTCTAGCTGGCGTCTCCCTGTCGCCTGTTGATTTCATTCCATCACTCTATATTTCTAACAAATTAAGCTAATTGGATTAAGACATCGATTGCGTGTGACGTCTATTTCGTTCTCTTGTTAAATTAAACTTTTTAGTAAATAAACTAATACATTATCGAAATGTTAAACGTGAAATATTTACGTCACCAAAGAGCAATAACAGACGTTCACAAATTTTATTTGACACTAGCCCAATTAAGTATATCCAAGTGTAACTTGGCGTTCTTTTCAAAATAAAGCGAAGTCGCGACTACCAGTTAATTCATTGCGTGAGTGGCAATAACGGTGGATGTTGATAGGAGGGTAATATACACATAATTGACTCGCCATATCGATCATGATTTTCGAAAATTGACGTAGTAAAATCGGTTTATTATGTTGCTTGAGTGATCATACGCCATTACATCGAGAGTAGGCCAAACAATTAAATCCATTTTAGTCGTGCTACTAAGGATTCAGATGTATAAAACAAATACTATTGTTATTACTTTTTATGAAATCGTAAATAGTCTTTATTAAATATTCAATAATGATAATACATGGATGGAAATCCTTCATCAGCACGTTTCGTATAACGCAACCACGTGAGCATAGCGCAATGAAATTCAGTATACCAGTATAGGTTAAACTGAACAAGAGAGCGAGGCAGCACTGCTCGATGTGGATGTATTAATAGCTGAAGTACCTCGCTTCAACTTCTAGTATCGCAGCAGCAGGATAAGGCATGGAGTCCACCAGGCACTGTATGGTACGTGGAGAGATAGCCAACCATTCCGGGCTGTAGCTCTAACACTATAATGTCTCAAACATATTTGATAGGAACTGCTCCGTAGAGCTCTATAAACAAGTCACTTCTGCTTGTAGGTTTTCATAAATGTTTATCGGACCTACGCGATGCCAAATATAGGGGAGCACGGCGACACGCAGTACTGTGTATACATTACGGTGGTTCGTTGTTTTCTGTACTACATGCGCTAAATATGCATGACAGCGCCAAATGCAATAATACTTCAAACCATTGTGCTTAGGTACCAGGTGATATGACATCGATTAAGCGCTTATCAAGTCTTCGATAAATCAATCAACGACGGTGTTCCAGTCTTAATGGAATCTCGACCGAGTTCGTCCGTTTATCTGCGTAATATCTTAAAAGAATGAACTCATTCTGGTAAGGCTGACAATCGATATTGTACACAAAGCATATTCCTACCTTGTAAAACTGATACTGATTCTAACAAAGCGATGCCACTATCGCCTCGTTAGTAGTGATCGCCTTTCAATACATCTATATCCCCACAACAGCAGGAGTACACGACTGACAACGCACCATCAGGGAAGCAAAGTATTGAGGAAATTAAAGAAAGCTTAATTTATCTTACCATCAGTGGTGACAAATTGACAAAAGTGTTCCTAGTACACCGATAGAGTGAAAAGATAAAATAATCATTGCTAAACTCTAAAATCACAATCAAATAAGATTTAATTGATTATTTCAAATTTTAAAGCATAGCATCAGATATGGAGGCCATCTAGCAATTTGACTACTATTATTATCAGCCTTCATAGATGGCATGATCAACTGCGCCATAACTACATACTTTTCTCTAATTGAGGCTTAATGGACTTGTAATCAGTCATAATGGAAATGCTAGGTGTTAAGCCTTGGACTTCACTCTTTTTGCTTGACAATAACTTTGAGTAGAAAAGCTTTTGAATATCAAGCTCTCGTAAACGTGCCTATCTATGCACAGTTAGCTGATAATCGGCGGCTGCAGGCCTGAAGATCTTCAGTTAAAGTTTCTCTGCACACGAACCGAAAAATGCGAAGCCTAGAACTGCAACTAACTGACGTGTGAGCAGTAAGTTGTCAATATCGGCAGCTGTACGGGTAATTTTCGTGTATATGCTTCGTTTGCAACGTTACCTGAACAAGTTCGAAAGAGACCAAGTTATTGGGATGCATTTAGCATGTTTTTTCTTCAATGACATTACGTACTGAGCTGTATTCAGCGTAGTTTTGTATGAATGTTAACAATACGAACTGTACAGCGGCGTTTGATGGATAGTGGATTGCGAGCATGTCGCCTGTTGCAACGTATTCCACTAACACCTCAATACTGTTGTATATAAAATAAGTGATGCAGTGCTAGGCAACGATAGCCTATATAATGGGCGAGAATTTTTGTTTTCTGTTGGATCATAATTTACGCTGGGTGTACTGGATTGTTCGTCACTTGGTGAGCCCCTAAGTGATACGTACACTTACGATTTAGTCTTCGAACGGCCATAGTGTGCTGTCAATGTCAGCCCATCTCCTCCACACTTAACGTGACCGTTTCTTCGATAATCGTAATGTTACATTACGAAAAATACGCTGTTACCCTTATCGAAGAAACGGTCATGTTAAATGTGGAGGGGATGGACTGACACGGACAGCACACTGTGGCCGTTCGAATGCTAAGTCGTGTCAAGTGTATAGTGCTTTTCAAATTGCAAGAAACTAACTTTTAAATCCTTAATGCTTTTATTGCACCTCCGGTAGTAATACTCTTGAGAAGGGTACTGTTTACATGCTTAATTACACTATATGAATCGCCGGGCCGTATTAAGTATGAATTACGGCCTCATTACGCAAATGATATATTGATATATATATACTTCAACTAATATTCTGTCATCTAATTGTAATTATTGTTAATGGTACTTGGGGGTAGGTATATATACATGTAATATTTAGTTTACTTATCATTTGTAGTTAACATTTGTTGCTGTATACTTATTTGAATTTTCACGAACATGTGGCGACCTTTTGCTGAGTGTGTTAGTGATCGTGATGTGCATAGTGATGATGAAAGTGGAGCACGGAAGAGAAAATATTTATCACAAGATGCAAAGCAGATACTTCTCAATATCTATAAGACTCTGATGGAAGAAAATAACGAAGGACAAACCAAGAACATTCAACGAACGTCGCAATTAACCAAAGTGCCTATTGGAACAATATACAAGGCAATTAAAAATAACGCAGAGCCTCGAAAGCAAAGAAGTGATGAAGGAGCACCGAGGAAAATTAAAGAGTATGAAATTGATATTATTAGGCAACAAGTATATTGCATGTATAGAGAAAATGTTGTACCTACAATTGAGTCCTTACATAAAAAAGTTAATGATGAAACTATTGATATCCAATGTTCAAAAACAATCTTGTGGCGGACGTTAAAAAAGGCGGGTTTTAAATTTTGTACTATAGATAAACGCGCCACAATTATGGAAAGTTCGAGGTTGCAGAAAATGCGGTACGAATACTTGATGGCAATAAAAAAATATAGACAGGAAAGGCGATTTATATGTTATTTAGATGAAACGTGGTATGATACCCACGACACTATTTGCAAAGGTTGGGTAGACAATTCAGCCACGTGTCAGTTGGACGCGCCGGTTTCGAGAGGGAAGAGAATAATTATTCTCCACGCTGGGTCAGAGAAAGGGTGGATCGCGCAGCCGCTATTATCTGCAAAAAATGTAAAATGCTCTAGCTTGGATTACCATGAGGACATGACTTCATCCTTATTTGAAGAATGGTTTTGTAATACTTTACTGCCAAATTTACCAGAAAGTAGTGTGATAGTAATGGACAACGCCTCGTATCATTCACGACAGCAAAATAAAGTTCCTACAAAATGTAATAATAAGAAAGATATTAAAGAATTTTTAGAAGCAAATAATTTATATTATGAGGAGCATTATACAAAAAACCAATTATTAGAAGTGATGAACACAAAAGAATATTTGAAGGATTATTATGTGGATAATAGAGCCAAAGAAGCAGGACATACAATTTTACGTTTACCGCCGTACCATTGCATTTTCAACCCAATTGAATTGATATGGGCCCAACTTAAGAATACCATAAGGCGAACAAATCAAACGCCTAAATTTAGTGAAAGCACTATAACACACATAAAAAATGCGATGGAACATATAACTGCTGATAATTGGAGAAATGCCGTTAAACACGCAATATCAAAAGAAAACGAATACATGGATATGTATAATATAGTACCACCTTTAATTATAAACTTGCAATACAATTCAGAGTCAGACTCAGATATCGATTTCCAAGACGACTCAATCACATCAGATGATGATTTGTGAAATACGGTGTATATTAAGTATTATATTGTATAATACTGCCACGGTCTACTTTTATATAAACATGACTTACAATTTTATTGTGCATTACCAACTAATTGTTAAGCTTCATATATCTCACTTATTATTTTTTGTAAATAAACCTAATGTATAATATTTATTATATATATTTACAATTAAAATAGCGTTTTACTATTACCTTATAGTGCCGTAATTTATACTCAATCCGGCCCCTGCATTCATATGCTGCAAGCAGGTAAACAGTACCCTTCTCAAGAGTATTACTACCGGAGGGGCAATAAATGCATTAAGGATTTAAAAGTTAGTTTCTTGCAATTTGAAAAGCACTATACGTTTAGGCAAATGGGTCCGTAGCGTGGAATGCTATTGCATGTGTTAGACCGACACATTTAGCACATGTAGGAGAGACAATGACGGGTTGCCGGTATGTAGACGGAATGGTGCGTCCTGGATGCACCCTTGCTTTCGTCTGCGCGTAGATTTGGCTTACATGGATGATGAAACACGACTACATGTATGTGGTGTAGTAGTACGAACCTTTATAGAACAACATCATATAATTTCCCGGTAATTCCCTGACTAGCTTGTTCTCCGAATCGCAGTCCGATCAGACATAAGAAATTATCCGTCAGATATTTTAACGTTGTCAGACTGCCGGCCAATGTTAAGATGCTATGAAGTAGAACGGTTGGTTGGTTTCAATACGTACCACTACTACTCCGTTGCCTCCATGATTGTCGTATGCTGTTACATTGACTGATCGAGGATGGTATTCTCGGTATTAATCTATCCCCGCCTGCAGTGCTGCATCGCTTGCCTGATAGACGCAAGTTAGTTTGCACGTTTAAGCACTCCTTTTATACCAAATTTGCCCGATCTTCATATGTTCGGGTTATATAATGTGTGCTTGTACATTTTACCCAACAGTGTATGTGTCTCTCTAGCTCTCGTAGGTGTAATTTTATAATTGTAATTGCTTGCAATTTATCAAGCAAATGCGACAGCAATCTGACATCAAAAACTAATTTGATATTTTAATTTAGTGTACAGTGGACTGTAAAATAAAATCAGATTGAATTCACGGTAAACGAGGGAAACAGTTTATGCTCTAAGGTTGCTTACTTATTTCATTTTTCACTGGTAGCCGTAAATAGAAGAAGAACTCAAATCTACGAGGTATTAACAAAACTAATACAAAAAGCTCGTTCGTTTTTTAATTACATAAAATTAAATAGCTACTTTTCGGAGCAAAATGTCTGAACAATATGTAAATTAATTGTTTTACAAAATAAATTTCAGTCTTTTTAACATACAAACCAATCCATTGTTTGAACCTTCTTGTTGCGTTAGGTAGAATGGTAGAAACTTGAAATGTAATAATTTTCAAGTTATGGAGCATACTTATGATTATTTAAATGGAACAGCCTGTATATTATTTTTTATTTCGATTAAGCATAATTTTGGGATGTCAAAAATATATAGTTGTGTATATTTATTTACACAAACAAGTAAAGAATTTGATATTTTTATATTGCTCTATTTGTAACTGTAATAGCTAACAACAACAAGTATAAAAAATTCATAAACTACAAAGGTTTAAACTACAAGGGTTTAAATTAGGCGTTGGAAATGACTTCCGTTTTGACGAAGAAAGTTAGAAAAAGACTAACTACGCCACTCGATTCTTCGTAAAAAACTGGATGATATTCCATTTTTACTTTTTCACTAACTTCCACAGCAACTGAGATACGAGAGATGTTTGTGAATTGAAAATTTTCAATTTCACCCTATATCTCAAAAACTAAGGAGGATAGCAAAATTCTGTTTGCGGCATCTTTCGTTTCACAAAAAAGTAAGACACTATCACGAAAACCGCAACTCTCTATCGTTATTAATAACTGAGATACCCTGGCAAAGTGCCCAAAATGGGACATCCTGTACATGCAAATCTAGAGTTAAGTGTCAATGTTCCGTGCATAAAGCTATTTATTTTCGCCTTGTGAGAGTTAAAAATATGATTGTTCCGCTTGCACAGGACAAAACATGGAAATATGATATATAGACACGGCGCCGTCACCAAAACACATCTATCATTCCTACAGTCGTTTTCTGCGTGCACATGTATCCAATTTTTAAAAGTAAAATACTGTTTTATCTTCTTACTTCTCCATCTTATTCAAGCGTTAAAATATAGACAAGATCATTATTCATTAAGAAATATTAGAAAACTTTAAACTTGCTGTTATCCTAACAATGTTAACGCACAAATTCCACTTATAAATTTGTTGTTATATATTCATCATATATACAGGGATGATTGGTGAGAATAACCTATTAAAAGTATTATACAAACGGAACGGAATGTTAAAATAAAATTTTGCAATTGGATATGGCTGAATATGAACTATCCCGTGAAAATATTTTTGTATAAACATCACTTCCGGTTAACCGGAAGTGGGCATCAACTTCGAGTTTTTAAATAGCATGCTATAAAATAAATTACGAAATCAGCTTCTATGATAAATTTTACACATATTTCATGTATCATACCTCTACCTAAATACCTTTCCCATTGAGTTAATAAGTTCAATCTGCGGAAAGTAGATTTTTTTACATGGAGGAATATTTTTTATTAGATATTTTGATTCCGCAGCTTATTCACCTTCCATTTTAGGTATAGGAACACCTAACACAGAATAAAAGAGAATATTTTGTAGAATCGGAAGCGATATTTATTCAAAAATATTTTCACGTGGTAGTTCATCTTCAACCATATCCAACTGCAAAATGTTGTTTTAAAATTCCGTTCCGTTTGTATAATATTCTTAATAGACCATTCTCACCAATCACTCTGTATATATTACAACTTATTAGATAATCGGGCTAGTCGCTTAGTGGCTTGCACACTTGCCTCATAGTCCGGCAGTACCGGCTTCGAACCCCGGTGTTTCCTTTCTGAGTTTGGTTTTCTGTAGTTTTCCAAATTCCACGGCAAATGCGGAAAGGTAACATCTTAAATCGGTCTACAGCCGCAGGCGTAATAATAACTCATGGCCAGCCAATGCCCCCTGTAATTGGCGCAAGATGTTGGGGGATGCTAAGGCATGGATTATTAATATAAGAAGTTTATTACCTATATTGTATTTGTATTTGATTGCATTCAGTGTTAAGTATTAACCAACTTCATTTGTTTTCAGAGGGCGTGACGATAGAATACTGTAGAGGATTACCCCAAGTGACAGTTCCTTTACCCAGTAGAAAAGAACGGTGTAGGTTTACTCTACGACCTGTTTCGAATACAGTAGGAGACTTTCTACAAATGTTAAAAGCTGAGGACAGAGGAATAGATAGAGTAGTAATCCTAAGTTTAAATCAAATTAGAATAGCGTCTTCCACGAGTATAGAAACACTGCTACAAGAAGACTTCAAAATTCTTATAAACGACAAATATTACCAAGTTCACTGTCCGAAATATGAAAAAGTAACGACAGAAGAAGTTCAAAGGTGAGTTATGTGATTTTATTTTCACTGTCTTATCGAAATGCAGGGTTATTTGAACAAAAAATTAAGCCTAAGAAACTTTCTATCAGTGATCTGCACTTCATGCATAAACGTTTTATTACTAAATTCAAAGTAATAGAATATAATAAAACTAACCCATTTTACATGCATTTCTGTGATCTACACGGCATAATAAGAATGCCTTAGTTAAAACAAATACGATTATGCATTTTTCCTGAATGCATACAATAAATAATATACATACATATCTGCCTCCACTTTACTACTTATCAAAAATATATAAAATCTACTTTTAAGCGTATTCTAAGAACGTTTTCAATGACATTTCACCAATTAATTTGGATTTACTTTGCACTTGAAAACTGACCCTGCTTGTATGAAGAATCCTTGACGCAAATCGAATATGCTTATGCATTTCTTTATAGTGCTTACATTCTGTAAGATAAACTGCAATAGTACGTGTAAGTACCCGTATATCGTTGATTACAAATATACAGGGTAATTGATCGAGACTGGTCATGAGAAAGATCGCGTGACTCTAATAATTAATTATTATAAAATAGCATACGAGCATATATTCTATGCGTATGAAATCTATTCACTGGAAATATTTCCATGATACCAGCACTTCCGGAAAGTCAATTAATATTCTTCTTTCATATACAAATTTAACCATTATTGGTAGAAGGTCTTTTACCAGTATTTCTCATATCTAAGATTTTTCGATTTCTTCGGAAATTTTAGCTTTACTTCACTAATTTAAAAACATTTATAAAACAAGATAATCAAAGTAATCTCGTTTATAAATTAGACTGCAAACACTGTAACAAATGCTATATCGTCAAAGCAAACAATATTTAAAGAAACGACTTCATAATCATCAGTACACTGTTACGCAAAGCTTAACGAGTACAGCCAGTACTTCGTTACACATAATGTTACCCCTGAAACTGCTTTGTCTAAGCACTCAAAGGTAAACGACATAATTTTGATTTCAAAACATCAAGACTTTGAGAAAGGAAAATAATTATAAAAAAGATTAATTTACAAAATCATATACAGCAAAAAAGAAGAAAGTGAGGTCAATTTTAGAACTAATATTGATCATTTAAGTGTCATTTGTAATAATTTAGTTCACGCCTGAACTTTATTAATTTTAAGCCCTTGACTATTTTTTGTCATGTTTTTGCCTAGTTCTTGAACAGAATTGTTAGACATTGACATACGAATAATTCAAACCATTTTTATTTTTACAGTTATATTAAATTTAGTACGTCCTTTAATATTAATTGAGAATGTAGCCTTAATTAATAATAATAATAATCTTTATTTCACTCATCTACAACTAGCACATGATTAAATGCAACAATAGAAAATGAAAACGAATGAAACGCCAAGGTTAAGTTTGGTGTGGATGCATAGCACCTTAACCAATCTTCCACTTAACCTTGCAAAATACAGTCAATTTACAAACAGATTTTAATGCCTAGTCTACCCTAAACTAAATTCTGTGTGTCCTACAGGTACAAAGAGAAAAAAGAATATATTCAGAAAATAATTATAATTATAATAACAAAGATATACACATTTATACATAGCATATACTAACATATTTGCTTTAACCACAAAATAAAAGCCATCGTTACCGTAGCTCTGGATTTTTCAGGTTAGAATTAGTGTCTGTCAATTCTGATAAAAAGTATACGAAGTGTGGTAGGTACTTAAAACTTCCAGCTCAAATATCTCGGAAACGGATAAGGGATATAAAAATTTTGTAAGAAACAGTTGCTAAAAAATGTGATTGACTCTAGTCTGTTATGACAATTGTGTTTTATTAAGTGATAATGAAAACGGTGCTGCGATCAAAAGAATTTAAAGGATCGCCAGAATCTTCATTTTTTTTTATTTGAAAGAATATTAAAATTCATGCAAATTTTATTATCTATTTGTGTCAGTTTCAAAAATTTAACGGTTTCAGGTTTCATAGGTATTCGTGTTTCAAGAAAGTAAGAATGATTTCAATTTTAGTTTTTAGTTTGTAGAGGTCTTTCAACGAATCAAATACATACCGGGTGTCAACGAGATCATGTATCAGCTCGCCATTTATTTATTAGTTAAAATAAAACTTTGAAATCCGGACCGTATATATGAGTGATTGGTGGGCTTCTTCAGGTGCACTCATTTTTTCTATAGCACTTTGGGTCAAACCGGAAGTTACGCTCATTTCGAATTTTTAAATACAACATGTATTATTTCTGTTCATATTCTGTTTCTTCTTAAAATTTGCTATCTAGTGCAGGTCAACTTTTGACGTTTCTGTCAAAGATGGCGATATCTGTTAGATTTATCCATTAAAGTGAAACTGCTTCGCAACAATTGTCGAAATGTAATAACCATCAAAGTTAGCTTTGAAAACAATTAAGAAACGTATTTTTCACATTTACATGCATTGTCGAAGGAATTGTTGTTTGTTGTTTGCTATACGCTGTTTTACCGAATTGTTCGTACGATATAATTTACCTTCAAACATGGAGGGGAAGCGATTTAGCAATGAAGAAAAATATGATATGCTAACATGCTATATTCTGTGCTATAAAAATTCTGTGAATGAATAACGCACTGACAGGTATGGCATATGTATGTGGGTAAGTTAATTGGACAGTGTTTCAATGAAAATGATGGAACCAGTTTGGATTTGTCGAGTTGATGTTCCAGAGTTTGCAATATCTGCTTATAAAACATTATTTAGAATTTCCTCATTTGAATGTTTTTGTCGAGACTTCAGGGACTCATTAAATGAACCATATTCTTTTGAATTGACACACAAATGTCTAAAAATTGATACACTTCGTTGTCTTCTCTTTGGAAATGTGTATGGCACAGAATATAGCATGTTAGCATATCATATTTTTCTTCATTGCTAAATCGCTTCCCCTCTATGTTCAAAAGTAAATTATATCGTATGAACAATTCGATAAAACAGCGTGCAGCAAACAACAAACAACAATTAACAATAAATAACAGCGAACAACAAAAATAATAAAGAACAATAAAAACAATAATAACGACACACAAAAACGTTTCTTTGGAAGAAGTTACAAGTAGGTTACAAGTATAACCGTCAAAATCGTTGTAAAATAAATGGTTTTCCAGCGTCTACCCATAATACACTATCGAACCTATGCTACCTGTCATACTGCGTTATTATTACTAGGCCTACTATAAAAGAATCTAAAAATAAATAAATTTACAAAATATGTATAATGTGTGATACATCGTTGAATTCGTAACGAAGAATGCCATCAGATACAGGGTGTACTTTTTCCTCTGTCCATATAAAAAAAGAAGTTGATGATGGTTTCTCAAAAACGAAACGTCGGACAAAAAATATAAAAATACAGTCTTGTAGAGCTATAAAAGTGCCAATGAAGAACTTTTATTTATTTTTCGATAACTCGTAAAATAAAGTCAGAAAAAAATAAAAACGAATATTGAAAAAAACACGTTTTCCTAAATATCTCAAAAACGAAAGAACTTAATTGAATTAAATAATAAAAGGTCACTAAAATGCGCAACTTTTCGCCAATTTAAGCAACTTTGTATCTCTTACCGTTCCCGAGATCCCCATGCAGTTCCTTCTTATCTTGGACATATGTATACGGTCCGAAGTTTTATTTTAATTAATAAATAAATGGCGGGCTGATACATGATCTCGTTGACACCCGGTATAATTAACAAAGATGTTCAAAATTTTTGCCTTCTTGATTCCTACCTAACATATATTGCCTTATTAGTTCTCTTCCGAAAACATTTAACAATGTATTTCGATTAATTTTTCGAACTAAGCACCCGCAACAGATTTAAAAAAAACACTTGTATAAATTGTACTATAAAGATCGCCCATATCTGTTATTGGTTCCTTGCAGATTTCAGCTTTGAAATAACCCTACAAGGAAAATGTAACACCTGTTTATTTAATATTCTTTCTAAATAAAACAATTCAATATCTGAAGCTAATATTAGTTATATAAATTTTAATTAATTAATGGACGATGGTTCAATATAATTTGCTCAAACATCGTTTGCATGTAGTAAATTATTGTTCAGGCATAAATCTATATCAATATCTAAGCCATCTAGGATGTCATTAATCATGTCTAGTAAACTATGAGTATCTACATACAAAGAGCGGATATCACGTGTTATCGGTTTATTGAGTACCTACTGCTCAATCAATTTGTTATTCTACGTTTACATACGGTGTACTACGTCGACTTCGATTTGGTACCAACATAGGAAATTGATATAGATTTGCCTATTATAATAATATTTATGTTATAAAAAAATATTATTCTTTTAGTAACTGATGTGAAATGGAACTTCTCTCACGAATTTTTGGTATTAATGGATCTGGATTATGAACTAGTCGAAACATCATTACTACATTTGAGCTTTGTATAGTTGATTGTATGAGAACGCACTAACAATACAAAGTATTAACAATGTTGTATTAATTGACATCAAATGATCTCTGTCATTAACTCCAGGATAGAGAGCTGAAATTACACAGGAACGATCTTTGAACAGGTCATCTTAAAAAGTAGAATCTTTGCAAAGTCATATTGTATTGTTACAGGTTATATATGTATGTGTAAAGTAAGGATGCCTAAAATGAATAAACCAGTCAACCAGCTGGTTAGTTATTGCTAACATAGGGAGCTAGAGGTGTTCTATCTCTCTCGATAAGTGTGTGTATACTGCAATCTAAGATTAATTTAAGAGCATTATTATTAATTAATTAAGAGTATATCAAATATTAAAATAAACACAATAGCTTTTTCGGCACATTTTGAGATATCTATCCGCACAGTACCGCTAAAGACATGTTACGTGTGCTTGAATATTGGTTTGAACCATGAGTAATCAACTGTTCGGACGTCTGCAGAACGGAAGAAAGCTCACTTAGTACATTTTCCTGAGAAGCTCACATTACAATTTACGACAAAAGTGTTCAAATTGTATCAAAGAAGTAATTTATTCTTCTTCTATCAAATTAAATTAAAATTTCAAACCTTCATCAAAATATAAAATCGGAGAGTATAAAAGAATATGTCTAGACAGTACTTAAGATTTACGAAATACAGAAAAAAATGGTTCCAACAAATTTGAAATATTTGTTTCATTATATTATAGTCGTGGCTTGGATTTTATTGCAACAATACATACATTTAAATTATTACAAAACATTAAAGAATATATGTAAAACTCAAGGATACGTAATACGTATATTTTACTTTTGCCGCCCTTACTTTAGTTTCCATTATTCAGCCCATCTCATTACGAAGTCTTCATGCAATCGTATCCTTAGGGAAAATGCGTATTCGACATACTTTTCTTCCGTATACCCAACTTTATACTTACCCTTAAGCAATATATTCTAATAAACTACAAGCAAGCTATTTGATACTACTCTAGCGATTCTAGATTCCTCGCTGGTTTGTATGACCTTAGATCATGCACGAGTGTTCGCATTTGTCATTTAAGTAATGATCTATACATAAAATTAAACAGTTTCGAAAAACTAGATGTTATAATAAAAATTATCTTTTTATCACATATAATTCACAAGAAAGGTGATTCAACTGGTTTTCTTCAAATTGTATTATATACATATGTATATACATATACTAGGTGGCACAGGAAGTATCACCATATTTGAAGACGCTGAAACTTTTTCATTTGGCCTTTAATATAATTGATTTTTCTACATTTGACAAACGACAGTTGTGAAATTTATTTTATTGTAAAATGGAGAGGTATGCTCGTGTAAACCGTATAGCGTCCACTAGTCAAACAATTCGACGTCTAGCAACTCGACTTGAAGAGATTCCGAGACTCCCGATATCAATTAGATGAACTCGAAAGTCGGTAACTTGAGAACATCCAAGCTGTGAGGGATAGTGTCAAGGAGGAGCAATCAATATCGACGCGAAAACGCACAACGCAATTGACCATTTCTCTTAGAAGGAATTTTCACCAATGGTTTGAAGATATTTCCGTACAAAGTTCACGTGATTCAACAGCTACAGTCAGCCGACCGTTAAGCTCGTGCGGCGCACAGTCAGAGATTGTTGCAGCTGAATACCAGAAAATATACCCTGTTTTAGACAATCGACAATCCTGGTATTCTCTGCTGAAAACTTATAGTTAGCTATACTGTCGCTTAGTCACGTTAACGTTATGGTTCTGTATCATTTTGAATTTACTGCAAGATCACATTCAATTTTTTTAAGTATTCGACATGTTTTATTCATAATTCCAATGCGCTTTCAGTGCATGTCAAGTAAACCTAAAATATCGTTATTTCCTTATTTATTTATTTCATTGACCACTTTCTTTAACAAATGTAAGGTCCATTTAAAAATATAACTTCATCGACGTGAACTTGGTTGAAATGAACGTTAATTTTAGATAATCCTGTATCTTTTAATCGCAGACATATTTACACTCGTAGATTAAATAAAATAGCAATTAGTTAATTAAAAATCAATTTATTCCAGAACGTCAACGATTACGTTTTCGTTCGAAATACTTCTTCGCAATAGTTTACATTCTGGAATAAATTGATTTTTAATTTATTGCTGTTTTATTCAACCTTAAAGTGGAAATATATCTGAGATTAAAAGATATAGGTCAGAATATAGATATATTCGGCAATGCATATATGGATACAATTTTGAAAGTATAAACTTAATGCTTGGTATTTCAGCTACAAACACGCTAAATATCAGAGCTTTAGCTGAGATACCTTCAGAAATACAGAATTTTTAACATAACGTTGTATTTGGTCCAATATTTGAAACATAGAGTCCCAAGTTTTGAAGCAAAATTGCAATCGCAACTAAAGCAAAATATACAGTGGTATTTAAGTTACAAAAAGTTGATGTATGCTGCCGGTAAACCGAAATACAAGACTATAAATAATTTCGCTAACGGCTCTAGATGATACTATCTCAAACTACAAGTTTTCAGAACTTCGTAAACATCGAAAAGTTCTAATGAACTAGTTCCGCAAATAACCATGTATACATACACACAGGGTCACTGATTTGTATAGAAACGGTCGATTATTGGGTAAAATATACGAGATACCGGACAAAGTTAAAGGGTTTTTAAATGCTTATTAGTTAATAATAATTTTAAGTGTACAGGGTCGGCGGTAAAGTCGTGGCACGTCAAAGTTACATTTTTTATAAATACAAGCTTTTATCAAATACAAGCTATACCTAGATCTAGGTATAGCTTGTATTTGAACAAAAAAAACCGTTATTAATAGAACAAGTATGTAATTGTAAAATTTAGGTTTACAGTCCTATTGTATAAGGTCCTATAACATTTTTAAGGTGCGTCTTAGCCTACTTAGGTACTTAGATTTTATTTAAGTAATATTTTCAAAGATAGTAGATAGTATTTGAAAAAAAAAACCGTAATTGTAAAATTTTGGTTTACAGTCCCTTTTATAAGGTCCTATGACATTTTTAAGGTGCGTCTTAGCCTACTTAGGTATACTCAAAGAAAAAAGAAATGGGACAATTACAATACCGATATGTATTGAAATTGTCCCATTTCTTTTTCTTTGAGTGTACTTTGATTTTATTTAAGTAATATTTTCAAAGATCAATAACTCGGAAACGGTTGGATTTAAGTGTATTACAATTTTTACTTAAAATTGAAGAAAGAATTGAATTATCTAATAATATACAGGTGGTTCCGTTTAAAAAAATGTAACTTTGACGTTCCACGACTTTACCACCGACCCTGTATACTTAAAATTATTATTAACTAATAAGCATTTAAAAACCCTAAAACTTTTGTATTTAACTTTGTCCGGTATCTCGTATATTTCACCCAATAATCGACCGTTTCCATACATATCAGCGACCCTATGTATGTATACATACATACATACATATTGTGGTGAATGTAATTGTAGTTGTTTAATGAGTTGTACTGCTGATTCAGACTATGAGTTAATTGCGCGATCTTTAACTTACAATTATTATCTTTATAAATACCATATTTTCTTTCTGTTTCAGATTAGGAGATTTACAACATTTAGTTAGTCAACTCTACGAAGCTTTAAATGTAAAGGACCATCACGTTCAAAAAGAACTTCATCTAAACACGGAATTAGAAACATTACAGCAAGAATTGCAACCATTAGAAGATGTAAGTATTTTCTTGTAGTAAAGAGATTAAACGTATTTCAAGTATTTTTTAAATGTTTTAAATATCAAGTATGATCAAATATTAAGTACCGAAATTACGGCTTACTTTTCACGTACATATGGCAGATAAGAGTAATAAAATTTTTAAGTCCCACATAACATTTTTAATCAAATGGAAAATTAGTAAAATGTTGTTTAACGTTTACCTGTAATGCTTGCATTTATATTACGTACCTACTTTAAAAATATAAACGCTAAGGTATGTACACTCGGTTGATTTAAAATCGACTCACCCGGCAAGCGACGTAGACCTAACGTCGTACACAGAAACTTTCAACATTTAACTGGATGTTTGTAGTAATAAAGCAATTCGCTTATGAGCAGGTAAAATAGCTACGTAATGTGAAATGAAAAGATCGCTGCAGAAGTATATTCTTTTTCAGATACATTTAATACCTGCGTTATTACGTAGTATAGCGTTTGCCAACACCCATTACCATTAAGGTGGCGTTTCGGTAAAGTAGGGGGCACTGTTCGACAATAATTATTAGAAACGTAGTATTCGGAAAAACTAGACATTAAAAATATATTTTCGCGTTGTTACATTGAAGATATTATCTTTGTTATAAATCTAAATATATTTTTTTAAATTAAATATTCTTTGATTGCGAGAAAAATGAGAACAAATATAAAATTTTGATAATATTACGTTTAGAATATGTAGAAAAATATACTGATACGATGTGTATTGAAAAAATTTCAAAATATTCAGTATTTTTTTCAGGAAGTAAGTTTAGGGGCTGAGTATCAACAACAGCCCCATATCTGTCCAAACAGTTTGCCAGTTTTATATTAGATGTCACTAGCATTAAATAACTATTATATAACTATGTATAGGCAATCAGTTTAACACCAAAATGGACTGTTTTGATATTCAGAAAAACATTAAATTAAATGTTTTATTAAAAAATGTAAATGAAGAACAATTTTAGAGTCGTACATACGACTCGTTTCTTTTTCCGTAACTGTGAAAGATAGTCATCATACATAACATCATACTTCTTTATGACATAACTTGAACAGTATACAGGATTATTGTTATATATTGCTTTCAAAATACTGCGCATCACGATTATTGGATTTAGTCAGTTTAGTATCACAAGAATTGCAAAACTTGATTGTATGCACAAATATACTTTTTTATAGAAAGGCCTTACTAAATTATTTTTATTCAAGTAATAAATTGATTTCAGTACTTTCGAGACATATTGTTACAACTACACATGCATAAGTAAATACATATTGATGAATCATTAGTTGGCGTGTGGGTGTAGAGAAAGAAAGACAAATAAAACCCAAATATCTCTCTTGCCTTTTATTGATAAAAAATACAGATAACAATTTATTCCATTATAAAATTTACTGTCCTTTATTATATTTACATTTAGTATTTCACATACATACACTGTGATGGTTATAACGGAGATTTTAATAATAATAATCTATATAACAATATGTAGTCATATCCATTATAGAATATACTTCATAAGCGTAACTTGTGTGGAGAAAGGTTTCCTGTCCAATCCTAGTAATCTACTACAGCTGCGTGTGTGTAGCTTTCACTACATAAGCTGCTGAATCCTCTCAGGCAAAAAACACCCAAGGAAAAATTGCCTTAATTTTGGAACCATTAAGTTTCTACAAAGTTGTTCATCTCTATATATTTCTTCTATAAAAAGTGGTTGGGTTTCATCAATGAAAACCACAAAGTAGTACAGCTTTCTTTTCTTGATATTTAGTTGGCCTTGAATCTATAATATTTTTCAATAAGTGATTATTATTACATGCAATTTGCGACTGTTGAGACGTGATATCGCGATCTTCCAAATGAGTAGGTATTTACCTGAAAATAATAATTATGGTTCCTCTTCAAAGACAGTTTACCACTAGAACTATGTACAATGGTATACAGAAGCAAATATACAAAAATATTCTTCCTTATTCACTAAAATAACTATATACAACGAAAAAATAATCCAAAACTAACGAAGACGATGAAAAACAGTACCTACCTATTACTTTATTACATCAAGCTAGTCGCTAGACAATTAGTGCAGAACTAAGATTCTACCTGTAACAAACAACGCATGTACGCACAAATATGTTTTGTAAATAGAATATTAGGGTGTTATTGCCCTAGGCTATCGCATTTATACCGAAACGATTATATTGAAATATACCTGCTCAATACATTCAGTTCTAAACTACATACCTAATATGCAACCAGTAAAACTCGTTTCAAGAATCCCTGGATACCTTTCTTCTATATAATGTTATATTTTATTTTTCCGAGAAGTTTATATTTATATTATAATATATTTTGTATTGCAACCAATATTCTAATCTTTACTTTTCCTATGTTATTTCAGCCAAAATGTTACGCATGTTTAAGTATTTCATTACTTTTTACTTTTCTAGAGATTCGTAAGCCTTGCGCCATCTAATTTTGAATATATTCGATAAAAATGCAACATTTGCTCATCAAGTTCAAGTTATTGAAATAGAGGGCCAAGTACGCCACCTTAATGACATATACACGCAAATAAAATAATAATACAAATCAATTTTAGAACCACAAGAAAAATTATTTATCAAAGCTTTTTCGCGAACTCAGTAAAACAAGTATGGGTCTAATTATTTTTTGTATGCGTTAAGGAGACTCTTAAAAACACTTTTTTCACTATTACAACAAAAAATGTATTTTTGGTAATTTTTGCATTTTTTTTTTTGATTTACCGGTATTTTGACTTTTTTGGTAACTTTAGGCCTTCTGCGCGATTTCAAATTTTGAAAAAAAATTTTTTTAATATTTTTTCATTTATAATGACGCCTATGCGCAAGTTTTCCGCGTTATTAGAATTGTATTGAAAAAAAAATGCGTTTTTCGATCCACTCTAATATGTAATAGACTTTTATATCTTGCCCCCATACATATTCTTATTCATGTAATTTCTTAATTACATAACTACTTAGAAGTATAGTAAAATTGTATGCGATAGCGATTTAACTATACATATGTTAAGCTCGCATTAAGAAATTATCGGTTTAGGAATTTATAAATGATCCCTTGCATATGAAACTGGATTTAATAGAAAAATATATTGTGTATACATAGATAGTAATTTACATACGTAGCAATTTACATACAGTTGACCATACTATTACTGCTTTGCATTCGGGGGCCGCAACAAAGCATACTTTTAACGGGTTTTATGGCAGTTTGAGTCGATTCTAAATCAACCGAGTGTACATCTGTGTACGTAAAAAGGAGGTTTTTATGACAGTGCAGAGAAATGAGTTTTAATATTTTAAAATTCATGTGGGAATATATATAAGTTCCGGACAACATTTCAACATTTATTAAGATTATCGCTAACAGTAAACATTAAGCACATATTACATGAAAATTGCACATACATACATACTGTTTCAATACAATTACACTTCAGACTTAAGATAAATAACTATTTCATAATTTTTGTTTTCTTAATTTTTTAGACGAGGGGCCAATTAGAAATTGTAGCCCAGCGGAAAAGTAACTGGCTTGCATGGGCTGGTTTAGGTCTAATGTCCGTACAATTTGGCATAATGGCAAGACTGACTTGGTGGGAATATTCATGGGATATTATGGAGCCTATCACTTATTTCGTAACCTATGGTACAGCAATGGCATGCTACGCATATTTTGTTCTAACTAAGCAGGTAAAATCATTTTAGTTTCAACCTAGTTCAAAAATATACACATTATGAAGGTTAAGGTGCGGAAAGAAAACTCGGACGAGAAATACGGAGAACAAAAATCTTTATTACTAATATGACGTGGAATATACAGGGTGGTCCATTTAAAGTGGAACATTATAATATCTTCGAAACAATTAGTGTTATGAAGAAAAGTATTAGACAAAAGTTTAACTATAGAAGGGGCTCATTCGATGGCGCTACTGTTGTCACTATAAAGAAAGGCACAAAGGTCATAGCACGGGCAACTCTTAACTACATAGGACTAACTGACCATAACTGACAGTTAGAATCAGACTCGCCTACAAAACGAAACATAGATGGCGAGACCCAACATGTTGTACAGTTTATTCATTTTAACACTTTCCCATAAACTGAACAATATCTGTTATCGAATAAATGTAATTTCAATATCAATTATGGTATGAAGACCAATTTTAGAACACATTTTTTTGAACAAAATTGAACTCAATGGTTTTGTAAACATATCGCCTAATTGTTCATCTGAAGGAACGAATTCTACATTAGTTTCACCCTTTTGATAAAGTTCTTTAACAAAATAATAACGGACCTCTATATGTTTAGGTCGTTTATGAAATTCACAATTCTTGATTAATTTGATTGCACTCGCGTTATCGATAAATAAAACGGGTACAATTTCGTTTTCACCAATTTCACACATCACTCGTTGAAGCCAAACTAGGTCTTTTGCGCCTTTGCTAGCTGCTACGAATTCTACTTCCGTTGTTAAAAGCGCGACTGACTTCTGCAGCTGCGAAGTCCAGGACACCGCAGTTCTATTTATGAGTGAAACGAAACCATTCGTTGATCTTTGGGTACTAATATCTCCAGCGAAGTCTGCGTCGGAGTAAGCCTTCAGTCCACTGCCAGGTGAAGTGTAATGAAGTCGCATGCCAACGGTACCACGCAGATAGCGAAATATGCGTTTGACATAGGTCCAGTCGCATTCGGTTGGTTCTGCCATGGACCGAGCAACCCTTGACACGGCATACGCTATGTTGGGGCGAATAGTGCAAGCAAAATACAATAAGGAACCCACTGCTGATTTGTATGGAACTGAACTATCTAGAGGATAATTGGATGACTCATCTGGTTGTTGTTTTTCAGCAGGTGTTTTCATGATTCTGAAATTTTCCATGCCGAAACGTCTCAGAATCTTCTCCACATATGGACGTTGTAAAATGCAAACACCCTGCTCGTCTTCTTCGATCTGCATGCCAAAAATGAATGCAGGGAGCCCACGGTGATCTTGAACTCTGACGTTAGCAGTTCTAAAAATGAATCGATTGTGTCTTGTGTTGATCCTGCAATGAGGCCGTCGTTAACGTAGATTGCAACCAGCAATTTTTCAACCTCAGTCTGCCGAACATAAATGCATGGGTCTGCTGTTGAGCGCGTAAATCCGTTTTTCTCCATGAAGGAATGAAACTTGTTGTTCCAGCAGCGTGGCGATTGCTTGAGGCCGTACAAAGATTTCTTGAGGCGACAAACACGGCCTGATCCATCGTCAAGCGACAGTCAGCATCGATATCTACATATAAAAATGCGCTTCTCGCATCAAATTGTCCTAGCACGAGTTTTTCCTGTGCTGCAGTCGCAATAACGGCCCGAATCGTGTCATAGCAGGCTACCGGACTAAATGTTTCATCATAATCAAGCCCGGCACGTTGGAAGACGCCCCGAGCTACCAATCGAGTACGATACCGGTCGATCGAACCGTCAGGTTTATACTTGTCTCGAAGAACCCAACGATTATCGATACCACGTCTTCCTGGTGGCAACCTCACCAAATCTCACGTGTCGTTTTCTTTGAAAGCCTGCATTTTCTCCTTCTTTGCGGTTCTCCACTTGTTTGAGCATTTACTGCTCATAGCTTTGGTAAAATGGGTTAGCTCGAGATCCTCTTGAGCAAACAGGCTACAGCCCTATTTGCCTGTGAACGGCTAGGTTTGTAATCAACCTCGTAGTCATCGAATCTCGCAGGTCGTCGGGTTGCTCGCGTAGAGCGTCGAACTCCAATGCCACGTGATTCCTCTTCCTGTACGTCACTGCGAGCTGTGCTGTACGAATCTGAGGTACTCACTTTTTAGTGTTGCTCGTTAACTTGTAGCTGTCCTTGATATCTTCAGAGAAGCCTTCGACTTCCCCGTTTTGATTATCCTTGTCTCTGAAGGAGTCCCGTCCCCATTATGCGGTCGAAGATCGAGAAGAATCCTGTTATGGTTTGTGCACAACATCTCCGGGCGAAAGTCAACGTCAAGCGTCTTCACTAACCGATGCTTTGTCGGAAGCCAAATTGTAGCCATCTTTGTCATTGACGTATCCGACAAGATTTCCGAGCACTGCTTTATCTTCAAGTTCGAACGAAATTTCTTTGGAGTGTTAACATAGCATTCAGATCCAAAGATTCGTAAGAAATCAATGCTGTCGAATGCCTTGCCGGTCCATAACTCAAATGGAGCTTTTCCTGGAATACACGACTTCCCAGTGCGATTAATCAGATATACCGCGGTATCACATGGGTGAGCCCAAAATGTTTTCGGCTATTTGCTGTCGGAAAGCATTGAACGAGCCACCTCGACGACGTGCTTGTTTGCTTGTTCAGCAGCGCCGTTTTGTTCGGGGGGTGTAAGGGCATGAAGATCGAAACTCGATTCCGCGTTTTCGTAACTGAGTCAACACTGCCTCACACTCAAACTCCGTACCACAGTCAGAACGAAAAACTTTAACTTTGTGACCCTTGGTACCGCACTCATTCAAAAATGTTTCCAAGTGTGACTCAACTACGGAGTTTTCTTTCATGAAAAATATGCGTACAAATCGAGAAAAGTCATCTTTAAAAATGACATAATATCGGAAACCATTGATCGAATTGGTCGACATGGGACCATTAACATCGGCGTTAATGAGTTCACCGACGCTTTCTGGGCGATCTCGGCGCGGTTGGAACGGTTTACGGTGCGACTTACCGAGTACACAACTATCACAAAACGAGGAGGTGTCTGAACACTTAACCGATATACCGACGCGGGATGACACCTCGCGCACATGACGTTTGTCTTCATGACACAGGCGTTCGTGCCAACCCTTGAGCTCTTCTTCAGTTGCAGCAAAATTAGATGCCGCGGATTCTTGATTTTCTATTAATTTTACAATAGAAATAACTTTAAATACAGAGGAATTGGTTACTGGAGTTTCCGATACCCAGAACACAAAAGAAAGACAATACATCAATTCCAAATACAAAAGTTAACGCTTTGGCAGCAATGACAATTATTATTACATCGCAAATTCTAATAAGCACACAAAACGCTTCAGAAACATGAATGTGGAACGATTCGAAGTCACATTATTTCACCATAACATTCACAGTGTAGCAACAAAATAAATGAAAAATAAATATTTTTTTAAACAGCCATGCAGACGAGATCCACGTACGAACACTAGTTCACATAAAATACAGACTGTCAAGTCATCGCTTGAGCAACATGGGTTTTGGTACAAATTTTAACTAAATCTACAAAACTAAATCAAAACGTTATTGTTATTTAATTAATGGAATTGAAGAGCTCTTCTAATGTGAGAGCAGATACAATTGTGGTAAAACTGATTAAAAAATGTGCTCCAGAAACCTCAGTACTACTGAAACCAGTAGTCAACAAAGTAACAAAGGTTGAAATATTCCCAGACTATCTAAAAAATTAATTGTAAGAATAATACACAAAAAGGGAAGCAAGAGTGATTTCGACAACTACAGACCTCTATCATTACTGACATACTTTTAAAAAATAATTTAAAAAGTTATATTACAAAAACTACGTATCATTTCGAAGTCAGTTAATAAAGATACAAGCTTAGTGCCTAGGTGGAATCTCAATTACGAGACGACGTAATATTTTGGTCGCGTCGGTAACGGCCTAATCGGAGACATTCCAAACGGTTTTGCTCGGAGCTCTGCGTGCTGTGTAAATATCCTCGCCTTAGTAATGTGAAACACGGTCAGCAAATTTAAGGTTGTAATCGCTTCTTGTTTAGTTCACACTGATCGTTCAGTTTGTAATGTTTGACACTTGTGCGTATTATATGTGTGTACATCATCAAGTATTAACAATGTCACCATTATTTACTTTCTGTATGCCTCTTTTAAAAATAAATTTTAAAACAAATTAAAAACTAAAGTACCACTTGACAGAGAAAAACCATTTCAACTTTCCCAACAATCACATTTCCTTTAGTAGTGAATTAATGGTAGAACCACTTATGTCTAGAACACGATTGATACTGAAATTACTTCCCTTGTAGTTGAACAGTTGACAAAGATATTTTTAAATCATATTTTTCTTATTTTTGTCGTTAATTTATTTTTGTAATTCGCTATTAATGAATAAAATTTAATGCAGATATACATTTTCAAAAATAAATCCTTTTCCGGTCTAAGTAAATCTAAAAGTGAACTAGCAGGTATGAGTATGCGTTATGTACTACGTCCCCACAAATTGTATGTAACTCATAAGGATACTGTTGTGTATCTAATCCGCTGCACTGAATTTAATTTACGCATGCCGTTGCATTAGCAGCTTCCTAACGTTCTCACTTCTTTTATAATCAACTGAATGGGCACATATTAGCAAGCAAACACTTCTATATAATAACTGATATTTGGCATTATAAGGTTATATTATAGACATATTATTTGTAGAAAATCATATTGTCCAAAAGTTCCGTTAACAACACGAATGTATTCTAATATTTTAAACTTTAAACTTTATGCATTGCTGATTTTTTATGTCTTTACAGGAATATGTGCTAACAGATGTCAAAGATAGGCAACATTTGCTGACTGTTCACAAGAAGGCCAAGAAACTCGGGTTCGACGTCAACAAATACAATACATTGCGGCAAAGAATTACTGAATTAGAGAAGGATTTGCGAAAATTAAAGGACCCATTAAAAGTAAGAAACCTACCTCCACAACAACCTACATTGAACGAATCTGGAACCTCGACTGAACTAGATGCCAAGAAATCTCCACAAAAAGCATAATAAATTTTTATATTACTACTATTTACTGATTTATCATATTTGTTGAGAATTATAAAAAGGAGTAAGGCCAAATAGATAGGAAGAAACCCGTTTAAGTCTGTTCGCACGAATCCAAAAGTAAAGAATGAAAAGATGTTAAATTACGTAAAATTTGACGCTAAATGCAAGACAAAATATATTTTTTCTTATATTTACGGCCAAATTATTACTAAATCAGTGATAGAATGAAACACACAACATAGCTATAGCATCTATTCTTAGGCATCATCACATATTAATTTGTTATCAGGGATTGAATAGTACGTATTGTTAATCTATATATCTATAGTCTATAGCTTCATTTTTGTTTCCAAAATTTTTAATGTAGTGATTTTTAAACAAGATGCACTTTAATCCGTCCTGTAAGGCTTTTCATTAGAGACCGTGTTTACCGGAATACATGTTTCGTAATTGCTTTTAAGGAAAATTGACCAATTTTAGAATACGAAAATGCTTTTACGTTTCCTATTGAAAATAGTTTTTAAACATAATTTGAAGAGCTTAATTTCAGTTCAAATGTACTACATACGTAATGTTTTAAAACATCTGAAAAAAACTGTTTTACAAACTACAAACTGTACTCTAATCCACTAAAAAAAAGTTGAAAGCTTAGATTAATAAGAGTATTCATACAATACTGGTCTTTCTGTTTTGGATTGTTTTAAATGGATAGTTTTTATTAACTGATTTTCATGTTACTAGCACTACTGCACAATTGCTGTGATTATCGCTAAAATTAAAATTAAATCTGCTATCAACTTGTTATACAGAATCTACTAACAATCATTTTGCATGATACTCTATATTAAGCTTTATAAAAGTTAAGCAATTGCTGCTCTGTAACAATTTTAGTAACACGTAGATGTTGGTATAAATCAGCAATTGTAAAATAATAAGCTTCCTCTACATACATTTAAACTGTTATCAATTTGTTAAAAGCGCACATTATATTTGTGCCAAGTATATTATTATATAATGGCCACTGCTGTTGATACAGATATAAATTAAAGCTTATTGATTATAAAATAGTACTTAAATAGAGATATTAAGCAATTTTAAGGATAAAAATAAGTGAGAATAATGTTAGCTGCTGTATTAACAGCAGACGGCCCATATTGTATAAATAAATAAAAAATAAATTAAACCGAGAAAAAAATCATTATTCACGACTTCAGTACTTAATTCGCATTAAACATAAGATCGAATGTGTGCCAGTATAATTATTATAACTGAGTTAAATCTATAAAAGCAAGTACATATTTTTTTTAAAAACATTGATCAAGAACAAGATCTAACACATTATTTATAGATATCTTTTACACAGTTGGTAAATATAATTTCGCCATATTTTAGTAAGCAATTGCATCCTCATTATTCTAACTTATCAACTAAACTATTATCATCAAATCCAGTAAAACATATGTAGTTCCAAATATAGGTATCACTCTTACAACATAATGACGATGCGATCTGCTCAAAAGCGTGAATGTAGTTTAATTTTTATCTCGTTGTAATATATTATATTTAAACCTGTTGACTAAGACATCACAAATGCCCTTTTTATTTTTATTTGTCTATTTTAAACCTAATTATTTTTATTGAATATGGATTGAAAATTCGTTGGATTGTCCTAATCTACATTAGTATACACATGTCTGTAAATATTTTTAAATCGTATATGAAATGAATATAAGATTGTTGCCAAAATTTGAACTGATGTTTTATTTGTGTTTATGCCGCCATAAAGTCGTTCGCTAGCACCTTTTGCTAATTTGTCAGCTATTTTGTTGCCTCTAAATCCAGAGAGTTTGAATTTTCCTGGTGAAAATACATCTAACTTAGCTCCTAATCAAGATAATTATATTTATAACTTCAACCAACCGGATTATGTTAGCTTATCCGTGCTTTTCTGTTCACTGATTGGTCCTTTCTTTCTACATACAGTAATATTTATTTGGCATGTGAAGCATTTTATAATCGAATACATGTATGCATACTTTGACTTATTTGTATCCTATAAACGTATTAGTACCTATGTTTATCCAGTATGGTTCTCTAAAGAACATATAAAAGATATCCAAACAAAGCCTAAGTATCGCATAATATATAAAGAAACGAAATCAATTCATTATTTAAATGTATACAAAACATTACGCAAAAAAATAAAATCTAATTCTGAAATATTATACCAAGACTACTTAAATAAAGCACAATTTTCAATAAAAGACAATCCCAAGTTGTTTTGGAATTTTGTTCGTAGTAGGATTGGTGGACTTGGCTCACCCTCTAACACTGTGAATTCCAATGGAGATCAACTTACAAAACCTGAATCTATTATTAATACTTTTGCATATTCCTTTCAGTCAGTTTATCTCCAGCCTACTTCTACTCCTCCTGTTCTTATACAAGCAAAATCCGACAATGTCCACATTGATGTTCCTTTCATTAATGAGAAGGATGTGTTTCACTGGCTGAAAAAGTTTTAAAACTCTAATGGGTGATGATTGTATTCCCAGCTTTTTACTTAAAGATTGTGCTGGTGCTTTCGCTGGTCCATTGGGTATACTTTTTAACATCGCAATTCGATCATGTGCTTTTCGCGGTTGCTGGAAAATCGCAAGAGTAACACCAGTTTTCAATAAGGGAGAGGCAAGATGTGTAGAAAATTATCGTCCTATTGCGACCATCAGCAACTTTGCCAAAGTCTTTGGAAAGTGTCTCCACTCTGCAATTTATCCCCAATTGAAGTCATCTCTAAACATCTCCCAGCATGGATTCATTAGTAAACGGTCAACTGTTACAAACCTTGCAACTTTCACGCAATACTTAAGTGAAAATCTTGATCGGAATATTCAGGTTGACGTTATTTTCACAGACTTTTCGAAAGCATTTGACCGAATAGATCATCGTATACTATCACATAAGCTAAAAAATATTGGTTTATCTCCATCTCTTGCTGCTTTATTCACTTCTTATCTCATGAACCGGAGTAATTACGTGTATCACAAAGGACACAAATCTCAAAATTTTTATTCCACAGGTGTGCCGCAACTAATCTTGGACCATTACTCTTCACAGTGTTTATCCATGATGTGATCGATGGCCTGGACTGCCACAAGTTGCTCTTTGCAGATGATTTAAAAATATTTCAAGCCGTAAACGATCTTAAAGACTGCATTTTTCAACAGGAACAACTGGATAAACTTCAAACGTGGTGCTAAACTACAGGTTACATCTGAACATATCCAAGCGTAGAATTGTTACCTTCACCAGAAAAAATATCCCAACTAACTTTGATTATGCATTGAATGATGTTCAACTTGAGAGGTCTCTCAATATAAAGGATTTAGGTATTACTTTCGATGCGAAATTATCATTCTCGACGCATATTCATACAATAGCTATAACGCTTCTTTGAGGACTGTGGGATTCGTGATCAGAGCAATACGATTGTTTTCATCAATTGACTGCATATTACTGCTTTACTTTTCTTATATCCGATCGAAACTGGAATATGCGTCTCTGGTATGGTCACCGTTTTATAAGTCGCACATATGTCTTCTGGAGCAGGTTCAAAGACGTCTTCTAAAATATTCAGTTTCAGGGGTACAGGAGAATATCCGCCTCGTGGATACAGTGATGGTAACCTTTTGGCTACATTTAACGTGGAACCTTTGGAACTTCGCAAGCGTCATAGCGATATTAAGTTATTGTATTCTTTTTTTTTATACAATAAAATTGACCTGCCTGAACTACTGGCCAAACTCAACTTTCTGGTTCCTAGACAAACGAACAGAACAACAAATACTTTTTATTGTGTTCCACCAAAAACAAATATTGTTCAAATCACCTGTAACCCTTGCAACCGTATTGACATCAACTTTTCTTCTCTAGCAACCATATTAAATCAATGTAATGATAGTTATCATTATGACTAGATTTGCGCAGATTTGTTGAATGTCTGATATTGTTTATGGTCATGTTGTTTGTAGTTTAGTTTTAAGATTAGTTATAGGTTTATCTATTTGTATTCGATATTGCATATGTTTATATTACCTTGTCCTATAATTGGATTTTGTATCTGTTGGGCAAATATATATTATTATTATAAGAGAAATTAATTTTAGAACATATATGCCATGTCAATTCAAGTAACTTCATTTCAGTCAAATTGAAAATTTAATTTTAAACAAAAAAAGTTTATCATCCACAAAAGAACAGAAACATTTGGCTACTGTGATAACATTTAATACAGGGTCTTGTAAGCGCTAGAGCTACGCCACTGACACAGCGTGAATTGTGAATCAATTTTGAATCAGCCTGTCGACGTCTTTGGTTTGTCATTTTACTTGTTTGTCACTTTATCTTGCTTAATGACAGTTATACTATTGCAAAAGAAATGTTCAACCAAACTGTAAATTATACTGCCCTCGATAGAAGTGACTACAGTAACATTGTCTCTATAGTAAGGATAACTTTAGGTATCTACTTGATTACTTAGTGTTTCCGTTCGAAATGATAATGTTTTCCGATTATCGTAGTTTTGTTGTCGAGAGCAGGCTTTATCCTTATTCAATGTGGATCAGTACCCGTAGAAAACACTTATGATCTCATATTACAAAATGTTGTAGAATTTGCCATTTCAGCTGGTTCATATGGACTGTTTGGCGTATTATTATCCTTCGGACAAAATAGTTATAAAGGTTTTGTTGGCTATGGTTCATGGGACATCACCCAAATGGATGGTAGTAATATCATATTTGGTAAGTAGCTGTTTTAACCGTGAATAAGGTCAATACATATGAAACTAACTAAACCGGTATTTAAACAAACATAAACTGTGGTTGCGCAAAACAATATAAGATCGTACTATGATAGTCAATTATGCTTCTACTACAGGAAAATCTCGATATATGCGCATCTACACCTAGCTAATTTTAAACTTATTATAAACACTGTTACTTAAGCTATCTAACTAAGGAATTGGTACATAAATTTAAATATTTATGTTCTTATACTGATTTCAGGATTTGGAATCACAATACTAGGTGCAGCGATCATCACAACTATGTTAGCTGGACGGTTGCATTTCGTGGGATACGTTTTAATTGCGTTCATCTACTCTGGTATCTCACAACCAATAATGATGCATTGGATATGGCATCCAAAAGGATGGATGAATAACAACAATCTTTTCCATGTTCCTTTAAAAATATATGACCATGGAGGAGCTTTAGCTGTTCATATTTCTGCAGGTTTGGTCGGCTTTATTGGAATAATATTTCTGGGCAGAAGATTGTTGAAACTAAAGGATATCGATGAGTCGTCATTAGCTGCAGAGTCACCAAACAGCATTATTCTAGGATATTTTCTAGTGGCAAACGGATTAATTGGTCTTTCTCTACCATATAGTATAGCCGACCGATCTCACAATAACGATTACGTGTCTGTAATTTTGATTAATAGCGTATTAAGTTTATCAGGTGGCATATCAGCCTCTGTGCTCTTGGAATTCATTCTGTGGAGGCAAGTTTTCAATTATTGGGTACTACTTCGCTTATTTCAAGGTGGTATTGCCGGTTTAGTCTTAACATCGTCCTTTATAAATTATTGCAAACCGCCAGTATCATTTGCAATTACATTTGTAGCTGGGATTCTAGTTAGCTGTATGTCAAAACTTCTTTACAAAACAGCTCTAGAAGACTATTGCAATATAATCCCAATTCACCTCTTTTGCGGAGTATGGTCACCCATTTTACAACCATTTTTCGCTGATATGTCTATATTTTCGTTTTTGTGGCAGATTTCATGTACCTTGATCATATTATCCTCAATATTTATGTTATTTACATTAATATTTTTAATGTTATACTGCAATGGTTTTCTCCGGAATCAATATGAAGCAAACAGTCATCTAAGAAGCTTAAACGTCCTAAAAAGATCCACAGAATGCCCTTTAAGCAGGTTATTTGTTTTAAATGACAAAGATGCTATATTAGAGACTGGTTCAATCGGAAAATGTCCTAGCAATTTGGCATTTGGTAACGAAATTAAGAGCAGCTCTAAGTTAAAAATCCAAAATAATATTAAAACTAGAAAAGACAGTACCAGCTCTAAACTTAATCATAACATAAAGAAACAAGAAACGGACATAGTACGCAGAGAACCACATTTATCCCTTAAACCGAAAAACATTTATACTATTCGTAAGACAGCAACTAACGAAAGTAAGAATTCTATGTCAAAGGAGAAACGGTTGTGCTCTGGAGATGTACTTAGTGATAACGATGTCTTTAAATTGGAAGACTTAATTGCGCAAAGTAACGGAGCCCTTACAAAGAGCAATACAAAAAAATGTAGTGCAAAAACGAAAATCAGAAGAGCTAAATCACACATTAAGCTAAGTAAATCTAAACGTTATGTAGATTTTACTAAGCGGAAACTATTAAAACGAAATTGCAAAAATAAGAACAATGAATATATAAATGTCTGCATAAATCGCTCTTTGGAATTGATAGCATATGACAAGAAATACAACGATGGAATTATGAGTTTTAAAGTGCCTCGAGTTTTAGAATATATTTCTGATTAACTAGATTACGTTTTTTTTTTATTTTCCTTTTCTGCCAATTAACTAAATCTACTTCTAAATCATAAAACTACTATAAAAATCAATTAAGATATGAACACCACTAGACTGCCATATCTAATTAATGTTAAGACTGTTTAAAAACTAATTAAACAAATGAGTTAGTATAAAATGTTATAGCATATCTGAAAAATATTAATAATAGAATACTTCATTGACCACAATACAACATATTATGTATGCATGTGTTGAGAGGGTTACATTTGGAGACTTCGTCTGGGCTTCGTTAGGTTCTACTTATGATAGTCGATGTCTTACTGTTAAAGCTGTCAATTTCTTTAGAATCTAATACTCAGAAAACTCCGGCACTCACAGTTTAGGATCTCAAAGTAAAGTATCATATAAAATATTAGTAGTGCACAGAAAAGCGCTTGAACAAATCAAATTTTACATGAAATTATTTCCAAGCCTAGTTTTCGATTGATATTGCTGCGACATTACCGTGCCGTTCTTTTAAATGAACTTTTTCTTAGCAAATTTATATGTTGGTTACATGTTGCTTTGGCATTGGTAAATGATAGGGTGGTAGATCACTTATGACATAATATTCACCTACTTTACCTCACTCATTTATTCTTTTTTATAGACAGACACTGACACTAAGCAGGGAACGTAGTTCTCAAAAAAAAAACACAATTAGAAGTTTGTGAGATCAGGTTTGAAAAATGATTATATTGTTAGCGCTTAGCGTTAATACTGTTTTAGTTACCAGTACTCCTAACCAGTACTCGTAACGTACACGTAAACTCGTTACTCGTGCTTTAAAAGCGTGATTATGCACTAGTGTCATAATATACTATTTTTGAAGGGATTTCACTGCAGACGCTATTTTTAGGGTTTCAAATACGGGGAAAAGTTGACTTTGAATAACATATAACTAAATTTGGCTTGTTATTTCGAGTTTTTAAGCAAATGATTCAATAAAGCAGATTTAAATGTAAAATAAAAATCTGTTAGTGTTAGAAAGGATAAGAATACGTATTTGAATACAGATTTGTATAAGAACTCTAGCTGCTCTAGCGTTGTGGAGTTATATTTAAGATATCCTGAGCTTTATCCCTAATCGACTGCCGACTTTCAACACCGCATTTAAGGGTTTCCTCTCATGACCAATCTTCCGCGAGCGGTAGTGTACATGTTTTATAATATTTTCTATTATATTTATTTATATCTACCTACATAACACGGATTGTGATATCAAATCTGTCTGCCATGTGTGCTATATATTTCTTTTACTGTTTAATTGGGACATTAATTCTGAGAAAAAGTTGTAACACATCTATAATAATAGCTTTGTTTCTTTGTTTTCTTGAAAATCTCTTCATTAATCCAAAATTTTCTAGAAAGCTTAAAAAATATCAGGATACTATACTTGTTAAAATATTCATGAGTTCTTTTTCCTAAATGAGGAAACACCATCTTCATACATATTTGAAATCAAAATAAACAACGTTTAAACACTTTCACAATACCAGAAAACGTATATTATTAGTATCGCCGCGACAAGAGTAAAATAAATAGATTAAATTATATTTTCAAATCTAGGATGCTTTTTCTTAAATATAAAATATCATAATTACTTATTTACTTTTTCCCAGTCATGTATGATAACTATTTATTCAGAATTAAATTCTTTATTAATCGCTAACGAAATATACAGTATATTCCATAAAAATAGAGCTTCAGTGAATATCTTGAAAACATGATGCTCAATTATTTTTCTGTTTCCGCCATTGCAATCGCCACATAAAATCTCTGAAATATGCCTTTTAACCGACTTTATATAGCTCCAATCATAACAAAGTTAGCAATGGTGAGCATTTACGTTAGAACAATCTGTATACTACGCTTAGGACTTCTTGTTTATTAATTACTCTTAATAAACATTTCAGTAAACAAAATTTTTTGTTTTAAATTTTCCACCACGAATTAATAATTGGTCTTAAAATTTCTTTTCAATAGAAACAATTATAGTGAAGTTGACTAAGCTTCCGTTTTTGCGTTTGTTAATGTTAAAACTTTAATGTTTTTGTCAATAGCTACAAAACTTATCCTTTAAAACAATACTAAATTCAAGGCGATTGTAGTTTTATTTTAAATTCAAAAATAAATTCTTCAACTTTTTAGCGAACCCTGTATTACGTTTTTAAATTGTAGTTTTGCGTAGCGTTGGCGTAGCCTACACTAATCTACGATGTCTACGACTACTTTGGATTACTTACACCATTGACTACTTGACGCGTTATCGTGCATAATTTTTTTCTCCCGCTCTCTAGATGCTTATATTTCACTACCCACGCGCTCTACAGTATCTGCCCCGCCTCCTGGTATAAGATCAAAATGATTGAAATTAGTAAGACAAGAAGAGAGAAAAAGAGCGTACGTACAACTGTATCAGATTGGTTATTTGGTATATAACGCACACATAAGAAATATCGATTTTTATGTGTTTATATTTTGTGCGCGTGTTTGTCGAAGCACCTGCAGATGTTGCATTTAGAAAAAGATAAATCAACAAAGAAGTGACTGGATGAATTTATCAAGTCTACACTTCTTTTAATCTATTTTTTAAATACAATCACGGATGGTGTTTTCATTATTTTAGAATTATTAGAATTACATTATATTGTAACGTTTACGGGGTTTAAATAAATATTCAGGCGATATTTCGTAAAAACAACGATTTATTTCCAATAATAATAATAACGTAGTAACAAATAAACAATAACGATTGACTAACACTAAAAGATTATTTATGTCCGCGCACTATTTACTTTTACAATATTTATTTATACTTGTCGAAGTTCGGTAATAGACTGTTTTCTCCGTCCAGCCTCGACCCCCTTTTATATGTCTGGAAATACCCGAACCTTCTGTACTCGAATAATCTAGAACTTTTCTAGAGGTTTTCTAGAATTCGAAGTTCTCTCGAATTAGTCATAGGCGTACGGCCGTAACACTGCCCCCTCCTTAGAGCTGTTCCGTCCCGGAGCAGTACCTCTCGGAAGCTCGTGGTGGTAACGACATTCCGTTCCTCTTCTACACCGCGATGTTTCGAAGAAATAGCAGGGCACGGACTTTCTTGTCATTTCAGTTGCGCGTGGATTGTAACAGCATACCAAAACGTCGATACCAGTATATCGGAATAGTTCCTCAATCATGCTTCTTATAATTCGCCAATCCAATCCATCCAACCCGCATCCTAGCTTCGGTATGCTCAGCTTCCTGATGCCCTCTTGTAACAGACGTTCACGCAGGCTCTTCAACGCGTCCCACATCGTTTGGTAAGACGGCTTTCCATAACTGGCCTCCTTGGTCACCAGGTAAAATAAGGGACGGCCGTTGCCAGTGTGGTATAGTGCTTTGCCAATTTGTGGCCGTTGTTTTCGAAGATCCTCGATTCCTCCAAACTTCTGCCGAAACACTCTAGCAATCCCTTTTCCCATCTTCAGGTCTTCAGCCACGCAGTGAGCTAGTGCATGGTCCAGGGGAGCCGCAAACAAGTCTTGTTGGATTTCTGTTGTGACCCCATGACGAATCTTATGTCCATGTCCATGGTTGGCCATGAATTCGTCGTATGTCATTTCCTCTTTGGGGACGTTACAAATGCGGACACTTTGTTCATTTCGGTCTTGTCGATTGTCTCCAAGGAATGGCGCCAGTCGGTTAAAGTGGATCACTCTCGGTTTACCGCTTGGTTTCTTTCTAATGCGATAGATTACATCGTTGATTCTTTTGATCACTTCGTAAGGTCCTTCCCATGATCGCTGGAGCTTTGGGGAATAGCCACGTCGTCGCTGGGGGTTAAATAACCATACCAGGTCCCCTGGTTGGTATCCGTTTTCGTCCGCTTTGATGTCATAGCGCTCCTTCATTCGATCACTAGCTTCGTGGATACTGCCTCTTACCGCACTATGGATTTCATTCATTCGCTTCCGAAGGTTGGATACATAGTCTTCCCCGACTACTTCTTCATTGGGCTTGAAACCAAATTTCAGGTCACATGGTAGTCGCAGCTCTCGACCAAAAATTACATTGGCTGGGCTTTGACCAGTGGTTTCGTGGACTGATGCTCTATACGCCAAGAGGAATAGATGGAGTTGTTGATCCCAGTCACGTTGGTGGTCGGCCACAGACTTCGACAGATACTTTATAACCGTTCTATTCATGCGTTCTACCATTCCATCAGATTGTGGGTGCAAAGCTGTAGTTCTGGTTTTGTGGACTCCCAGTATTTTGCAAACATTTTGGAACACAGCCGATTCAAAATTGCGTCCCTGGTCAGAATGTAGTTCGAGTGGTACACCAAATCGGCAGATGAGTTCTTTAACCAGGGTTTCAGCAACCGTGATAGCTTCCTGATTGGGCAGTGCGTAAGCTTCAACCCACTTGCTAAAGTAGTCCATCGCCACTAGAATAAATTTATTTCCACTTTCCGTATCAGGAAATGGGCCGGCGATGTCTATTGCAATCCTTTCGAATGGACTACCCACATTGTACTGCCTCATTGGTGCCGTTCTTTTACGATGCGGACCATTAGCAGTAGCACAAGTTACACATCTTCTGCACCAATCTTTAACGTCTTCCTTACAATTCATCCAATAGAAACGATTTCGGATCTTCTCTAGTGTCTTCCGGATTCCCAAGTGTCCTCCTGATGTTCCATCATGCAGCAGCTCTAATATCTCGGGGATCCTCCTTTTTGGTACGACTAGCTGTAGCTTCCTGTTTGTTCCATCCTCGTCTTCTAACACACGTTTCAGCAGACCATTTTCCAATATCAGAGAGTCCCATTGCGCCCAATATGATTTTACAGTCTGGGTGTACGAAGCAATCCTTTCCCAAGTTGGCTTGGTTCCTGCCATCTTCCATTCTAGCAAGTGCTTCAAATCCTGGTCCGACTCCTGATCAGCTCGAAATTGGTCTTCGTTGCATCGATCATCTACTACCGAGACTCTACAACAAGAAGCCTCCTCCTTTTCTTCGGTGCGGTGGCAATGTGCACAATCCTTGGGACAAGGTCTTCTTGATAATGCGTCTGCATTACGATGGCTGGTTCCTGGTCGATGGACTGCATCAAAATCGTATTCCTGCAATCGTTCAATCCACCTCGCCACTTGCCCCTCTGGATTTTTGAAGCTTAGCAACCAGGTTAACGCTGCATGATCGGTTCTTAACAAGAACTTCCTTCCGTAGACGTATTTGTGGAAATGCTCGATTGATTTAACCACTGCCAGCAATTCTCTCCTGGTTACGCAATAGTTGCGTTCTGGTTTTGACAGTACCTTGCTGAAGTAGGCGATAACTTTTTCCTCTCCGTCCTGTATTTGAGATAGGACTCCTCCGATACCCACATTGCTGGCATCAGTGTCCAGAATAAAGTTTCCGTCAGGACGTGGGTAGGCCAAAATCGGAGCACAAATCAACGTTTGCTTGAGTTGCTCAAACGCATGCTGACAGTCCTCGTCCCATACAAAATCTCTGCCTTCTTCAGTAAGTCTTGTTAGTGCCTTGGCGATCTTGGCAAACCCTGAGACAAACCGACGGTAATAAGTGCAAAGGCCGAGGAAGCTTCGAACTTCGTGCTTATCCTTTGGTACTGGCCAGTTCCTAATGGCTTCTATCTTTTCTGGATCGGCCGATACTCCTTCTTCCGAAACAACATGGCCAAGATAGTTGACTTGCTTCTGGAATAGATTGCATTTCTTCGGGTTCAGCTTTAACTTGGCTTCACGGAGACGTTGGAATACAGCTTCTAAGTTTTTCAGATGAGCATCAAATGACTTCCCAAGCACAATTATGTCATCGAGGTATACGAGGCATATTTCCCACGATAGCCCTCTTAACACATTCTCCATAAGCCTCTCAAATGTTGCTGGAGCATTGCATAACCCGAATGGCATAACGTTGAACTGCCAAAGCCCGGTTCCAATTGTAAATGCAGTCTTCTCTTTGTCTTTGGGCTCCAAATCTACTTGCCAGTAACCACTTTTGAGATCCAGCGTTGAAAACATTTTGCAACCAACCAACGTGTCCAAAGTATCGTCGATCCGGGGTAAAGGATAACTGTCTTTCTTCGTTACGTTATTGAGGAGTCGATAGTCTACGCAGAATCTGGTACTACCATCCTTCTTCTTTACCAGCACCACTGGAGAAGCCCATGGACTCTTCGATGGTTCGATAACGCCATCCCTTTCCATATCTCGGATAATTTGAGCCGCTTCTTCTCTTTTGCTAACGGTAAGCGTCTGGGTGCTTGACGAATTGGCTTCGCATCTCCTGTGTCTATTCGGTGTCGTACCACATTGGTTCTTCCTTTGGTACCATCTTCGATTTGGAAGATATCTCGATAATTTTCAATTAACGTTCTCACTGCCCGACGTTGTTCGGTTGTCAAACCCTCACAGGCCGTCTCAACAAGTTTGTCCAATAATTTTGACGGTTGCCCAGATATGCTAGCCATACTACAGGCTCGTTGGGCAATCGAAGAGATGTCTGAGCAGCGTCCCAATGTGGTTCCTCTTTTTATTTTTACCGGATAATCATTAAGATTCATCAGTCGGACTGGAAAATTTGGCTTGGCTTGGATGATCGTCTTTGCAAAGAGTACTCCTTGATGCAGACTATTATTTACTTCTGGTTCTAACAGTACAATTTGGCCTTCAGGAATATTGTCCTCGAGTGTCGCCGATGCAATGGTTTCACTCCTCCCGTCGAGAACTATGTCTTTGACCAAAAACGCACGTGTGGCAATATCTTTACAACGCTTCAGGACAATGTCTTCGCCATTTACAACCAGTATACCTCCTTGAAGGTCCAGTTTGAAGCCAAATTCTGCCATTACATCCATGCCAAGAATTATGTCCTGTTCTATGTTGGCCACCAGTATGCGATACCTGAATTTCGTATCGCCAATTTGGAAGTTGGCAATCGTTTCACCCAGGACGTTGACCGACTCCCCAGTGGCTGTGCGTAATGCCATTCGTGTTGGCAGCGTTTCCGTTTTCCTTTTAGAATCTCTGGACGGATGATGGTCATCGTTGCACCAGTGTCTAGCAACATATCTCGTGATTGACCATTGACTAATCCGTTTACAAAAAGACTACTGGCTTGGCACTTCATGGATGCGACAGTTACACATGGTTGAGGGGCACCAGCAACGTGAGTCAACGATTGCTCTTTTACGTTAACCCGTTTTTGTTGCGCTTGCTTAGGTGCCCTTCGTGGCTGAAGGCAGTGGTTCTCCAAGTGTCCATCCTTGCCACAATTCCAGCAACGTCTTGCCTTCCTGGATTTCAGCGCTTCCAGTACTTTTGCCACAACTTCCTCTACAGGGTATGCCTGCTTCTCGTCCATATGATTCTCCACTGTTCGCACTCGGGCATGGCTTCGAACAGATTGCTTGACAGCTTCAAATTCAAGTGCTTGAGATAAGGCTTCGGTTAACGTTTTTGGACGGGTCAGTTTCACTGCTTGCTGGGTTTCCGTATCTCGAAGCCCGTCTAGAAATTTATCCACAGCTAAGCTCTCACTGACTTCGTCAGGAACTGTCGGATATGCGCTCCTGATTAAACGAAATACATCGGCTTCATATTCTTGTAGACTTTCCGTGGGCTTCTGGTAGCGGTTTTTCAATTGGGAGCGGTAAACTTGTTCCATGTGATTGTGCCCGAAACGCATCTCCAACTGCTTCACAAGCTCTGTATAGTTCTGTCGCTCCGTCAAGGGTATGGCTTGCAGCACCCGCAAGGCGTCGCCACGTAGCGTAAGTGATAGAGTGGATGCAGATGGCAGCCTCGCTCCAACCATTAACCAGGGCAGCTGTTTCGACCAGTGTCAAGAATTCCTCCAAAGGTGTTTTGCCATCAAATGTTGGTAGCTTGGTTTGACCATGGGGTATGGGTGCTATTCTATCTTCCTCCCTTCGTATGACGGCTGCTTCCGGCTGGATGAAACTATCACCGCGTGTTACATGTGCTTGACCCAATCTTATTTCAATTTCCTTTATACGCTCGTCCAGTTCTTTCGAGAGTTGTTCTATGTTACCTGAATTTTCTAGTAACTTTTGATCTATTTCTTCTTTCAAGATTCTGGAATTTTCTAATATTTCCTTCTTTAGGTTTTCTCCTATCTCTTCTTTGAAGCTCACCATTTCTTCTTTCAGTCTTCTAGAATTCTCCGCTATCTCTTCTTTCAAACTTCCCACATCTTCTTTCAAGCTTCTAGAATTTTCTACCATTTCTTCTTTCAAACTTCCCACATCTACTTTCAAGCTTCTAGAATTTTCTACCATTTCTTCTTTCAAGCTTCTAGAATTTTCTACCATTTCTTCTTTCAAGCTTCTGGAATTTTCTACCATTTCTTCTTTCAAGCTTCTAGAATTTTCTGCTACTTCTTTCAACACTTTCTGTAATTCACTCGTGCCACCATCCACCTCGAATCCGTGATTATCTGGATCCTCACCATTTTCTCTCATGACTTGCGACAGCCGCTCTTGAAGTTCATTCTTCTTTCCGCTGGTATCTTGGTCTCTCTCTTCGAGTTCCCGCTTGAGATCCGCCACTTTTAGGTCCTTTAATTTTTTCGTAGCCATTTTTACAAAATATGTCGAGAAATATCGCCAAACCCCACACCTGACACCAGTTGTAACGTTTACGGGGTTTAAATAAATATTCAGGCGATATTTCGTAAAAACAACGATTTATTTCCAATAATAATAATAACGTAGTAACAAATAAACAATAACGATTGACTAACACTAAAAGATTATTTATGTCCGCGCACTATTTACTTTTACAATATTTATTTATACTTGTCGAAGTTCGGTAATAGACTGTTTTCTCCGTCCAGCCTCGACCCCCTTTTATATGTCTGGAAATACCCGAACCTTCTGTACTCGAATAATCTAGAACTTTTCTAGAGGTTTTCTAGAATTCGAAGTTCTCTCGAATTAGTCATAGGCGTACGGCCGTAACAATATGAATCAATATTTTTATTGAATTTGAAAAACAGCTGTGTATGTTAATGAAGAACGTTGTAAGAGAGAAAGGTTATTTATTTTTATGAAATATTTTTTGTTTAGGTAATTTTAATATGCAAAAGAATTTATAATACACATTTATGTTGAAATATATTCTTATATTCGCGACAAAATACTCATTTTGTGTGATAATTTTTAGTGATAATACTAGCCAAACGGTTTATAATAAAAGTGTTTAGTTGGAAATATTCTGAGAATAGCATTATACGAGGAGTAATCAATAATACTTTCAGTCGCAAATACTCTAGCATTTTGTATGTATCTATAAGACGATAAAAACCTTTACGAAACTATGTATGTTTTCAATTTTGAATATATTTTGTACAAATTTGAAATTATTATTATTAGATTAGAGAGATAGATTATTTAGTGTGCGCACGTATAGATCATAATCTTTGTGATTTTGCATATGATACACTACATCTTTAAAGAGCACGACATATAATTTGTTGATAACAATACATAAGTAACATTTGGTATTGTTGTAACTTGCAGTGTTACAAATTAATCTGTTTAATAGAGCTCGTATTCTTTATATTAAAACAACGCAGTAATACACACCAGCGTTTCATTTTCATAAGATAGCAATCTACATGAGTTTACATGCTTACATCTAGATCACTAACAATTTACAAATAAGGCGCCAAATTCAAATCATTATACCTGAAACCTTTGCGTGCATTTCAACAAATATTAATGAAACTCGACAATACTGATGAAAGTTGCTCTAATCATTTTTTAGAACAACGTAGTAGCTGGGAATGAAATACAATCTATTATCAATACATGTCAATTTATTCAAGTATATAAATTGAATTCTCGCCTATGTGCGAGAAGTAGGCGGTTACTTTACAGATTTTATTCATAAATGGGTGAATATACGTTTATGCAACCAAATACACAGTGGCGAAAAATCTCCATTTAGATGACAAATCAACTAATCAATGCTTACACTTGGTTCAGTAATTTCTTGTCGTAACGTTTGTGTACATGGTACCAACCTGATTTTCGAAAGTGTCAATTGTTGTCAATTGCTGAGCAAGTACTGTAATTTTCCGGTTGATTTTGGAAAGAACTTATTTTTCCTTGTCCAACTCCTAACTATTATAACAATGAGCGGTGATTCGGAGAAAGTCGAACAATTTGATTCCTTATTCCTTTCTATTGCTGAATATCACCCGCAAGGTGCTTCTCAGGTATGTAAATTCTAGAATATCGATCCTAACCTTTACTAACACTTACAAATTTAACTATTATAAATATGCTATTTGTTGCAGTTGTTGGACACTTTTGTTAATTTCTTGTCACGTAAAACTGACTTTTTCACAGGTGGTAATGTGGGGGAGTGGGAAAAGGTAATAATATTTCTACATATTTGTTATTGTGTTTAATTATTTTGTTTTGTAGCGTGTTATGAGCACATTTAAAAAATACGAGGCAATTAGTAGAGAAGCACATGAAGCTGAGAGCAGAGCTAGACGAGAACGAGAGTCCGCAAAGAAAGCTAAAGAGAAAGTAGAACCTGTAAAACCAGCAGAAATAGTAGAATTGACTGACGAGGAAGCAGAAAAATTACAGAAGCAAATAGATGCCGATAAAAATGCAGAGGGAAATGAGGCAGCTGCTGAACCCATACCAGTATCAGAAAAAATAGAAGATGATGAAGAAGAATCAGAAAAAGGGAAATTGAAACCTAATTCAGGGAATGGATGTGATTTAGGGAAATATCGATGGACACAATCATTGCAAGATATTGAGGTAAGTAGTTTGTTTTAAGATTATTTTCTATAGTCGTATAGTTACTATGGCAACATGTATCTTGCGTTGGTTCAATAAAATAGAAACTGGTATTAACAAGCAGCAAATAGACTCCTGATTAGTAACTTGTGTAATAAATATAATAAAAGAATAAACTATATCTGGGTATCATCAATTGAGTAAAGAGGTCAAATACTAAATAGATTGAAGCAAATAGAAAAAATTATGGTACCCAAATTATTTCTTGAAAAATACAACATGAACTGTGTAAAGTGGATTTTACCATCAGTTTATATAACATCCTGGATGACAGTAAAAACACGTATATTTTGCAAATATGTTAAAAACAAATTAAATCATTTTGGGAAAAAATTGCACGACCGCCGGCCGTTTTCTGAGAAAAGAATTTCTTTTACATAGTTGGTGATGTGTACAATGGGTTGCATAAAATGTACGCTCTTATTTCTTATGTAAATACCAAAGTAATTTTAAAGGTGCTAACATATAATCTATCTTCATATTCAATTACATTTCTGTGCATTGTATATGGATTTTACTTTTTTAAGGCGTGTATTCACATAAATAGATATGTGAAACTTTGAGATAGTTTTAATCCTTGGATTAGATAAGATGGAATAAATTTCGTATCAAGTAACATTCATTGCCTAGCTTGGTTTATATATTATACAGGAAATTCGTTAGATAGTATGTATAGCTAATATAGTAGGTATACAGAATATCCCATAAAGATCAGGACATATTTTACAAATATATGGCTGATATCGAAATAATACAAGGTAGAACAATTTAAATTATTGTTACCAAAATACTCATTTCTTAGAAAGCCAAGAGTAAAGTCGATTTTTTTAATCTTGTTCGAACTACAACATCTGTCAGCAGTTGCAAAGTAGCAGCAGCTACCAAGCAGTAAATGCTATGGGAGAGCTTTTGGTGAATGGTCACATATACATACATAAATGTATTAGAGACAGCAGTGAGTCGGTACTATAAACCGAATTCTTACGGCTGTAAAATTATATATTCTAAAAAGACAAGTTAGATAAGCAAAAAAAACGGATGGGAGGGACCCGAAATGCGATATTTAAAACAAGTAGAAGTGTTGGAGATACAACCAATTAGTGGTGCTTAAAAATATTTCAAATTAACGAAAGTGGGATTATTAACTAATGAATATGCATTGAAAAATAAGTAGCGTTTGAAGGAAATTTTATTGTCTATATTACATATTATAGGACATGTATTGGAGGAATTCCTATTTTTTATTTAAAAAATCAATAAAGAAATTAGTTAAAGTCAGGTGTTTTAAAATTCATAGGAAAATTGCGGTTATAAATTAGGCAATAGGGTGGGAGTTTGGTCTGAAATTTGTTATATTTGCAAATACATATTTCGCATATCTACAACTTTCGTCTTGTTATTTGTTTATTGTTTCATTTCCAAATTATTTGTGTAATTGTTTAATCCAAAGAAAATTTAATATAAACCAAAAGTTGAACACACCACGTCCTTTGACCGTGAATAGCAAGCGACGCAACCAATGACAACTTAGGAGAAACTAAGAAGAGCAGTTGCTATTCTAAGTTTCCTTATCTAACGTATGGTATGAAACAGAAGACTGCGCTGTTGCAAGATGGCAAAACGATAAATTTTTCTTTAAATTTCAAATACTACACCTTTTAAATTAGTTTTCACTGCTTTAATGATAAATTTTAATGTTTTGATAAGGTAAACCTCAATTGTTGCATGTTTACCATATTTTAGAAATAAAACAAATTTCATGCGTATTTCCCATTATTCATTAACATTTATTTAATATTATTTATGTTTATTTTTTATGCGGACGTTTTCGGCCCGCAGGCCGAAAAGTGGCCCGCGTGAATCGCCTCTCTGCGCCTCCCCGGAACCGTCAGTCATGACATCTCTTCGGGGTGCCTGGGCTGTCTTATTTCTGTAACACCTACATCTACCGTCCTTCACTCATCGTGGGGATACTTTTGAGCCTGCTTGCGCTACCTGTCTTTCCCGCTCGTCTTTTTCCTTGTTCTTCAGTACTTTTCTTATTAGGCTGTGGATATTCATCCAGTTTTTTCACTATGTATCATACTGCTTATCAGATTGTCTGGGGTAAGGTCGTTTTCAAGAGTGCGGTTCGTCAAGTCTCTTTCTTCTTTCCATCGACGCACATACAGATCGTGTGGGCCGTCGTGTCTTTTTCACCGCAGTACATGTATACATTGGTATTGTCTTTGGTGAATCTAAGGGCGTATGCTCTAAATACGCCGTGGCCACTTAGGGCCTGCGAGAGGTAGTAGTCCGTGTTCCTGTTATTTATATTTGTTATTTAGTCTTATTTATTTATTATTTAGTATTATCAGCTTCAATTGCTTGATGATATTTAAAGTATACGGCTCCTGTACTAAGTAAATAATGGGGTATTGATGGGCGTGCACTTAATATCTTCGCATTCGGTTTATTGTGGTTTGTAACTTATACAGTTAACTGAATGAATATAACTGTTATACATAAATAAAGGCGTAGAGAGCATTATCAACATTTTAAAGTATTTTTTGTTTTTATAAGGCAGATTAAAATTTTGGAAAGCTAATAAATTAAGAGAATGTTTTATTTTCTCTAAAAAGGAATTATTTATTATACATTTCGATAAAGTTTACTGTTAAGAGAAAATGCGTTTGAACTTTATGTGTTGAAATGCCTATTTGTTTTGTCGGGCTGGTGGCTTAGTGGCTTGCACACTTGCCTCGCAGTCCGGCAGTACCGGGTTCGAACCCCGTATATATAATATAATATGGATATATGTATACATATATCCATATTATATATATTCTCTTAGAACGCTTGGTTGCAAAGTAAGCAGTACAACTTTTATAACTCATTGCTTATATTAACAGTTGCCGCAAAAATTGAGACAATTCATTTACCTAATGGGCGCATTTAGCAGAAGCAAACAGTTACCGATAAATTGGCAGCACTGTGACGTCAGTGGTCGCAGTTAAAATTTCCATCGATCATGTTAGAGTGTTACCGATCCATCCAACAGTTCTTGTTTCTTAAGAACCACTGATTTAGACAAACAAGTATGAGTTGCAAATATTCAACATTTTGCTTCGTCTATAGTTTTGTTGAGCGCGATACTATCTTGGCATTCTTTTCGCATCCTTGCTATTATTTCAGTTTACAGAATATATTCACGAAAAGTTGGAACACACTCAAATATTCAATATTTAATGTATATTCATAAATTGTATAAGGCAGTACCGAAATCAAGTTATTTTGGAGTTGCTTCAATATAGGATCCAACTATTTTGAATTCGTTATTATTATTGGAGCTTTGGTAAATTGTCTTTTCTTTGTAAAAAATCGATCTAAATAATAAGCAAACATCTTCCCGAACCTGTGAGAAGGTGAGGACTTCAAGGTTGCCAAAATGGCCCTTAATACTTGAAATATACATCTGTCTTACTTTGACTTTTATTTTTTCGATACAGGAAAATGAACGAAGATACTAAATGCAATCTTCACTCTGATTGAAGTTTTGTAGATCATAGGAATCAATTAAATTTAACTTTGATTTTTGGATCGTTTGTTTATTATATGGTTTAACTATTATGCTTTCTTGATAAAGTATTCGACAATTATTTTTATGCCAAAACTAAATCGGATCTGAAGAGGTTGAGAAAAATGAAACTGCTACTAGCGAAGTAGCGTCCTACATCATTTAGGACCATTTCCGGTGACTGTGCAGTTTTGGTTACATTGGCAGCTTCATATACTGAATATTTTTACTTTAACGTCAAACTTTTGCTAACAAAATACTTACTTTCTTTAATTATCTCGTTGTTATATTTTTCTTGTGTATATCGTATATTTTTGCATCTATATTGTTTTTTTTTTGTGATTTATTAAAGGAGCTTCTAACTTCATTTTTATGAATCGATTTAATAAATTTATAATATTCGTAGAACTATATTTACGAGAACTTTAAATAAAACATAAATAACTATACAATAAATGTGATGGTCAATTCTCCATTAAAATATCACAGGAATAAATAAACCTAATATTTACATTATTAGTTTAAATCTTATATCTATAATTTTTAAATGTAATTTTGGTGTAAAATACATGCGTTAAAATAAAACCTATCGCTAATATTAAATAAAAAATAACTTAAGTCAACCTATAACTATAGTATTGAATGCCTTACGGAGGTTACTTATATCAATACTAGTCTTAATCCCATCAGTACTGTTGTCTTCTTGCTCGCACTGCAACAAAACAATATGTTAGCTAATATATATAGATAAATAGACTTAAGTTTGTTTCTGCTTTGAAATTTAAAAGAAAAAAAAATAGTTCTGTAAAATGTTAACAATTTATTTACAACACGGAACTACTAATGACAATTTTAAACCGATTAATCAAAATTTGGACAAAAAGGTGAATTAACATATAACATGTACTTACTTTCCAATAGTACAATGGCTGCTAGTATACCTATGGTGAATAGAGCAGACATGGTCACAACAAGTACAGTCAATTGATGTTTTCTACAGAAACTTCTGGGTTTAACTGGTGGCCTTGTGTCAACGTTAACTACTGTAAAATGCATAGAACTAGCAACGGATACAGCGTCCGGGTCAGGTTTCTTGATATTCTCTGACGATAATGAAAATAACGGATTACTTTGTCCAGTTTGTTCCAAATAATATCTGAGATTTTCCTCTTTTGTTTTGGAAGTTGATTCTTTTTGTACACTCTCGGCATGTATTTGTGCGAGATTTGCAGCTGTGAGCAACAATGATCCAGATTTGGCGCTCTGCAATATAAGAAACAATTTTCAGTAATTATTGTTTACGTGGTTGCAATCAACAAGTAATTAAACTTCAAATTATTATAAACGTTATAGACAGAAGTTGACTTCGTCAACAAGATTGTGCACCGAATATAGCAAGTAATTAGTAAAATTCTTTTATAAGTTACGTTTATTGATTTTATTTTACATCCTACTGATCCACGTGGGAAGGATAACCTATTAAAGCGTTTTTTTCATACCTGTGTGCTATTATTACTAGACGTTGAACCTTGAGAACTCTTTGAACTTCGAGCTAGTGTCGGTCTAGGAATATGCCAACTCTGGTTGAGTTCTGCTTGTGTCTGTAACAAAAAAAACACGAGTGTATACGTTTGCTGCGAAATAATTGGGTATTTTGCAATGTGCGAAACCTTGATATTCGGTTGTAAAACAGTAGTTTTTTTTTACTCATGTATCTCCATTTAAAATTTTGATGTACTGCTTCTATTACTTATACGAGTTTTGCGATGAATAGAAGCACTTGTGATTTATTACATGTTTAACGTTATAACGAGAATTGTATTAATATACTGGGAAGGAATAAATAAGGATTTATGTTAGAACACTATTAAATATTTAGTTTTCTGCTCGAGCATATTGTCTTTAAAACAACGAAGTGTTTCTTCACGTATACATATAAATTGTATTATTGACGGGTGTAGAAAAATAATATTTACATATTGTGCCCTTTATCTGCACTAGAGTTTGTAAATATTTTGCTCTTTAAAAATATTTTAAAACAATTTTAACTTGTATTTATTGTACCTATAATAATCAAACATACTCTCGAAATGGAAGGGAAAATAGTTACATTTTGGATTTGCCTATGTACCTTCTACACTTCTATAATATGCAGTACTTCATTGTATACACTACTTTAATTGCTTATATCGTAAATGTTGTCATACTGTTACAGCTGAAATTGAAACTGAGTTTTAAACTTTGCAATCCAATTCATATTGAAATAGTTTTACAATTTTGTCAAGAATTGTAAAACTGTAAATTGTTACGGCATCTTGTCATATTTATTATACTTATTAATTTACTTACTACTTAATATACTAATTAATAAATACTAATACTACTGAATTTCTTCAACCGATATTTCGACAAAGCACCCCAGTCATCAATTAATCGCCATATTTTTAAACGCAAGAGCCACATATTTATCGGATATGCGTTTTCCTGAAGAGCTTCGAACAAACACTTTGAGATCTAAATTCCAATTCGTTGTTGGCGTGTCCATTCGAAACTTTTTCTTTGAGTTTGTTCTTGTAAGAGTCGCTCGTCACCTGCCAGTACCATTTGTTTTCACCAATTGTTTCAATTTCTTTTTCATTTATTCCATTTACAAACCAGTTTTGATGTTATGACATTTACTTCAGCTACAATGTGGAAATTGTTTTCATCTACTTAGGTGTAAAATTGAAGAGTACTCAATAAGCGTTGTTGTTTTTAGTCAATCTACTCTTTTTTTTTCCTTTCCAATTGACACAAATTGTGTGTTATTGTACTCCATTGCTCGTCTATGTAATTATTTTTTTGCTATTTGTCTTTATTCGTCTATGCTATGATAACTTTTTTGTTAATTATATCTCATATATGTATATTGTAACTTCCTATGTTCCGCTGCGGACTGAACCTATATGTGTATGTACATACGAGGGAGCGTTTTTATATTCGCGGAATGAGCGGGTTTTAGGGGGGTGATTAGGCGCATTGGGGGCGTGGGCTGTGCAGCGACTCATAATTAGTATAAATACGAAGTTTCATTGTTATTAGACAGTTAGTCCGGAGGCAATACGCGATGCGCTTGAAAGGAAAGAGACCCTTGGCGCTGTCTTTTTAGATATCGCAAGGGCTTTTGACACGGTCTGGCATAAGGGCCTAGTATACAAGCTAATTTCTAACGGCATCAACTCCAATCTTACAAGAATTGTTTACTCGTACCTGACGAATAGGACCTTTTCCGCTCGATGTGATGGTCATCTCTCTACCATCCGACCAATCGCTGCTGGAGTTCCACAGGGCTTCCTTCTGGCCCCGTTTCTTTTTATAATATACATGGCAGATATCCCCAAGGCAGAGGCTGTTCAACTGGCGATCTATGCTGACGACTCCGCCCTTTACACGGTGTCGACAGACGAAAATCTTCTCCAGCGCAGACTTCAACATCATTTGGACGACATTCTTTCTTGGGCCTCCAAGTGGAGACTGAAGATTAACGAATCAAAATGCGTGGCCATTCGCTTTATGAATAGGCGCCGCCCTCCACCGGACAATATTATTGTTGACAACTTCAGGCTCCCTTGGAGCCCTTCCGTCCTTTACCTGGGGATGAGACTTGATGCACGCCTCACACTGCGACTTCACGTCAGCAAAACGATTGAGAAGTTCAACGCGGCCAGAAGTTGTGCTTATCCTCTGCTCTGTGCAAAAAGTCGTCTTTCGCTTAGAATCAAAATATTAATTTATTACTCCTTTCTACGACCGATCGTCGCCTATGGGGCGCTGGCGTGGTCGAGCATGGCTAAGACCCACTTTAAAAAGCTGGAAACATTACAAAACAAAGTCTTAAGACTCATCACTGGATCGCCTTGGTTTGTCAGGAATCAGCAACTCCGCGATGATCTTGGAGTCGAATCGCTTCAACGATTTGTGACAGGCCTGGCAGCCAAGACGTTACAGAGGGTTGAAAGATCAGAAAACCCCCTTATCAGCCAGCTGGCCATTCTCGACCCCGACAGGCCGCCCCCTAGAGTGAGAATAAGAAGGATTCTGGCGATTGACGACTAACTCTTTCTATTCACCGAAGTTTTCTTACATTACCTAAAATAGTCATATTAGACAGCGATTTCGTCCTTTTAATAAATTCATATTTCCTGTCCTAAAAAGGACATTCACAGAATACTAAAGGGCTTAAGAACAACCGTTCGGCCTTAGAAGAGAAAGAAAGACCATTAGACAGTTAGTCTTTGAGCTATCGTCAACCAAATAACATAAGGAAGTGAAAAGTGAAATATGGAAAAAATCGAATAAAAAGTTCCTTACCAGGCAAGGAAAATCAGTCGTGACCATAATGAATGAGATGTCATTGGTTTACGGCGACTCTTGTCCAGGAAAAACCATGGTGTACAAGTGGCATAGCTTATTTAAACAAGGAAGGGAATCCCTTGAAGACGATCCGAGGCCGGGCAGGAGCATTGAGGTGACCACGCCAGCACTTATCCAAAAAGTTGAAAAAATTGTACTCGAAGATGCTCGACTAAAGAAGAAACAACTCGCAGAAATGGTTGGAGTATCCGATACAACAATTTTTAAAATCCTTCACGATCATCTCGGCATGTCTAAGGTCAGCGCAAGATGGGTGCCGAGAATGCTCACGCCGCCGCAAAAACAACAGCGCGTAGAGTGTTCGCGTGCATTTTTGGACTTCTGTAATGAAGACAAGGATGGTGTATTGAGTCGAATTGTTACTGGAGACGAAACTTGGGTTCATCATTATGAACCTGAGTCCAAACAAGACTCCATGCAGTGGCATAAAAAGGGCACAGCACCTCCCAAGAAATTTAAAGTGTCACAATCAGCTGGGAAACTCATGGCAACGGTATTTTGGGACTCGGAAGGAATATTGTTGATTTATTATAAAGATAAAGGTGTTTCTATAACCGGAGAATATTACGCTTCAATATTAGAGCGACTAAAAGAAGCCATTAAAGAGAAAAGACGGGGAAAATTGACGAAAGGTGTGGTGCTTTTGCACGACAACGCGCCCGTCCACAAGAGCCGCGTTGCGTTAGCTGCCCTGCCTAAGGTGGGCTTCGAAATTGTGAATCACCCACCCTACAGCCCAGACCTGGCCCCGAGTGATTATTACCTGTTTCCGAAAATGAAAAAAGAGCTGCGGGGTAAAAAATTTACTGCCGATGATGAAGTCAAGGAGGCAGTTTCGGCGTATTTTGCAGATAAAGAGAAATCATTTTTTTATGAGGGTATAAATAAATTAATTGAAAGATGTGAAAAATGTATCCGTCTTGCAGGTGAATATATTGAAAAAGAAAAATAATTTGGTTTTTTTATTTCCACCCCTTATCCCCCATTCTGCGAATATAAAAACGCTCCCTCGTATATTGTATATAACTGTTAAAATGAGATTATACATCTTTTCGTTTTTAATTTGCCTTGTAAATTGTAATTTACTTACGTAAATTTAGGTGAATAGTTGGTTGTAAACATGATGAATGAAAGTCATATAACACGTTGAATTTACTTTAAATTTCACCAAAACCAACATCGTAGTACAAATTTACATTGGCATAACGGTTATGTCGGAATTGGCTTTCTTTGTCAAGATTATCTAATCTGTTTATGTCGTTGTATAATATTTTCATATATTAGTGCTGTGCTCTTATTTACACACACACAGTAACTTGCAGGTAGTATCAATTTCATAATATATGTATTAATGTTATCCTTTATTGTGATTGTTTAATTTATTAAATGCTATAAGAGAAAGTTACGTATAATACAATCATGCAACATACAATTAGGACGTTTAATAAAATGATGTCAAGTTCTTTTGCTAATACGCACTATTTTGAGATGACAAATATCCAAATGTCGACAAGAAGTCTAGGTTAGTTTTTTTTTTGCAAAAAGGCGCTGCAGAATACAATCGTACTACTTTCACTTTTATAATTAGAGGCAACTTGTACTAATTGGAATTTTTAGTTCGTTTTTACCTTGTATTAAACACTATCTGACGAAAAAATTGCGTAATATTTATGTTTTTTTTTTGTATTGCACTACTTTGTTTTGAAACAAATTTACAATATTCTCTTACAATTATATTGTTATAAGATTATTATTCTATTGTACCTCTTATTCGATCTTTGTGTTTCTAGTACAAATCGAGAGTGTTATTTAAACAATATGATGTCAGTTGTGATTTTAACTTTTTAATTTGAAATGTTGATATCTTTTTTGTAAGATATGTAGGCAGGAAGAAATATTCAAAAGACTGTATATATTTGCGATACAAATATGTGTATGTCTGTTAGTGGATTTGGTAGAATCTCAAGGAATGCTTTAGTTGACATTGTTTAGATTATCTTCAGTTAATAGTTTCCAAGTGATGATAAGTTGGTTTCTCTATTAGTGCTGTTGTTCTAACTGTTCTATGCTCAATAAGAATACAAAATTATGAGAAATGTACTATTGTTCATGAAAATCACGATCATTAGCTTGTGAGAAAAGTTTGTATCTTGTCGATTAAGACAAGAGGGCTGTTTTGAGGGCTTCCGGGTTTTGACCGCGTCATAGTAAAGTACAAGAGTCAGAAGGTCTTCGCCTCTAGCGTGGTTGACACGTCGAATTACCGTGACCTTCTGGCGCCCCTTATTTAGTTTTGCTCCTGAAGAAGCCACTTACATTAGTGGCGAAACGTCGAGTTTGAGTAAGTTGTATGTATTTTTGTATTTTTCTTTTTTTGTTTTATTTTATTTTATTTTATATTGTACATATGAACTTTACTATGACGCGGTCAAAACCCGGAAGCTCTCATAACAGAGACTCAGACCGTGGAAGCCTTCGATATCATTTAAGACAACTGTTGATATATGGGGAAATTTTAACTAACTAACAATGCGCATAGCACTTCTATATAAAAGAATTCGATGTTATGGGCTTAGATAAACTTTTCTTGTTTATCTTTTTTCGGCGCTATAAAGTTTCGGTGCTTGAGTGGGTTACTGAAGGGTTGCAGAAGATGAGAAATGAAAACATTGTTCAGTACTTCTACAATACTGCAAATAGTTGAGTATTACATAATCCCTCTCCTATTTTAATTGTATCTTGAATTCTTTCCGTGCATTCAAAAATACTTATTTTAGGTGATGTTTTCACATACTGACAGACAACCTTCAATGTCGATTGCTGTGTGCTAATTCTTTCTGTTTTTTTGAATAAAGGAGAATTCTCGTATCTAAATCATTTTTATCATGCGGTGACATTAATAAAGAGTACCTACATCATATTCAAGTGCTGATATTGAAACATGTATGTTAAGCGCACATTGTGTCAATTGACGCATATAATGAGGAAAGAACACTAATTCTAATAAACAAATCTACTGAGAATTGACGTTACGCAGCCAGTGCTCACTATAATATAGGGAGAGACATTACTTTTGAAATGGAGTGTACAACTGATGTATTTATATATGAGGTAGATATGTATATTATGTAATTATATATTACAATTTTTACTTTCCACACATCTGCGTATTAATTAATACTAAAATATTTTGATATAGTTCGGAACTTGAAAACAGGAAGATAATTAGACCGAATTATATATGCCGCGAAAATGCTTGAGTGTAGTGAAGACATTCTAAACATTCACTTTTATACTACCACTCCCAAGTTGAACCATCGAATACCTATTACTATCAATAATCTAAATAATATTTGAAAGTACTATTATCATGAAATGCTTCAGGGGAAATAAATTCCATGGATTCACAAGGACCTGTCATTTTAATAAGTTTTTGGGCAGTGTGGTTAAAGTTCGTTGTAGTACTGGTGTATTTAAAATTAATAATGCAGTTTGAGTTATTAACCTACATACATTATTGAAAGTGTATGTGAACGGCTAAACAGTAATGGCTGTTTTAAAATATAGCATGAACCGTTTATAACCCATGGCGTAGCGTTCCGTGGTGAATTATGTGTATCACATTTATGAAAAAAATAATTTTAGCACGTAAATTTATTACATTATTCTGATTTTATGATTTTTTAAGTTATGGCATTCTTGAGCAATGTAAATTTACGAAATACCATCTGGCTATATTAATTAAACATTGGTAGATTGCAGAATTGGGATAATCATTTATTAAATGGCGATTGCATATTATTTACACGTAAACAAAAGCAAAATGTAAGATATCATGCGTAGCATGTGTAGATATTCTTAGACACTCTGAAACAAATGCAATAACATTGGTAATTAACGGGTCGATGGCCGCAGTGGTTAGGCGGCTGACTATTGTTGTGAGAGGACGATAGGTGCCGGGGTTCAATTCTCTGGAGGGACGGTGACATTTTTTCAGAGAGTTTAATCTCGGATCGACTTGCCATTCGCTGTTGGGAGCAAAGTGATTAACAGCGCGGCATCATAAAAGGCGATATGATGCTGTCACAAAGCCATTTAAACACAACTTACACACACTAAACTACACCGCAAGAGTTGCAGTGATAGCCAGACAAGTAATACAGCTTACGGAGTCACTGCAACTAAACACCCACCACACATTAAAAAAAAATTGATTGCGAGTTATATTTCTCCATTACAAATTACTTGTTATAGTAACAAAACAGCATGCGGCATGACAACAAAAGAAATACTAGCCATCGCAAGCAAGACATCATCTTAATGGTATGAGTAGTTTGATTATTTCAAATTGAGACCATGAAATCAAGGTAGTATAATTGGAGCTTTATGTTTCGTGTTTGTTTTTATGCGGTAAACCTTTAAAATAAATGTCAATTTATGTAGATGTTTTCTTGGCATGTTACATTGAACATTTTGCTTTTATGCACTTTCTACAAATTTGGATAGTGGTATTGAAACAACGTGAATACCTTAACAAGTTTTGAATTTCTGTACGTTTTAAATTACATGCTACAATTACAACGGCCTTGTTTCAGTACGTATTATCTGTGTTGTCTGATAATTAAACTTATGTTACACAATGTATTGTAAGTCGTAAGTATTAAAAATAGTAATCAATTGTTAATACGCCAATAAACTATCTGAAGTATACTATCAAGTATATTGACTGCACTGCAGCTAAGGAAAGCATAAACGGCATGCGTATCTATAACGGAAATAAAAGTTGTAAAACATGAGAAGCCCATTATTTAGAAGTGATTAACTGGAGAACAGACTCGGAATATAAATAGTACTGCTTAATGGGAAACGCTTATTTTAGTGAAAAAAACGGCCAAAAGTTTCTATTTTATTATTTTAATTACAATTGGTTGTCTATAGTACATATAGCAAACAAAATCGCTAAAGCGTCTAAAATGCGGGTTAAGTAAGTTTCTGTTTCGGAAGGTGCAAAATATGTCTAACTGAATCTACATTTACCGATTGCATAGGTTATTTTAGTAGTCTTCACTCATTGTAATTGGGATAAGTTCTTGAAGGATGTTGCATGCATTATTTCAGATACTATGCGGGCCTCAAATGTAGCTTAACACACTATATTTACTATACATATAATAGCTATTATGAACATGCATTCGACGAAAATAATTTAATTTATGCTTAGTTCGCGATCTTGACTAACACTAATACTTATTACTTGATATATACTTTACATCCGTTAATTACAATTACTTGGACTAGAATTAAGATTTTCTCAGTTACGTAATTAATAACCGCAAAGATGCTGGATTGTCACTTTGTTGTATACATGTAGGTACTTATCTCGGCTTTTAAAACTAAGGACGAAACGCTTGAAATGATACTGAAATTGCGTTAGAAATCTTGATTGCAATACGCATGTATGTATTTACGTGTCCGGGAGAGTTAACGAATTTATGTCAATATTATGAAATTATTCAAGATTATTATTGTATATATACTGTGATTAGCTAACCTACTTTCTCTCTATATATTTTGTCATATTTTTCACATATCTGATGAACAAGTAACGTTAAAAGTGCTTTTAAAAATACAGAAGGAACAACTTGGACTGGTCTGATTCTAAAAGATTGCATTAAGGGGCCTTTCTTTCACAAAAACTTAATAGGCATTGTCGGTTAAAGATTGGTTACCACTTCAATATTTTATAAGTTCATTGCACCGTTAATAGCAAGGACACCCTTCAAGCATTCGAGTCGAATTGCAATCTCAGTCACGTACAAACATTACCACTTGCTCACCTTATTTTTACATAGTATAATTTGGTGACATTTACAGTTGTATATTATTGAGAGTATACAAAACTGCTTCAAGTTTGTATTTTGTTTGAATGATGCTGTTTTATATTATTATAATTACAATACTTATATGTATGTATATCTGTATGGATTATTTTCTTAGTTTTAATTTTTTTTTGTTTTATTGATTATTGGAACTCAATTCAAGAAAGTTTGATTGTTACTTTATAGATGTATGTGAGAGCGCACTTTACATCCTGAACCAATTTTCCAGCTGTCTAGATAGATACGACAACATTTTTGGATGTCGTATTCCAAAATAAATAAGTTTATTAAATAAGGTTTCCCGTGTGGACATTCGTATAGTATGTATTAGGTCTTTTTGTTGTCTTGTCATGTAGTACGTGCTATAGTGTGGATAACTGCTTTATCTTGCTGGGACATCAATTGTTGACTTTCAAATATTTCATTAAAGTTGATTTTTTGAATCTCTAAAAGATCAATAAAATCTGTTGAATTCTGCCGTCCTTTCAAGACAACTAAATCAATTACACCATTAAAGGAAATTATTGCCCATATCATGACTGACCCGAATAATTTGGACTTCTTTAGATCATAAGAATATATTAGATATACATAAACCGTTAGGTCCGCCGAATTTTTTTTCGTTGTTAAAGGTGACCTGTTTCTATTCATTTTTCCAGTTAATCTGAGCACGGCAAAATGCTAAACAAGCATCTCTATGATGCTGAAGTAAACGTGATGTCTTCGTTAGCTTTTATCGTCGGAGATGGGCGCACTTTCGGACTACTCTACGAACTGTACGTACACTTGCTGAAGTTCCAATTTTTTCTTAATTGTGCCTGCAGAGGTAGTAGAATTGGACGCTTCGCGTAAAATTGACCTACGTTCTCGCTCTGTTGTCGCTTTCGATTGTTTACAAAAATATTAATTGTGCAAGCATCTTTCTGAAATGCAAAATTTTGCTGATATTTATTTTTGTTAATTATGTACCTTGACCCATTTCAAGTATAATGTAGCAAAAATATGAACAATGTCAATAAATGAACAGGAGATACAAAACCAAATATTCTTTATAAATTACAAATTACAGTACAATCACTTACAAGCATCGAATAACTGCAAAAAACTGGTGAGGGTAATCAAGTCTCCATGCTCTGATATACGACTAATACAGGAAGGCGATTTCCAGATTTACTGTAGGCAATTTTGATAATTTTACCTATCGGTAGGATATAATAAAAGACAGGAATATTGTCAGATTTATTTCTAGTAAGTAACATTACTATCTTACGATTAGCATCAGAATTTCAGATGAGGATAAACAAGTAACCGGGAGTATATATGGCAAGGAAGAAGAAATAAAATGTTGAGAACTTTATATATAGTTTTAGTATAACAAAAAAAAATCGGAAGAATAGGCAAAATTTGGTTTTTATTTCAAAATTTTGTCGAAAAATACCGGAATATTCTGAGCTAGATTGAAATAAATCTTTATCTAACTTTTGATCTGATAGTTTAACCGGATGGAAAGTCAGTTTACAGGTTAATAAACAACAGTTTCCACGGTCTCTCTAGCACCCCATGGTATGGTGAAAAATTGTACTTGATTAGTTAGAGAATGGGTGACTTTATTCATTGTACAAACAACATCATTACAGATGAGTAAACGTGTACTAGTATAATCACGAGGAAAACAAACAATAAACAACTTGAAATTTGAGATTATTGAACAAATTTTCATGGTAGCGCTAGAGGATCCTGGTGATGTTACTATACTTGTTTACCGTAAGAAGACAAAATATTCATGCTGTATTGAAACATTGTATATAGCAGGGATCTCGAAATTTTTCTATTATGCTGTATGTATTCAAATCTAACATTTTTATAGTGTGCAAAATAAAGTTTGACTGTATCACATGCTAAATATTTGCATTTGTTAGGGTAAGAGAATAATTCTACGTAGTATTTTGTTTTGACGGTTAATTGTTGATTGTACGATTTAGATATAAAATAAAGAAATACATTATATATCTATACATTTTGTTGTGCCAAAAAAATAGTGTTGTTTCATCTAGTGTCTACAACGTTTGTAACTAGTGAATAAATAATTACTCATCTGATATTTAAAGCGTGCCGTTTGCATTCCAGAATTCGACCTTAACTTGAACGTATGAATTGTGTGATTTCTACGGAGTGAAATATGTGCGATATGTGCCTATATGCACGTGTGTTACATCACACTTAATTGCGGTTGAGGATTGTGTAATGTGCGGCAATGTTATATGAAGTATATTTGTACATAAACGATACTCTTGCGATTCTATGAACGTTTACGTTTTGGTTCGAATTGAGAATAAGTATTTAATCGGCGTAATACTACTAGTAATATATTCCCAGATTGCCATGACGGCACAGATTGACTAAGCTGACTGCTAGATAGTTGTGTTAATAGGAACGTCAAATTAATGTACTTAAGAGAGTTAACAAATCATGAGTTGAGCGTTTGGCCTTTTAGGGTAGTAAGGAGTAAATCCTTATGGATACTGTTCCGATAAATTTTTCATGCTTAATTTAAATTGCTGTAGTATATATTATCAATTACTTTCCTTAATCTTGTAGGGATCTCATTAATAGCTGAAAATATCAATTATTCTTTAAGATACCTACACTATATGTCTTGGTGATAATTGATGGATTGTCGTTATATTAGCTCGCCTTGCACATTATATACATAAAATTAACTCTAATTGATTTTATTCCATTGATTGTGTATATATATATTATAAAGTAATTCGAATTTACTAATAGTACCATATATAGTAATAAGTGCGATCCATTCTACAATTTATTGCATCAATTTGTTTTATCTGCTATTGATCACCTTATCTTAGAAGAAATTACTACTTTAAGCCATATATTATGTTCATCTATAGTGAGTTATTTAAATGTTCAAGGCATGTTAAATGTGAAGTAGTAACTAGGAGAATCTACATTTTCATTACAGTGACCTACTTGCAGCATTTTCTCTTAGCACTAGCAACTGCGCTTACTATGATGTCATTGTACTTGAAATTCGTTAATTATTTCACGGATAATGTTGCATACATCTTTGGTCTATTAGTTGCTTTAGTTCTATTGTTAGCTAGCACTTATATACGTTTTTTTTGTACAAAATTATGTATGTGTGTATGTAATTTATACTTCACCTGTATTTAGTTTGTTTTCTTTTGAATTTTGTAGTGGATTTTTAGTTTCTGACGTTATAAATTGTATCGTGTTCAACTCTACTAAGATTTTTGTGACTATGACAAGGAACGCAACTTGTATATACATAAAAACACACTGTTCCCTGGCTATTCGTCGTCTAAGAAGCCTACGTTTTGGAATTAAATATTTTACGTCTTGTATAAATTGAGTCATTTAATTAATCTCCGCGACAAACTGCAAAATAAGCATATACCCTCGATTTTACGACGGTTGTATGTAATTTTCATTACATTAATCTTTAAAGTAAGATTTTGACTGTTTGTATTTAACAGGACTTTAACATTGTGCAAGACTGTATCTTAAATTATGACATTCTTGAAGAATTATGGGAAATAAATTAAAATGCTCCTCCTTATCTGTTTCGTAACACCTATCGATTTACTATTCGTTTGAATCAGAATCTTGAATATCATTCGATGCTTAAACAGCTAGTTGCTATACACAGACCAGAAACAGGACAATAAACACTCCAACAACACAAGATATGTTTTACTACACAACTTTTTCTGGCTCAATTCGGGTTTTATAGAAGAAAAATTTGCAGAAGAATGCCTGGTACTTTCTAAGGAGCGATGATGTGGTTTTAGAAACGGCAATGCACATCAATAATGTTACAATGAAACCTATAGACAAATACTAACACACACAAAACGAAAACATTGAATACTTGCTGTTCGTGCTTTTCTTAAGAACAGTGCAGCTTTTTATTGTAATACACTGACACAATCTTAGAAACGTTGAAGGATAAATTCAAGTGTATTGTCTGCTTCTGTTTTGATGAGTTAAATTATATGGTAGTTAGTATAAAACAACGTGGTAATAATGATATTGACGCTGTATGATTACACATGGAAGCCTTTTCTGTAGATAAAATCCTTCGAACATATGAAAGTTAAATTATAGTTCTAGACAATTATATCGTTATTAGCGCTATTACATTCGTCATCTATTCCTTCTATTTTCCTATTTCTATATGGATACAAATGTTAACACACTTCGAGATGAACTCATCCACGAGTAAATTACGATTGAATATGCAATTTACTATCGTTTACACATAAGGTTCTTGTATTCTTTGTTCCTCATAATTAGTATGCGACAAATATGGCCGTGAGCGTACAATTTAGAAGCGTTCTATAATGTGTCTCTGGTATTGCAATTATTAGATTATACGAACGCTACTCATATTCTACATATTTGCTGGTGTGATGTAATGCTAAAGGTAAACAAAACTAAAAATCGTTTTATAATCCACTAAACAGTTTGACATTCGGTTTTTATTTGCAGACCGGTCACTGCGACTCTCCTAGCTATTTGGTATAATCATATAAAAAGAATATTTCCTGTTTTCGATAATATGCAAATGAATGTTTGAGAATTACAGCAAATATATAGTTTTGAGGTTTGTTTATATTTTGAAATATTTTTCAGAAAAAAATTCAGTTGTGATGGTCGTTAAATATTATACATATCTACAAATTTCATAAATATTCATTATGCTTTTATTTTATGGTTCCTAAGTAATATAGATGGACAGCCATGATCAATAGTTTCTGAACTTTACAGTAAGACGGTTATCAACTGTAATATTTCCTATTGAAGTTGCTTTTGTTATGGCGTTTATTTCATGCAATCTTTATAGTAAAGATAGCTTTAGAAAATTAGTATATTACTAGTAAAAGTAGGAGAACAGCTGAGAAAACAGATTGTAAATGAAGAGAGCTACAAAAAGTTTAATGTTTACGTCAAAAATCAAACACTATACTTATTGATTCTTTCTTAAGTGGATTTGTATAAATTTTACTTAACTTTAGTTTTCGTACTAATACTTTTGCTTGCTAGAGTACATAATTTCCTTTTATTGGGTCTGAGAGAACGGTATAACTTTACTGAGATAATATATTACTGGAAATCACTAGCTAAAATTTATTTACATTATTTTATATCAACAAAAAGAACTATTGACGTATATTTTTAATAGGTCAAAGTATATTATAGTAAAATTTGGTTATTGCAGTAAAACTTGATCAATATTTTTAATATTATGCAGTTATAAAAACCTAATTGAATCTAGATTTGTCGGTGAGATACACTACTTTGTTTTCGCTGATTTATTGAGTTATTTGCATTACCTCAGCGATTGCTTTATGAAGTATAAAATATTTTGTTAAACAAAACCAGTTGTTCAAAACAAACCCAGTAAATAATTAGGAATAAGCTAATAGTAGTTAGGTAATTGTGTGCGCTTAAGCAATGTCGAAATTATCTGATCTATTTTAAGGGTTATTATTATTATTAACAAAACAATGTGTTAATTGTTTTCAATAAATTTGTCGGGATAATGAGAAACATTTGCAGCAGTTTGTTGCAGATTATAGTCATCAATTTTCTCTAATGTAATCTAACTATAAATATTTCCATCACTGTATAAGTTTATGGTACTGTTACTTATCACTTTTTTATTATGTGATAAAATCAGTACGTTCTTATATTTAGCACGTTTTATTTTCTGGCTGAACTGTAATAAATCGTGCTAAAATTAAAGTAAGTTGCGGACCTGAAGTTGTTGCAGCATTAACAAAGACATATACCGCTTTTATGGTTTTTTAATTGTAGAAACAACTTTTTACAAACTCACATAAACGGAATTTAAGCCGTGCAATTTGCATGTGCACAGAAAACGTGGTATAAGTCTCGCTAATTTAAAAATTTATTGCTGTAATAAATATTATACGAGGTCCGCGAGTTCCGTTCACACAATGAACAACTCAACTACCAACAAAATTGAAAGTTACAGGAGAAATTCAACATTGTAAATAACGGTAACCACCGCCCCACTCACCGCGTACACTATTTCAGTAATATGACTACGTGCAGACAACCTTCCTACCTTGACTTCATTGCTTAATACCTGGTAAGATCTGCAATTATGAGAGATACGTTTCATTTTTCTCACATATTAAAATCTGTGCAAGGAGTGTTTTAATAGGTTAATTAGTGTGAACGGTGAGGAGACAAATTACTGTCTAACATTGTCATATACATACTGTGTATATGTGTATCAAGATATGTAAATACGCGCTTTGACGATTCATTCTTGAACGAATAGTTAACAGGGATATATATATATAATAGACAGACTATATCAAAGGCAAAATATTTTTATGAGTACGATTAGTTTAACTAAACAAATGGTAGATTTGTATATCCACTGAAATGTTCTCCTTACCCAGGTGATAGATTGTCTCCAATTTCTAGACAAGGCGTTTTGTTTTAAACAGGGGATTTAATTGATTGAATACTATGAATATTTGTACCAAGTGCTTATTATCTGGTTTACAAATCTTGAGAGTCGAATGAAGATCATAATGAGGAGCTTACATTTAATTTTTTATGTTAAGTTGGTAGTGAACTGGACAGACCCACGTTTATCTCCATAAAGCGTTAAAAATCGTACACGCATCTGTACTCATTAGAACATGTCTTCGGATGGGTGACATTAGAGATATGTTGCACTAAGTTTGCTGAAAGTTTATCGAAATTGTAGCAGAGGTCCTCACCTTGAAGGACCTGTTCTGACTTCCTAGCTGTCCGTAAGCTTTTGTTAAGTATCTTATTTTAAAAAGTACATGAAAGATGAATACAATCATAATCGATCTTTACGATTAATTTAACAAAAAAAAAAATGGAGGAAACAAACTTGTCGTTCCGAATTTTGTTATCGTTAACAGAGAAACTATTCAAATTATTTCAAGTTGCTGCAAACTTCATTCGTCATTTTGTAGGTGGTTCATATGTTCCCGAAAACTACAAAATATCAGTATATCATTTATTTCCAACACGACGTCAACAATATTGAATTTATAAAAATTGTAGTTTTTGGAATTACATGCCTTGTTGTATCCGCAGGTTGGTAATTACTGACAAACACTCAAATGCTTAAACTTGGCTTTCCCGAATTTTGAAGCTTCGAGTACATTTATAAAATGAATAATAATAATTTGTATGAAACTTTTTTTTAATTATAAGTTTTTACTAATGTGACAATAAATGATTTACATTACGAAATTATTTTTATGATCAAAAAAGGTAGCAGCAGAACGTTAACTTTCGATCACTAAAAATCTGTTGTTTGCCATGTCGAAATTGTTTGATTCGAAAACTAAAACAAGAAGATATTGGTGTAAAGTTAGTTTGCGGTTATTTCATAAAAAAATATTCCTCAATATAACTTGTGAAAACATCTTTTAATTAATTGTTGTAAAGTGAGGAGAGATTTTGTGTGCATTTTTTAAACGAAAAACAAATCACGAATACTGCCTATTAATACTGTCGAAATATTTTCAAGCATTTACTTCTGGAACGTGCTTATAAGTCCAACAGAATTTGCTGCTTAAACATAGTAGGTTTTGTCTAAAAACTGTTTTTTTCATTATTAAAGTTTGCCTGAAACGTTTGAAAACAATAGAATACATGGGTTTGAACGCGTATATCGACTGATGAAAGTGATCCCAATATTGTCGACGAAAGATATGATTTTATTTTCGACAGCAACCCGAGGGACATTGCTGGACGTGTTCGTGGCATGGAGCAATCTTGTTGGTAGAAAAAGAGTTTTTATACAACATCGGTGATGTAGCTAGCTAAACATTTGTATACCTAAAAAGTAGTCATCCCGAACAAAGAATAATATTCTCAAAATATCTTACTAATGTCGAACAGTTGCTCCAAACTGAATTAACAAAGGTTTTTTTGTAATTCCCTTGACTTGCTATATAAGAACCGATCGTCTATCATCATGAAGATGATACCAAGTGATTTTATCAGTTTCCAACAACCCAAACAGCTTTTTGTAATCATTGTTTACATCTACATTTGATCGATTTATGTTAATTTGTGCTATGTTTATTGTATAGTTTTTTCTGACGTGAGCAAAGATTCCTTTATATATTTCTTTACCATTATATTTCACATATTTGTATCTTCGCCAATAATCCGGTTCTTTTTTCTACTAAGGAATCCGTTGAAGGTTAACCGAATGTACATAAGTTACGAGCTATTGCACTGTTTTATGCTTTTTGCGCAATACCGTGTTTCACGTCAATACCAGTAGTATCAACCTATTCTTATAATGTATTAGAGAGTTTTTATATGGAAACTTGTTTTAGTGGATATATCAATCAGTCGGAGAAATGGTAGTATGTCACGTAAATACTCGGTTAATGAATTGTAATGGTTAAGTTCAATTTATACGATTATCATTGCAACAAGGATTCCTACATATGTCCTTGACGAAATTTTCTTAGAATATCTACTTAGCAGAATCCAAAATCTAGTGTTAACGTAATAATTTCGTCAATTGTTACTTTCATACAAGCTGGTGAATACATACTTTGGTATATCTATCAAAACTCGTTCTAAAAATAAACCTTACCTATTTAGTATGTTGCAATATGGTGTTTTGTCTATAAAAGTTCTACCATGTAACCTTGTACGAATTTTCACTTCGTGAATGTATTTATTTTTATTCTGTTAACAGAATTAACAATCTCCTACAATATACATACATAAGTATTAAGTTATCTTTGATGTAAATGTTAGATATTTTATGCCATCAAAGGACTAAATAAAATGTTCTTTAGTGATTGAGAAATTGTAAGCCGTGGACATATATGGTGGCAGTCAAATTAAGATATGAAATTTATTATTTCTGATTTCGGTTTTCTTAAAAAGTTTTTTTGTTATCTATCAATGATAGGTATTTCTAAAAATCTCACACGTCATATACAATTACTAATTAATTAATTTTAATTTTGCTTCAGTGATGCGAACATCTAATATGTGGTGTACGCCCTTTTTAAAAAATAACTTGTCAAACTTTTCTTATTAGACCGTTCCACCGTTTCTTTCAAGGAATCATTTAAAGAAAAAAGTCGTCTACGCAGGTCATGTTCTAATTTAGGTGCCCAATCTGGGCTGCAGGACGAGTGTTATATTTGTATGAAACCACAGCCGTTGATTATTTTTGGAACTTGGCTAGTCATTTGAACTCTTATTGTCACGGAGTGGTACAGCCTATAAAGCAAGGTTTTAATATTCTTTTGCTGTATGGCAGTTTTGAAATTTCGGATTGTTTCTTTATATACCTACTTCTATTTTAATTGTAGAGCCTTTTTCATGTATTCAATTAACAATATTCCTTTTTTACATCAAAGTACTGTTACCATCAATTTTCCAGATAAATTTTGCGTCCTTATCTTTTTTGTGCTCATGTGGTCACATTTGCGTATCTCATTTTATCTGCGAAAGGTTGCTATCGTTAGCTAAAATCCTGAAATTTGTCTCATAAATTTAAATTTTTATTTAATAAACCAACTCGTAATTCATTGTGCTGACACTTTGTTCTGCCTAAGCCATCGTTTTAAATTTTTAATACTTTGCTTTCTGATATCTCCATTGCAACGGCATTATTGATACTTACTTTCCTCCTGTTCCTCGAGATTCTTGAAGTTTTTAGATATTGCTTCGATAGGCTTTCCGCATCTTGGATTGCCTTCAATTGATTTCCTACTCTATTGAAATTTTATTGATTTTTCTTAAATAAAGTTCTCTAAAAACAATAAAACTATCTGGATTTAGACCAAACATATCAATATAAAACCAAATGTCGTAGATGCTTAACAATGCTCAACAATTGTCAGTACATTTTTATAGCTTTTCTTTAAATAGTTAATGTTTTTCAAAAAAATTATTAATTTATTTGGATACTCTCGGGCAAATTTTCACCAGAATTTTCTTTCTTTTCTGCTTCTACACTTCTTATAAATTGTTGTCGTGTTTCTATAATTTAGATAAAATTATTTTGTTTTGTATGTTTTAGAATGATTTTTCGGTCTGGGTTAGTTTTGGAGTCACTTTTGTAGTTCCCGTAGTACTTTATGGATGTCTATATAATCGATGAGAGTTTGTATTTGTATATACTTTGAATACTGCGATACACACAAATATGTATATTGAAGTATTTGCTAGTATCAATTATGCGAAAGATTTCTTCATAACTTGCAGGCATGATAGAGAATGAGAATTAGCTCCACGATTTTGTTCTTTATTCCTTCGATATATCACATTTTGTTTTAATATACATGGGACCTTTAAGACAAATATGTACACACCATAACAGTATGAGTATAGATAAAACATTACGAAGAGTTTGATACGCAAATTTACGAAAGGGACAAAAGCAAGACCAAGGAAATCGTAAAATGTGGCTAGTAAAGTGGAAGATAAATTACTAAATCGGAAAGAACAAAAGGAGCGCCTCTATAACTGAAGTGGCAAGATCAGCTGTCGTTCACTCTTGTAATGCATTACTTAGGCCAAGGTAGTGCGGTGACAAAGCCATAACACTACATATAGCATAATTATCTACCGCAACAAGAGCTATAGTGGTAGTCATGACAAGCAGTGTAGGTTAGCATGCCATTAAAGCGACGCTCACTACAAAAAAGAACTCAATTTCCACGGTGCTATATTTTTAAGAGTAGAACGTATATTTTAAGTATGCTCTTTTTATTAAATTTGTTTCCTTTTCACTTCTAAGCTAGTTTTGTATTTGATTATTTGCTATTGATTTCTAATTAATTCTTGGTGTTGGTTTGCCAAAAACGTGTATTATTCCTCTTCTTGATCCACTATTTTGGTAACTTACTCGCGGTATTTATAATAATAATAATATAATCCATGCCTTAGCATCCCCCAACAGCTTGCGCCAATTATAGGGGGCATCGGCTAGCCATAAGTTATTATTACGCCTGCGGCTGTAGACCTACTTAAGATGTTGTCCAGGCATTTGCCGTGGAATTTGGAAAACTACAGAAAACCAAACTCAAAAAGGAAGCACCGGGATACGAACCCGGTACTGTCGGACTACGAGGCAAGTGTGCAGGCCACTAAGAAACTAACCCGACAAATACCTATATGTATATACTTTCATCGAGCATGTGGAATTCTATGGCTTTATAGATTATCTGATAAATTTGTTACTTTAAAAAAATGAATTTAATAGTTCAATCTTAACCATTCTTCTAGGTCCTTGTGTATTGTATTGTTTCATAAGATTAATTCAATTTATTTTAATTAATTAAGATTTATTAAGATAAGTACTCATAGGACATAATAAAAAAATGCAACCGCTCATATGGCTCAATGAAAAGAACCTTTCATGGTAAGCAGTTTGTGCTACGCATTCCTCTAGAGTGTGAAGTATTAAGCTATAACTTAATATTAATTCTATCTACATATAAAGGAATACGTCAACGTATAATATTGCTACACTGTCAAATTGATTATTTTAGGTTAATAAATTAAATTTAAATTTAAAAGTATATTATTGTCAGCACGTATGTCGTATAATTAATAGCCATACGTTTTTTCAGTATATTATCACTAATTGGCGTAAATTACAGTCGTTAGGATACTAGTTTTTTCCCTACATTGACGCTTGATTATTGAATGGGTTTAGAACTAAACTAGAAATTAGTAGAAACAAGATAGGTACGTGTCGCTTGATTATATCGTGAAAACGAGTTTACATTCTGAATAATACGTTAATTGTATTTGTGGTATTTTGGTCGATTTTCCAGTGATTTGGAGGTGAGAAAAATTACATAAACGTGAATCATTTAGTTGTATATGTTTATTTGATTGCTTTTTCCTTAAATTAAGCAATCAATTCAAACTATACTAGAATGAGTTTTTAATTCCTCAAATAACAATTACTATTATACTTTGAACCTATTTTATGCTATTAGCATAGTGCCACCTTTCTAAGTTGCTTCAGCGCCTCCTTTAGAGTATTACAAGATATGCTATAGGACGTCTGTAAGTCTAATTTTTCCTAATTTACAACTTGCGATACTTAATGCAAATGAACAACTATCAGAAGAGATATTGTAAATTTAATTTATCTACTTGTTTAAAATTATATAACTAGTTATCTTCGATTTTTTTCGATTTTTTGTATAACTTTTTTTTTTTACTAAGTTTAATTGACACATCCGGCTAAATTTCCGAAATATTGATTCATACTTTGTTATTGTTGTGCAATACTTGCCAATTGATACTTGAAGATAGCTATAAGAAGTGTATCTGAAAATCTGTATCTCATGGCAATGTCATTTCTTCTTCTAAATACCAGCTGAATAAGGAAAAAAAGTAGCTAGAATTTGCGTCGGAGGATTTTTTGGTATTTGGATTGGAAATTATCATAATTAGGCAACCTTGAACCAAACAATGAGTTCAAAACATTTAATATGAGTATTACTAATAGCTACTTATGTTTACATTATTTGTAGAATTTTTGAATATGAATGAGTCATTGAATTAGCATTTTTTACAGGAGATTATAAAGATCTTGGAATACCTGGTTGATAGGGTTTCCACTTACTTAACATTATCATATTCGTATGTAATATTAATTTATATAAGTTTCATAATACTTATATAGCGGTGACATTAGACATTGTTCTGCAGAATATTGGTGAATTATATACGGTTGAATGTTTCAGTTCAAAAAAAGTAGGTTTTTGATTAACGGTATTGTCCTTTTGCCTAAAATATAGTTTAGCAAATAGTGATTTTTGTATATATTTAATAGCTTTTCCACTTTTTAGAGCTTAGATCAAACCTTCATTTACATACAGGTAATAAAAGCCCTAATCTATATTTGTAGTTAACAGTGGTAATTTGAATGATAGATGAGAACACATCGACGCGGCAGTTTATGGAATATGTAAACTGATTAATTTGGGAAATGTATGTTGTCAAATATTAAGGAAATATTTCGGTTTCATTTCTTCATAGACAATCATGTCGCATCTTCTGCTCATTTATTATTATTATATATAAGGTTTGAAGCTGTAAGTATTTAAGAGTTTTTTTAATGTTTTCAAGAAACACTTGACTGTTCAGAATTTTAGATTTCGCGAAAATAAGAATGTTATATATAACATATTATAAATGAAAAAAAAAAATTAATCTTACTGTAGTTACTAAAATAGTACTAGTAGTAGTAATAGCTACTGTCAAATTTTGGTTAAGTTTGTCACACTACATTTGATTTCGATGACAAGAATTAACATTAGCGTCCCACGCGGTAATTACTTTCAACATAATTATTAAAATTGTTTCTTTAAATCAAACACAATATGCTTCCTTTTGGAAACGCTTATTGCTAATTGAAATTATAAAAAAATTATAACTATATAATCATTGCAACGACAAAAAAACAAACCCAACGAAAACATAGACGTGCGACTATTGCCATAGAGGAATAAACCTACTGACATTCTCGGGGTGGTAACCTGTATATAAGCACAGATATTGCATACATTTTGACAGACGTCAACTTCAAACCTTTACGGACACGGTGTACAGTTTTGTAGTTTCAGATATACATAAGTACATTTGCTGAATTTATTTCTGTTGTAGATAGAGTTATTTCGTTGCCGAACTTATTTCGTCAGTTATCTTTGCTTCATATTTTAGTTTGCAACATCACCACATCATCCTTCTTTCTACACGCTTATTTGCACGATTTATATTCAATAAAATCGAGTATTTTGATATAATTTTTTGATTTTAATTTACTCACGTTATTTGATACGAAATTTTTAGACTCCATTCTTATCGGAATAGTAAAACTAATCGTATCCAAATATCACTACGGACCACACCACTCTCCTTCTATAAACACAACACGTGCACTACTGCATCAGCTTCCCGCTCGCGATTTCTTAAATAAGTTTAGCTAGCACCCACCAACACACCTGTTGCGTTCATCGGCAAACGCTACTTTGTCTACCTTATATTTTTCTATTTGTCCGCAGTCAATCGTATGCCGCACGAACATACACAAAGCAATAGTATTTCGTTATTTTTAAGTAATACTCGCTACAATTTTGTTAAGTGCAATTCATTATTTTAGATACAGATCGATATCATTTGTGCTTTGTCGCTTACATTTACATAATTTCTGTATTAAACTTAGCTCCGGTTTGTGGTTGTGGTTGTTTTATCTAAGAATTAATGCAAGTGTTTTACGATATTACACTGGAGGAAGTTACGAGATGATTATTTAACATTGGTCAACATGTTGAATTAGAATTGACATTGCTTTGGCTTATTGAACTGAATATTAGCACGATTGATTTATAAATTGGAACACTATTACCATAATATACACTATTGTCGACAATATGCAAACACTCATGATAACGCAGATTACCAAAAGATCCATTTCATTTACTGTTTTCTTTGTACCTCTGCCATTTACCATCTAATCTGATTTTATATATTACTATTATTAAAATGCTTTATTAAGCTGCTTATTTATCTATCGTGAAGTTTTAACACGTAAAGTACCAATTTGTTTTAGTAGCAAGAACTATAAATAACTTTATATTTAATCATAATTTATTATTAATGAAAAATTCCGTTGCTTTTGTTGAACTGCATCTAACCTTTATATCAGTCTGTAAAAATGAGGTTTACCCACCGTAGCAATAATGAATTGGGCTGGTATTAGTCTACTAAACTTCAATTCAACTGACAATTGCTTTGAAGCTGATAAGAGGTTTTTTGATATTATTGCCAAAAATGGAACAGGAAAAAAATTACTAAACATTTTTTGAGTTATAGTGATTTATTTACGCGTCAAACCTCCGTCTTTTAGAAACCGTAAATGTTGTAAAATACATTTTCAATCCCAGGACATGTAAGGTATATAAGGTGTTCAAAATTTATATGAATGTATGCGTTGCAGGATGATATTTGCTCTTCAACCTAGAAGGTCTATTGTGTCCCCCGTTTCTTGCTGTGTGTCTGAGGGTTTCTTGGCTTCATAGTTGACTTGCTAAAGCTATCTGCTTTAGAAAGTTTAGAATGTGGGGTGGCTCGATTTTAGGCGAGTTTCCCTCTTTTATTTCATAAGATCCTAGGTGCATAGCCCTTGAATTACGTAGTGCTGTGCACTCGGAGAGGATATGTATAGAAGTTTCATCCTTCTCGCAGAAACGGCATTCTGCTGTTTCTGCTAGCTCAGTTTGTCTCATATGCCTTCAAAGCCGACAGAAATCTGATAATAGAATTCCTGTCTGCAAGCGAAGTTTGTCTTTCCTCATGGTAGTGAGTTCATTGAATCTGTCTTGCTTGTAGGTTCCCAGAGTTGTTTTCGTTTGTCTCATTTCATGTTGATCAAACCAGTATTTGATTTTTCTTTGATCAGCTTATTTTTTTAGTTTCTCTAGTATTGTGCTTTTGCGAGTTTGTCGACTTTCTCATTTCCATGCCGGTACCCATGGATACACCGGAATCCCGACTTTGATGATGACTTTTTTTGCCTAACTCGTTTAGCTTAGACAGGTAGTCCCAAGCAATTTTTAAGCTGATTGTATAGGAACTCAACATATTAGTGGCTCCTTGGCTATCGGCCAGGATGATACTTTCCTGTTTCCTGTAATTTCTTTCAAGGTTAAACTGGACACATCTTTCTATAGCATGTATTTCCGCCTGAAAGATGCTGGAGAATTTCCCTAAGCTTTCGGAGTACTTGGTTCTGAGCTCATATACTCCGATTTCAGTCCCTTCAGTTGCCCTGAAAGCATCTGTATACCATAGTGTAGCATTCCTGTTCAGTTCCGTGGTGGTGGTTTGATTCCATCCACTTCTGTAGTCTAGCCTCGTGATAAAGTTTTTGTAAGGCTAATTTTCTTTGGCATCCCAACGTTAGACATGCCGCACAACGGCTCATGTCCAAGCAGGATTTTCGATTTCTACTTGATGATGTCATCTCCCATCAGTCTGTATGTGGTTTGTTTCGCCGCACTCTCCGTTAAGATGTGAAGAGGTGCGAGATGTAATACCTCATCTTAAACGGCCGTTGGGCATTTTCATTGCACCAGTAATACAAATACAGGTCAATCTCTGTACCTTTGCGAGGCGCAACTTCGTTGTGGTTAGGCTGGCTCGTTTACTCCAAGCTACTGCCCTGTAAGTGGTAATTGGTTTTACTATTGTTGTGTACATTCAATGCAGAATTTTTGGGTTACATCCCCAATTTTTCGTTGCAAACATTGAACAGACCATCAGGGCTGTTTTAGCTTTGCTGGCTATTCGTGCTTGTTCCAGAGGAGTTTTTGAGTTTGATGAGACTTTAGATGGGACGAGTTGAGATGTTCCAGAAAATTTTATTTACACTGCTAATTTACTTACGTTTATATTAACAACACTGACGGTGATTGTTGCCTTTTCATCAAAATCACTGAAAATAAAATAGAAACAATAGCTGTGGTTGACCCTTCTACTCGATAGCACCGTTAATATATGTATGTCGACCCTTAGGTTACGTTTTAGTAGTATTGTTACGGCCGTACGCCTATGACTTATTCGAGAGAACTTCGAATTCTAGAAAACCTCTAGAAAAGTTCTAGATTATTCGAGTATAGAAGGTTCGGGTATTTCCAGACATATAAAAGGGGGTCGAGGCTGGACGGAGAGAACAGTCTATTATCGAACTTCGACAAGTGTACATAAATATTGTAAAAGTAAATAGTGCGCGGACATAAATAATCTTTTAGTGTTAGTCAATCGTTATTGTTTATTTGTTACTACGTTATTATTATTATTGGAAATAAATCGTTGTTTTTACGAAATATCGCCTGAATATTTATTTAAACCCCGTAAACGTTACAACTGGTGTCAGGTGTGGGGTTTGGCGATATTTCTCGACATATTTTGTAAAAATGGCTACGAAAAAATTAAAGGACCTAAAAGTGGCGGATCTCAAGCGGGAACTCGAAGAGAGAGACGAAGACACCAACGGGAGGAAGAATGAACTTCAAGAGCGGCTGGTGAGAGTCATGAAAGAAAATGGTGAGGATCCAGATAATCACGAATTTGGGGTGGATGGTGGTACTAATGAATTAAAGAGAGTATTGAAAGAAGATATGGGAAGCTTGAAGGAAGAAATAGCAGAAAATTCTAGAAGCTTGAAAGAAGATGTGGGAAGCTTGAAAGAAGAAATGGTAGAAAATTCTAGAAGCTTGAAAAAAGAAATGGTAGAAAATTCTAGAAGTTTGAAAGAAGAAATGGTAGAAAATTCTAGAAGTTTGAAAGAAGAAATGGTAGAAAATTCTAGAAGCTTGAAAGAAGAAATGGTAGAAAATTCTAGAAGCTTGAAAGAAGATGTGGGAAGTTTGAAAGAAGAGATAGCGGAGAATTCTAGAAGACTGAAAGAAGAAATGGTGAGCTTCAAAGAAGAGATAGGAGAAAACCTAAAGAAGGAAATGTTAGAAAATTCCAGAATCTTGAAAGAAGAAATAGATCAAAAGTTACTAGAAAATTCAGGTAACATAGAACAACTCTCGAAAGAACTGGACGAGCGTATAAAGGAAATTGAAATAAGATTGGGTCAAGCACATGTAACACGCGGTGATAGTTTCATCCAGCCGGAAGCAGCCGTCATACGAAGGAGGAAGATAGAATAGCACCCATACCCCATGGTCAAACCAAGCTACCAACATTTGATGGCAAAACACCTTTGGAGGAATTCTTGACACTGGTCGAAACAGCTGCCCTGGTTAATGGTTGGAGCGAGGCTGCCAAAGCATCCACTCTATCACTTACACTACGTGGCGACGCCTTGCGGGTGCTGCAAGCCATACCCTTGACGGAGCGACAGAACTATACAGAGCTTGTGAAGCAGTTGGAGATGCGTTTCGGGCACAATCACATGGAACAAGTTTACCGCTCCCAATTGAAAAACCGCTACCAGAAGCCCACGGAAAGTCTACAAGAATATGAAGCCGATGTATTTCGTTTAATCAGAAGCGCATATCCGACAGTTCCTGACGAAGTCAGTGAGAGCTTAGCTGTGGATAAATTTCTAGACGGGCTTCGGGATACGGAAACCCAGCAAGCAGTGAAACTGGCCCGTCCAAAAACGTTAACCGAAGCCTTATCTCAAGCACTTGAATTTGAAGCTGTCAAGCAATCTGTTCGAAGCCATGCCCGAGTGCGAACAGTGGAGAATCATATGGACGAGAAGCAGGCATACCCTGTAGAGGAAATTGTGGCAAAAGTACTGGAAGCGCTGAAATCCAGGAAGGCGGGACGTTGCTGGAATTGTGGCAAGGTTGGACATTTGAGGAACCACTGTCCTCAGCCACGAAGGGCACCCAAGCAAGCGGAAAACTAAAATGGGTTAACGTGAAGGGGCAATCGTTGACCCATGTTGCCGGCGCCCCCAAACATATGTAACTGTCGCATCCATGAAGTGCCAAACCAATAGTCTTTTTGTAAACGGATTAGTCAATGGTCAAACACGAGATATGTTACTGGACACTGGTGCAACGATGACCATCATTCGTCCAGAGATACTTAAAGAAAAAACGGAAACGCTGCCAACAAGAATGGCATTACGTACAGCCACTGGGGAGTCGGTCAACGTCCTGGGTGAAACGATTGCCAACTTCCAAATTGGCGATACGAAATTCAGGTATCGCATACTGGTGGCCAACATAGAACAGGACATAATTCTTGGCATGGATATAATGGCAGAATTTGGCTTCAAACTGGACCTTCAAGGAGGTATACTGGTTGTAAATGGCGAAGACATTGTCCTGAACCGTTGTAAAGATATTGTCACACGTGCGTTTTTGGTCAAAGACATAGTTCTCGACGGGAGGAGTGAAACCATTGCATCGGCGACACTCGAGGACAATATTCCTGAAGGCCAAATTGTACTGTTAGAACCAGAAGTAAATAATAGTCTGCATCAAGGAGTACTCTTTGCAAAGACGATCATCCAAGCCAAGCCAAATTTTCCAGTCCGACTGATGAATCTTAATGATTATCCGGTAAAAATAAAAAGAGGAACCACATTGGGACGCTGCTCAGACATCTCTTCGATTGCCCAACGAGCCTGTAGTATGGCTAGCATATCTGGGCAGCCGTCAAAATTATTGGACAAACTTGTTGAGACGGCCTGTGAGGGTTTGACAACCGAACAACGTCGAGCAGTGAGAACGTTAATTGAAAATTATCGAGATATCTTCCAAATCAAAGATGGTACCAAAGGAAGAACCAATGTGGTACGACACCGAATAGACACAGGAGATGCGAAGCCAATTCGTCAAGCACCCAGACGCTTACCGTTAGCAAAAAGAGAAGAAGCGGCCCAAATTATCCGAGATATGGAAAGGGATGGCGTTATCGAACCATCGAAGAGTCCATGGGCTTCTCCAGTGGTGCTGGTAAAGAAGAAGGATGGTAGTACTAGATTCTGCGTAGACTATCGACTCCTCAATAACGTAACGAAGAAAGACAGTTATCCTTTACCCCGGATCGACGATACTTTGGACACGTTGGTTGGTTGCAAAATGTTTTCAACGCTGGATCTCAAAAGTGGTTACTGGCAAGTAGACTTAGAGCCCAAAGACAAAGAAAAGACTGCATTTACAATTGGAACCGGGCTTTGGCAGTTCAACGTTATGCCATTCGGGTTATGCAATGCTCCAGCAACATTTGAGAGGCTTATGGAGAATGTGTTAAGAGGGCTATCGTGGGAAATATGCCTCGTATACCTCGATGACATAATTGTGCTTGGGAAGTCATTTGATGCTCATCTGAAAAACTTAGAAGCTGTATTCCAACGTCTCCGTGAAGCCAAGTTAAAGCTGAACCCGAAGAAATGCAATCTATTCCAGAAGCAAGTCAACTATCTTGGCCATGTTGTTTCGGAAGAAGGAGTATCGGCCGATCCAGAAAAGATAGAAGCCATTAGGAACTGGCCAGTACCAAAGGATAAGCACGAAGTTCGAAGCTTCCTCGGCCTTTGCACTTATTACCGTCGGTTTGTCTCAGGGTTTGCCAAGATCGCCAAGGCACTAACAAGACTTACTGAAGAAGGCAGAGATTTTGTATGGGACGAGGACTGTCAGCATGCGTTTGAGCAACTCAAGCAAACGTTGATTTGTGCTCCGATTTTGGCCTACCCACGTCCTGACGGAAACTTTATTCTGGACACTGATGCAAGCAATGTGGGTATCGGAGGAGTCCTATCTCAAATACAGGACGGAGAGGAAAAAGTTATCGCCTACTTCAGCAAGGTACTGTCAAAACCAGAACGCAACTATTGCGTAACCAGGAGAGAATTGCTGGCAGTGGTTAAATCAATCGAGCATTTCCACAAATACGTCTACGGAAGGAAGTTCTTGTTAAGAACCGATCATGCAGCGTTAACCTGGTTGCTAAGCTTCAAAAATCCAGAGGGGCAAGTGGCGAGGTGGATTGAACGATTGCAGGAATACGATTTTGATGCAGTCCATCGACCAGGAACCAGCCATCGTAATGCAGACGCATTATCAAGAAGACCTTGTCCCAAGGATTGTGCACATTGCCACCGCACCGAAGAAAAGGAGGAGGCTTCTTGTTGTAGAGTCTCGGTAGTAGATGATCGATGCAACGAAGACCAATTTCGAGCTGATCAGGAGTCGGACCAGGATTTGAAGCACTTGCTAGAATGGAAGATGGCAGGAACCAAGCCAACTTGGGAAAGGATTGCTTCGTACACCCAGACTGTAAAATCATATTGGGCGCAATGGGACTCTCTGATATTGGAAAATGGTCTGCTGAAACGTGTGTTAGAAGACGAGGATGGAACAAACAGGAAGCTACAGCTAGTCGTACCAAAAAGGAGGATCCCCGAGATATTAGAGCTGCTGCATGATGGAACATCAGGAGGACACTTGGGAATCCGGAAGACACTAGAGAAGATCCGAAACCGTTTCTATTGGATGAATTGTAAGGAAGACGTTAAAGATTGGTGCAGAAGATGTGTAACTTGTGCTACTGCTAATGGTCCGCATCGTAAAAGAACGGCACCAATGAGGCAGTACAATGTGGGTAGTCCATTCGAAAGGATTGCAATAGACATCGCCGGCCCATTCCCTGATACGGAAAGTGGAAATAAATTTATTCTAGTGGCAATGGACTACTTTAGCAAGTGGGTTGAAGCTTACGCACTGCCCAATCAGGAAGCTATCACGGTTGCTGAAACCCTGGTTAAAGAACTCATCTGCCGATTTGGTGTACCACTCGAACTACATTCTGACCAGGGACGCAATTTTGAATCGGCTGTGTTCCAAAATGTTTGCAAAATACTGGGAGTCCACAAAACCAGAACTACAGCTTTGCACCCACAATCTGATGGAATGGTAGAACGCATGAATAGAACGGTTATAAAGTATCTGTCGAAGTCTGTGGCCGACCACCAACGTAACTGGGATCAACAACTCCATCTATTCCTCTTGGCGTATAGAGCATCAGTCCACGAAACCACTGGTCAAAGCCCAGCCAACGTAATTTTTGGTCGAGAGCTGCGACTACCATGTGACCTGAAATTTGGTTTCAAGCCCAATGAAGAAGTAGTCGGGGAAGACTATGTATCCAACCTTCGGAAGCGAATGAATGAAATCCATAGTGCGGTAAGAGGCAGTATCCACGAAGCTAGTGATCGAATGAAGGAGCGCTATGACATCAAAGCGGACGAAAACGGATACCAACCAGGGGACCTGGTATGGTTATTTAACCCCCAGCGACGACGTGGCTATTCCCCAAAGCTCCAGCGATCATGGGAAGGACCTTACGAAGTGATCAAAAGAATCAACGATGTAATCTATCGCATTAGAAAGAAACCAAGCGGTAAACCGAGAGTGATCCACTTTAACCGACTGGCGCCATTCCTTGGAGACAATCGTCAAGACCGAAATGAACAAAGTGTCCGCATTTGTAACGTCCCCAAAGAGGAAATGACATACGAGGAATTCATGGCCAACCATGGACATGGACATAAGATTCGTCATGGGGTCACAACAGAAATCCAACAAGACTTGTTTGCGGCTCCCCTGGACCATGCACTAGCTCACTGCGTGGCTGAAGACCTGAAGATGGGAAAAGGGATTGCTAGAGTGTTTCGGCAGAAGTTTGGAGGAATCGAGGATCTTCGAAAACAACGGCCACAAATTGGCAAAGCACTATACCACACTGGCAACGGCCGTCCCTTATTTTACCTGGTGACCAAGGAGGCCAGTTATGGAAAGCCGTCTTACCAAACGATGTGGGACGCGTTGAAGAGCCTGCGTGAACGTCTGTTACAAGAGGGCATCAGGAAGCTGAGCATACCGAAGCTAGGATGCGGGTTGGATGGATTGGATTGGCGAATTATAAGAAGCATGATTGAGGAACTATTCCGATATACTGGTATCGATGTTTTGGTATGCTGTTACAATCCACGCGCAACTGAAATGACAAGAAAGTCCGTGCCCTGCTATTTCTTCGAAACATCGCGGTGTAGAAGAGGAACGGAATGTCGTTACCACCACGAGCTTCCGAGAGGTACTGCTCCGGGACGGAACAGCTCTAAGGAGGGGGCAGTGTTACGGCCGTACGCCTATGACTTATTCGAGAGAACTTCGAATTCTAGAAAACCTCTAGAAAAGTTCTAGATTATTCGAGTATAGAAGGTTCGGGTATTTCCAGACATATAAAAGGGGGTCGAGGCTGGACGGAGAGAACAGTCTATTATCGAACTTCGACAAGTGTACATAAATATTGTAAAAGTAAATAGTGCGCGGACATAAATAATCTTTTAGTGTTAGTCAATCGTTATTGTTTATTTGTTACTACGTTATTATTATTATTGGAAATAAATCGTTGTTTTTACGAAATATCGCCTGAATATTTATTTAAACCCCGTAAACGTTACAGTATATTTATTAGGTTATAAGTTATTTAATGCTATCTCGCACACGGCAAGTTGAATTCAATTTTTATTGTTTTGGCTAGCGTATTTTTTTGTAATAAATACCTATTGTAAACGTCTAGAGTTGTTTTTCTTATATTATTGTATTGTATTTTTTTTGCCTGATAATAATAAATAACAATTAGGCGTATATCATTCCTTGGCTGTACGATTAAAATATATGCTTTTATTGTTGAAATATTTCTTTTCTCTTATGAAGTTTATGATATCTGGTTATAATTCACAGTATGAAATTCTCCATAACATTTGCATAAAGTTTAAGATTATAGGTACAATGAACTTTCGCGAAGTTTGCTGTATGCTATTTTTTTTTACATTCACAAAGGACATAAGTGTGGTTTTGTGGTTTTTGTTTTGCGAACGAGAATTGTGACTACGTATGTTCAAATATTACCGTTTCCTATATTAAACACAGTTAGTTGCGAAAGTGTACGTAGGTTGAGTTATTCTTAAACTATACAACAGCAGATTTTTCGACATTTTCAAAAATTTTTGAATTTACGTCATGATGCTTAATACTATGTACCGTCGTCATTATTTTTAGTGGAAGTATGAAATTAAGGTTATGGATAGAAGAAACGGTTCTACCATTACAGTTCTTAAAATTAGTGCATTATGTACAGGTTGTTTAAAGTTTAATAATCTATTGGTACAACTTCAGACCATCAAAACTCGATTTTCTCAGATACAATGACCCATGTTTTTCTTATATTCTGTATCGAACTGTATTAGCTTACCTATATGTATTTGTAACAATTCTTGAGTTATTAAGGTTGTTAAAGAGCTTGGAGAAAATTATAAGATTTTCTTAATAGCAATCTGTGGAAACGACAACAAACGTTTTTACCTAGTATCTGTCAGTATAATCTTTCAAGTCTGGTTGCGATATGTCCATCGAAATCAAAAATAAAAATTATTTAAACTTGAATAATGCTTAGCTTTCTAGAATACAAAAAAAAGTATATCACTGCATTTAAAGTGAGAAAGTTTCTCAATTTGCCGTACTTGCGGAAGTGCCGCCATGTTGAAAATAATTTTATCAAATAGATTTCATTACACTATATGCATATTGCAATTTTGCAGAAAATTATTATTATGAGAAGACCCAATTTTTTTAATAGCTTGTCACAATCAATCATCCTATATCTCCGGAAATGGTTGGATAGATCTTTTCGATGTTCCCGAAATCTAATAGTTCTGAGAACTTATAGTTGGCGTGTTGTTAACTGAGATATCAAGCATGAAAGCATATTTTGTATTAGTATTCGATAGAGACATTTTTCTTTTTTGTCGATTGATCAATCAACTTTTACTATTAAAAGGATATTCGATTAATATTGGATGCACAGTCGATTGCACTTAAAATTTCAGAGTGGCTAGTTCTGGGCTTATCATCATTTTCATCTCGGTTCCTTTGGCCTGTTTATGCCGTGGTTTTCTCCAGGTCTTGTGTAGTATTATATTTTTTATATTGTACCAGCTGAAAAAATGGCGTGTATAATGTTTAAATTACATTGCAAATCTTTGACGCTGCAATCTGAGATAACATTTGCGCAACAATTCCACTTCCGTACTTGCACTTGAAGTTTTGTATAACACTGTGGTCCATGGATTCTATTAGTGGCGTAACCTTGGCGAGACCTGACGCAGGCTCAGATTCTAGTAATTGTCGATGACGAGAACCATTTTAAAATTGTTAGTTCTAATTTTGCCTAGTTTTTCAACATTTTCTGTCACAGCTGAGACGAAATGATAATGGAACGGTCTTTGAACAGTTTGAGTAGGTACTGTAAAAGGTAAACTGGTCACATTTTTCAGAGATTTTGTCATTTTTTGGTTTAGGAATATCGACTGATGCTTCCTGTTTTAAGTATTGGTTTCCAGCTTATAATGAAGTTTGATAAAACTATGGAGTAAGCGAAAATAATTGGGGCAACTTTTTTAGTGATACAATTCTGGGCGACCTTTCCCTTTGAATTGAAAATGAGCGATTGTCTATTCATTATTGTTACTTTCTTCATGATTTTATCAATTCTAATCAAAATTGATGTGTGATTTTTCGTGTGAAGGTCACTTGTAAAGATGCATTATGTAACTGCAACTATACGATTATGTTTCTTATTTCATATGCAACTATTAACAAATAAAAAGTATGATATGTACCAAATGTTAGTCGCGTACATACACATGCATTTCTAATAGCACTCGCAATATTTAACGATATCATATGATACACACACTTTTGTTAGTACATATAAAAAATGTGAACGTGGTGACGTATAGCTTGTATTAAGTAATGTCTTCCCCTTTGAAGCGCTTACCAAACTTTCTTCCGCTCATGCCCGTTCGGTCGTTTTCATAAATGCCCCTTAAGATGTATAGTTGGCTATTGAGAATATCTCGACCGAACGAAAACGACAGAATCGGCGTGCATGGAAGAAATTTTGATATGCTCCTCAAAAGGGAAGACATTACTTAATACACAAACTGTACATATGCATAAATTGTAAATATATTGCATTTTTGCCAATGCAATTCTCTCAACTCTGATAGGTAAGAAATAATTGTAATATATGATAATTCCTTCGCATAATTTATAGGATCACCTCATTATTTAGTGGTTTTCTAGAAGCTTTTTGCGCATAACCATTATTAAAGCGATTATTTATGCAGTTTAAAGTTTTTCATTATAATTTGTTCTAAATCCGTTCGCTTGAATTTAAATCCAGTGGAGAATATAGGGAAATTTACTAACCCACTGGAAAAAACTCTTTAGCTGACATTGCCCACATATCCTATATCTATATTTACATATTGTAATTCAGTAGCAATTAATTTAATACCGCAGTGGTAAATACCCTGTATTTAATACATTTCGAAAACAATAGTGACTTATAGTGACATGTAATGAACAATATTTACATATACGAACATTCATTACAGGCATTCGCAAATGCAATTTGCGAATTATTTTTAGCTAATGCTTCTCCATTGAATCTAAGAAGAACGAATGTACTTAAATACACAAACAGTCAAAGTAACGAAAGTTACTATTTATACGGTACTTGTATTTTTAACAAGAGGATATTTTTTTTTGAAACTTAACTTTTAACAGATTTCTATAATTCTTCCACTTGTCCAGAAAACGACTTGTTGTCTCAAGCTTTTTGGATGATTATTCAAGGAATGTCTTGTCAGCTTTAGCTAACGTACCTTGTATTCTTATCTCATAGATTTCTCTATCTTTACCATGTTGTACTAGTTTTTAGTTCCGATTTTCAGTGATTAAATTTTTAATTTCTTTAGGATAGTTTTATTGTTTCACAAATTGATGGTGCGTACTTTCAAGATATTTAGCACAATTTGTATCGCTTCCACATCCAAGTCTTAAAATCTAGAATAAAACCAACGGAGCTGTCTAACCATATTTTGTAACTTCTTCATTATTTTTACTATTTTGTAACCGATTAGTCGCACCACTACTTTAATAATAATAATACATAATAAATAGTCCATGCTTTAGCATCCCCCAACAGCGTGCATCAATGAGTCATCATTACATCTGCGATTGTAGGTTGACGCAAGATGTTACATTTTCGCAAAATCAAACTTCGAAACGAGGGTTTGAAAATAAGTGTGCTAACCACTACATGATTTAGTTTCAGTTATTCCTTCAATACGAATTGTCTGAAGTAAACCTATTTTCATATTTGGCCTAGCAAAATGACGTAATTCTGTCGATTCCAATGCACCTGTGGAAATCTAAATCGCTTGGGAGCGGGAAAGATACTGCGAATCTGATCTGATCGATAAAAAGACTCTATGCTTTTGGGATGTGTTGATGAGCTAATTTCGGCAGCAAAAGTAGCAATCAGACAAATCGTCCGTTTGTTCACGCCAAATCATAAGACTTGCAAAAGGTATAGCGCTAGCATATGTGAGGAGCCCATTCCTTGTACTGATATTTAATTTTTAGACCAAAATAGTGAAAATATAAATATTGCATATATACATATATATATATATATATATATATATATATATACGTATCAAGGTGACGTCCTGCCATGAAAATAATGCGGTAAAATTGGCATCCGCGGTAAAGTGGCATCCGATATATGGATGCCAACTTGTTTTCTATGAAAAAAAATTTTGATGAACTGTTCTAAGCGTCATTTATGCGTAGAATGAAAACCAGCTGGATGGACATTTTACCGTTATATGCATATTTTTATACACAGTAGTGCCTGAGTATATGGACCAGAGGGCAATCTAGTCGAAATTGTATATACTTGGGCAGAGGTGCTATACAGGGCGCGTACAAGCTGGAACATGTGGAAATTTGTCGGAATTATGAATATGTCGGGGAATAACCGATAGAATTCCTACTGTTATTTCGAAGTTGATGTAATCCAACGTATTTTATTTGCGTAACTATTATAGAAACGCGTATTTGCATCTCAACTTTTATATTTTAAATAAAATGTCTTAATTTTTATTAATGATTCATATTGTCGAGACGGTTCTAAGTTTAGTTTTTTAAATAAATGGTGCCACTAAAATCAACCCGTTTTGAATTGTATATTTTGTAAAAACATTGACAAATGCAAACTATTTTTCGAAAAAGTTTATACATATATAAATTTAGACTTTTAAGTAATTATTTAGGAAAGTATATTATTGCATTACCTGCGTTATTATAAATTTTATAGAACTATAGTGGATGCTCAGAGAACATTTTTTCAAACTTTGTTATCCGGTAACGTAATAGTATATTATGCAATGAGGATTTAATGATAGCTATTAATACACGAGTATGAAAATTATAATACAAGGCGAAGCCGAGTATTGTAATGAATACGAGTGTCTTAATAGCCATTAAATGCGAGTTACATACACTATTTTTTCTACGACCCCATAATATACGTATTTCTTTAATTTTTACTATATTTAAATAGATACAGAGAACTGTCGAGTTTAATTAATTTTTATATCTGCCAGATATGTAGTCACGGCCATATTGAATATTGGAATGTCGCATTCTTATTGGACATAAACTTGTATCGTAATGAAAAATCTATATTCCTATTGGATATAAGTAAATTTGTATCATAATGAAAATCTGTATCGTAATGGACATCATTAAAGTACAGGTTCAGTATATCTAATAATATGTACAATTAAAGTATGGGAGTAGAAAAACATTCTTTTTAAATGGCACGCTATGCTTTCCTTACTTTTATTGCATTGTAAATTAAAAAGTAATGATTGCTTCTCTAGAACTAAATGTTGTAGGAGTAGTACGTTGTAGTAATTGAAAATAGATTTCGACATTTCTAGATATTCAATGCAATTAATTAAAGAAACTCATAATTTCTGATGGCCCAAACTTGGATGCACACTGGTATTTGTAGTGAAAATACTAGACGCCCAGAATTATATTTCTTCGCACAATAGCTTTCTCTTTTACGCCAATAGGTCTTAGATAACTTGTAACTAGTTTAGTTTAGATAGGTATTTTGTTATAGGATAAACATATACTATCCCAATTTTTCAATAAAAATGCCATAAGGGGTAACAAAAACGTAGCAATGTATTTAAAAATTATAAGATATACAGGATGGGGTGCTACATTGGCCTCGGTTGATATACAATAAATGGTAACATATTTAAAATGTTTTTGGAGCATATGTAAGTCCATTGGGAGCACATTCTAAAATTATTTTGAAATATTTAGGGTGCTCCAAAAGGAGACATTAAAGTTATCAAAATTTAAATGGAACACCATGCATATTATTGCATATTTTTGACATGTTATGATGATGATGATGATTCGACATGATTGAATAATTTCAAGCATTAATTTTGTTTAATTTATTCTTGAAAAGTAGGCAGTGGTGCATTAGACGTTGCTTCATATTTATTGGAAACCAGACAAAAATTAACAAATACATATGTCTTATTACATACACATTTTTACCATAAACTTAATACAAAATAAAACAAAGAAACAAATGATTCAAATATCACTCAATGGATGTCCGCTATTTTCAATACATAAATAAATACTTGGTTGAAATGTTTTTATATTGGCAGGTGTTGTTTGTGGCATATATATTGTACCAAATTAATTTTCATACATCTCCACAAAAAGATCTGGACTCATTAGGTCTAGGGAGCTTGCAGGTCAGGTCTGTGAATCACCACGTCCTTTTACCTATTAGGGTATTGCCTATCTAATTAACTCAAAAAAGGAGCACCATCTAGTTGTACCCGCATCTTTTGGCGGATATTCAGAGGCACGTTTTCCAAAAGTACGGGTAAAACTGCTGTAACAAATAAACATGGCATGTTTGTACCACATACGTAGCGGGAGATATTTCGAGCGTTATCGCGTTTGCGATTGACCAACTAGCCGTATGTATGCTAGCAGCCTTGAATTGCGACTTAATATGTAGTCGTATCGTGCATAAACATTCCACGGTATGTTAGCTCGCTCAACCATCCAATGTAGATTAATTTATCCATTGAAAATGACGGTCATCAATTTGAGCGATATTTGAATCATTAATTTCTTTGTTTTCTTTTGTAATATGATTATGGTGACAATTTGTATGTGATAAGACGTGTATTGGTTAAATTTTGTTTGTTTTCGCATAAATATAAAGCAACGTCCAATACGATACTGCCTACTTTTCAATAATAAATTAAACAAAATTAATGCCTGAAATTATTGTCATCATGTCAAAGTTACCTCGATTTAACCAAATTTTGAATACATAATCGCCAATTAAAACACTAAATTGACTTTTACAAGAGAAATACATATGTATTGGGAACTTTAACAACATTTAAAAGAGAAATCATTTAAAAACCAATTACTTATCTTAGATATAGGATGTTTCATTTAAAATAAGAAAGTTATTGAGCATTGATGGTAGCTACAGTTAGAGGTAAGATTTTAACCACCTTTTATAATTCAACATCTTCATTTTAGCATTAGATGTAATGGTTGTGCTAATGAAATAGTACTACTTGAAACACGTAACTTAAATACGTACGCTAGGTACTCATTCTAAATATTGATCTACATTTTCAAAAATTGTCAAATATCTCAGAAACTGTTGAACCTAGATATAGGGAATATCACAGTAACTTGCCTTTATTTAATCTGCGTTATCGAAATATGTAATACTTATGGTATTGCATTTAAATTTCGACAACTTTGATGCGTAAGTTTTTTTGGAACACCCTGTATATTTCAAAATCATTGTAGAACGTGCTCCCAATGGACTTATTTTTTAAAGTTTATAATAATGTTATTTTGCGATAGATAGTTATCTAAAATCTGTATTTGCATGCATTTTAAATAGTCTGCAACTGTCAATTTTTGTAACAAATGCAATAATTCAAAAAAGGCTAATTTTAGAGTTTTAAATTTGTCTCAGCAATACAAATTTATAATCAAAATTAGAATATATAGTTGAAAGAAGGAAGTTGCATTGTAATGGGGAGAAGCAGAAATCTAAAGTTATTCTAAATGGAAAGAACATAGCCCGAAATTATTACTTGAAAATTTAAAATTGCAGTTTTTGTTACTTCTGCTCTATATTTTTTAATCAACAACATACCCTGTTTACAAAATGACGTTTATTGTTTGTCACATCCAGCCGAAGCCAACATAATCGAAATTTAAAATTCAACCGTAGCATACTGTTATAAGAGTAGACGGGGGATTCACCGAACGCGAATGGCTGTTACTTTAGCCGCTGTACTAGTTGATGCCAATATGACCGCTATATGAATCGTTAAATACATTGAAAGTATACTGAAGCTATATATATATATATATATTTATCCAACCGACGTTGCTAGACCCAGCATGTTCATGATACCAAGTCAATCCCAGTGTATAACACAGAAGCGGACATTTAACATACCTTGCTAAGCCCACTAATTATACCGCTTTGCCAGACCCAGTGTATAAAAAATATATATTTTCCCGCCTTTTCATTCCCTGCAATGTTGCCAAGTATATGCGACAAGTGTCTATTATGTTTTCACAGGTTAAATGTAAGCTCGAAGTGTTTTGAGAGAAAGCACAAACCTTTAAAACCTCATGATTTTTGGGGTTTACAAATGGATGTTTATATGGACTAGACTTGAGCTTGAAGTAGTATTTTAAATAATTATGAAGTATTTATAAATACTTAAATGTAATTTGACTTAATTTCGAAATAACACAGTCGTGAAGTATTCATACTGTGGTTTTACATAAGATATGTGTCTACACATATTCAAAATAGCGAAAATTAATAGTTTTGACAATAAATTCTTTTGAAACTAAAAACTATTAGAAATTATTGAAACTGTTAAAAAGTATACTGTCTCCAATAACTGAAGTTTAATCAAAAATTTTGTAGTTACTTAATTCCGTATGGAAGATTAGTACGGAAAAATGATTTAACATAATTTAATTTTGAGCTTTTCTAGCAATAAAACCCTTATCTTGACAACAATATCAAATATAACTGCTCAAACCAAAAGAAATGGATTCGGATAAAAACTTAGATGCACTTAAAGCAATTAGTATGAAGCAGGTAATATTAATTCTTTTTTAGTTTTATTTTATGCATCGCGATTTTAGCAACTTACTATTGACATAAATGTACAGGATGGGCAAATTTCGAAATTTTAATAGGGGATCTCGGTAACTATAAGAGGTATAAAAAAAACGGACCACGCATCCTCGATCTGTTTTTTTCGAGAAAAGGATGATGGTAAAAACCACATTTGGCTATCAGCTTTCGGTTTCGAGTTATCCCTGAAAATTCTATTTTTCCCATTTCTGTGTTATCACGATATCTCGGCTATACAAGCTGATTCATTTTCGGCCCTCACCATGGGGATCTCGCTTATTATTGGAGATAGAGTATAGGTTTAAATTTGGCAAAGTTGCTAAATTTTGTACTTGTTATGAATCCGAAAAGAAAATTGACCTGTGACAATTGACGTTCGTTATTTCTTAAAAAAACGCGAAAACCGCATTTTCTTCTTTTACCTATAGCACCTACATTTGGCCCTTTAGAGAAAAATAAAAACACATTCTCATGGCCACTTTTGAGCCTCTATCCAATGGTGTAATCGAAAATTTTATACGACGTTTCGTTTCTTTTTGACCATCATCAACTATCTAATTTCTTATAGGCGTCATATTGGATTTACACACCATCGGATAGGGTTTTTTTTTCTGATTTTAACCATGTATCACTTGTTGACGAAAGTTTTTGATATTATGCTTAAATTTAAAAAAATAGATTTTTTAGATAAAATAAGGTAGCCATGAAATTTCAATCTGTCAAACATTTCATTTATCGTTTATTAGTAATACGAAAATGTACAACAACGAAGAAAAACGAGATATGTTAAGTATTTTTTATTCTTCGAATCGAAATACAACAATAGCGAGTACAAGATATTTACAAATGTATCCAGAACGACAACAGCCTCATCGTTCCATTTTTCTAGATCTTGATAGAAATTTGGTCGCGTATGGGTCATTTACTAAGCCGCATAATGTTCATGCCAACAGGAATTTTAATGAAAATCGGCAGAATATTTTACAAATGGTAAATTTAAGGCGTGTTTTGCAAAGTTTTACATACTAATCTTGTATTTTCTAGATAAATAATAATCCATCAACTTCTACACGCGAAGTGGCATCAGAATTAAATTTATCCCAGTCTAGAGTTTGGAGAACTTTACATCAAAATAGATTTAAACCATACAAGATCCACGTTAGTCACACTTTACTACCTGGAGATAATTTAAGAAGACTAGAGTACTGTAATTGGTTATTGGGAAGGATAGAAAATGACGAAAATTTTTTAAATAAAATTATCTGGACAGATGAATCAAAATTTACTAATTCTGGAATGTTCAACAGAAATACGGAGCACTATTGGGCAGTAGAAAATCCCCGACAAAACAGGGCAAGGAGACCACAACATCGTTTTGGAATAAACGTTTGGATGGGTATTTTGGGAAATCGTCTCTTAGGACCAGTTATGTATGAAGAAACATTAAACGGAGAAAGATATTTAAACTTTTTACGTACATACGTATCTAACTACCTTGACAACAATATTCCATTAAATCAACTACAACATTTATGGTGGCAACAAGACGGCGCACCAGCACACAACGCGGCAGTTGTTAGTAATTACTTGAATCAAGAGTTTCCAAACCGTTGGATTGGAAATAGAGGAGTTGTCGAATGGCCTGCGAGATCACCTGATTTAAGTCCGCTTGATTATTTTTTATGGGGATATGTTAAAAATAATATTTATAAATTAGATGCCCCACAAAACATTGAACAATTACGAGACAGACTTCAGAATGCCTTCGATGCAGTTCCAAGAAGAACTATACAAAGAGCTGTTCAAAATGCCAGAAGGCGTGCCCAACTGTGCATTAATGAAGATGGCCAGATAATTGAACATTTACTGTAATTGTTTATTGTTTACCTTTTTATGTATGTATTTTTTGTAAAATATCCTATCGATTTTCATTAAAATTCCTGTTGGCATGAACATTATGCGGCTTAGTAAACGACCCATACGCGACCAAATTTCTATCAAGATCTAGAAAAATGGAACGATGAGGCTGTTGTCGTTCTGGATACATTTGTAAATATCTTGTACTCGCTATTGTTGTATTTCGATTCGAAGAATAAAAAATACTTAACATATCTCATTTTTCTTCGTTGTTGTACATTTTCGTATTACTAATAAACGATAAATGAAATGTTTGACAGATTGAAATTTCATGGCTACCTTATTTTATCTAAAAAATCTATTTTTTTTAATTTAAGCATAATATCAAAAACTATCGTCAACATGTGATACATGGTTGAAATCAGAAAAAAAAACCTATCCGATGGTGTGTAAATCCAATATGACGCCTATAAGAAATTAGATAGTTGATGATGGTCAGAAAGAAACGAAACGTCGTATAAAATTTTCGATTACACCATTGGATAGAGGTTCAAAAGTGGCCATGAGAATGTGTTTTTATTTTTTCTCTAAAGGGCCAAATGTAGGTGCTATAGGTAAAAGAAGAAAATGCGGTTTTCGCGTTTTTTTAAGAAATAACGAACGTCAATTGTCACAGGTCAATTTTCTTTTCGGATTCATAACAAGTACAAAATTTAGCAACTTTGCCAAATTTAAACCTATACTCTATCTCCAATAATAAGCGAGATCCCCATGGTGAGGGCCGAAAATGAATCAGCTTGTATATGAACATTGACAAAAATGACTTTTACGTTCTTCAGGCACTTTTTTTAATTAGAGCGCAGTGGAGTTAGATATTTTTTGAAAAAAAAAATCGAAATTCGAGATAGGACATAAAGTTGTATTTTTTTATATGGACTATATCACTCGCATTTCTGTCAACCAATCACACAATTGGAATTCCTTAGCAACAGCCAATGACATTCATTTTATAACGAAAAAATCACGTGTGAATTTTAATAAGTGATAAAATCACTTGTGGTTTTATCAATGCAAATGGAGTACTGTCAAAACGGCTCATTTTCACTCACAATGCTCGCAATTACTACACAAAGCAAATCTTATTGTTTATTTTTTTTTGTTTCCTCTCCTTCTGACTTACCAGCAAAATACATGGCAAAATGAACACAACCTAAGTAAATTACGAAAATATCCGATAACTGCAGAACTTACTAATAGCAAGTACATTGCAACAAATTTTGTTCGTGATATACCTAGTCTTTTTAAATACAACGCGTGACCAAGATTTTTCTTTGATAAAATTGATTTGGATAATTTTATCGGAAAATCTTCGTCACTTGTTATATTACTTATGAAAACATAGTTGACTATGATATCAATCAAAAGAGGATTTTTTTGCCATTTCAATGATATATATCACGTGGGGTCGTTCATTTTCACTGTATTATAGCAAAAAATTGACATTTTCCATTGATTATCATCATTTCAATGCTTTTTGTTAGTAGGTGTGTGTCATTCAACAAACATGAATCTGTCAGTAGGTTTATAAATAGTATCAATAGTTTGAGTTGATTATTTGATTGTTGCTTCACCTTAAAATTATACATTTGCGATGGCTTATGAAAATTACGAGAAGTATGATATGTTGGAATGCTTTATTCTCAATAATAATAATGCTGAAGCTGCATGTGAAACATATTTTAATCGTTACCCGAAAATAAGGCAATCTAATAAATCTATTTTTGGAAGACTGAAAGATAATCTCATTAATTTTGAAACATTCGACAAATCAAGATCGAAGAATTATAATAAGGAAGATACGGAGGAAGTTACGGTCAATGTTATTGGAATGGCAGTAGCAAATCTTTGAATCTCAAGCCATCAACTTGCAGTGAAATTGGGTACATCACGACGACGTGCGTTATCAGTTTTGAAGAAACATAAGTTTGGGCCATATAAAGTGAGGAAACAACAGCAGCTCCTATTGACTGATCCTAAACGACGCTTAGAATTCTGCAATTGGTATCTTCAACAAATTCAGCAGGATCCATCATTTTTTAGAAAAATTATTTGGACGGATGAAGTCTACATTAGCAGTGCGGGAATTTTTAAGCGACACAATGAACATTGGCGGTCTGATGTTAACCCCTACCGTGCCGTCGATAATCAAAATCAGGGACGATTCGGCTTTAGTGTTTAGTGTGCCCTATTTGACAATCGTATTCTGACATACCGAATTTATCAAGAAAAATTAAATGGTCAACGGTATTATACTATCATAAACCAACATGTAGTCGAAGAATTTTTGGAAGAACTAATAATAATAAATGAGATGAGAAATGTATTTTTCCAGCAACGCACCGCCCCATAACACTGGAATCGCTTCAGGATGTTAGAGGATTACCCTACATGATATAAAACACATTTTTTTGTAAAGTGCACGTGTGAATTTTAATCATATGTTTTCCTCATAGTATCATTGTTTAGTCTAGACTTAAGTGTTTCCACTCCCTCAAATATTAATCATGTTACATTTTTATTACCTAAAAAGGGTAAAGTCTTTAGTTCATATTTCAGATAGACATAAACATTATACATATATTCGTCTAGTTTTAAGTTTCACGTTGTTCATATATCTATAAACCCTGATCACTGTACTATATCTTTCAACGTTCTGAATGTTCTTTGTTTGTAGGTTGTAATATCTGTCACCATTATGTATAGTCTACGGTATCCAAATATTTTTATTAGTAACAGACTCAATTTAATTATTAGTATATTTTTTCGTGGGAAACCACCCCTTTAAAACAGGAGTGCTCTGCGTTAAACAGTTAGTCGAATCACAACCAACACTCTAATTCAATCGGTCGCGTTTCAAATATTTAAGTAGTAAGGAACTTAGAAAATAAATAGTTATTAAATTGGAACCTAGTATTTTTTTATCAACCAAACTCGACCCGAGGTGAAGAGGTACGCAACAGGAAAATTTTTGGTGTCAGAAGTGGGATGGTTCATCGTTCGCACCTGTGACGGACTTTCATACCTTCTACCAGATTGCAACGGTACCTGGTGAATTTCCAAAACGTGGATTTCCCAATCCTCAACACAGGAAACAACTTTGTTGTAAGGAAGAACGACGAATTCAACAGTCAGAACTACGGCGACCAGGAAACTTCGTTTCTACCGTAAGTACTGCCGATTTTTACGATTGCGTACACAACACCTTGCTTCATTCTATATCTAATTACATTAAATCCTACAAATCTAATTCTACCAAATAAATCCTAATCCAACTCTACAAAATCATTCCAAATCGAATTTTGCAAAACAATTCTAAATCGAACTCTACAAAATCATTCTAAATCGAATTTTGCAAAATAATTCTAAATCAAACTCTACAAAATCGTTCCAAATCGAATTTTGCAAAACAATTCTAAATCAAACTCTACAAAATCATTCTAAATCGAATTTTGCAAAACAATTCTAAATCAAACTCTACAAAATCATTTTAAATCGAATGTTGCAAAATAATTCTAAATCAAACTCTACAAAATCATTCTAAATCTAAAATTTTGCAAAATTAATCTATATCGAAGTCTATTAAATCTTTCTAAATCCAATTTTACGAAATCGTACAAATTATATAATCTTGTACTTTAATACATAATTATATAAAACAAAGAAAACTTGTTGCATAATGCCTGAAACAATTCCAACACCCACCGACGAAGTTGTGTCAGTCTCGAATTCTGCTAATTCTAATCAATCGAATAATAAACCACAACTGTCATTAGACTTTTTAATCAAATTAATCCCTGAAACATTTGATGGGAATAGATACAAACTACGTAGCTTCATAAAGCAAGTAGATGCCGTGTTTGAATTAGCCTCTGCTTCTCAATTTCAACCGCTATTACTATACGTAAAAAGCAAAATCATAGGCAAGGCACGGGAACAGATTGATATTCATTGCAATTTAACCACATGGGACGAAATCTCGACTCTCCTCCTCAGTCTTTATCAAGATAAGAAATCAACTGATCAATTACTAGAAGAATTAAATAGTATCAAACAAGAATCAACCGAAACTGTGTCCCAATTTTATCAAAAGTTAGAAGACTTACAATCGCGTATTCTTGCTATTATCCATGGTACTGAATCCAATACTCAAAATTTACAGGGTAGGTTGTTAATGATTAACGACATCACATTAAATCGATTTGTCTACCATACACATCCACAAATCTCTCAAATGCTACGTTATCGTGAGTTTAAAACAATAAATGAAGCATTCACGGCTGCATTAGCGGAAGAAAAGGCGTTAAGACTGTCCTATAAAAACTTAAATAATGTTCGTTGCAAAATCTGTGGAAAAAATAACCACACCACTTACAATTGTCATAAAAATAAAGCTAATTCTAATAATTCTAAATCTATAAACCTTGCTCAATCAAATCAAAATTCTTCAACATCATCGAAAAGTTGTAGGTACTGCAAAAAGGTAGGCCATACAATTGATGAATGTCGCAAAAGGCAATATAATAACAATAAAAGAAATGACTCAAATACACGAAATACACATACGAATCAATCAAACCGAAACTCTCAACCTTCTAACAATACACCATCAACATCTAATGTAAACGTAAATTTTCGGGACGTTCATTCACCATCCCATCCGCCAGACCCGGTCAACGAACTACAACATCCCCTAGATCGATTCACAATCTAGACGCGTATACTAATAATGATCTCTCATATGTATTATTTCAATCTAGAGACGCAAAATCCGAAGACAAAATTTTAAAACTCTTGATAGATACCGGTGCGTCTGTTTCACTAATTAAATCCTCAAGTTTGTGCAACACATCATTACTGAACAATCAATCCATAATGCTGACAGGCCTTTCGCCAAACGTACCTGTCTCAACATTAGAGAGACCGAACTCCAACTTCAATTACACAATCGTTATTTCTCTGCTAGATTTCACGTTATTGATGCTGAGACAAATATTCCATTTGATGGTTTACTTGGTGATGATTTTCTAAGAACACAAGCTGCGAATATAAATTATTCTAATTCTTCTATTACACTGAAGTGTTTACCTTTTCCAATACCAATGAGCTATAACACTCCTCAAAAATGTAACACATCTATATCGCTAAATCCTCGTTCAGAGACGATTATACTTGTGAAAGTACATAATCCCCAATGTCTCACAGAAGGTATCATTTCCGCACACACAATAAATGAATCCTTACTTATACCTAATGCTATTGTGAAAATCGAAGATGACAAAGCCATTGTTACTATCATAAACAAAACAAGCGTCAATCAAACAGTAAATATTCCTGAATTAAGCATAGATCCACTTCCAAAAATTGCTAATATCTATAAATTTAGTGGAGTACCTCTAATCCAAATCGATTAGAAATTCTAAAGCAAAATCTCAGATTAAATCATCTAAATTCTGAGGAATTCAATTCTATCTCCGAAATCTGTTGTAAATTCAGCGATATATTTCATTTACCAAACGACCAATTAACTAAAACAACTTCTATGACTCATGAAATTCCTACTACAGACGAAATTCCTATTTATTCTAAAACGTATCGTTATCCAGAAATACACAAAACCGAAGTCAATAAGCAGATTGAAAATATGCTGAAACAAGGCATAATAATCCCATCTACTAGCCCCTGGTCAAGTCCACTTTGGGTAGTACCTAAGAAGCTAGATGCTTCTGGTGAACGCAAATGGCGCATCGTCATTGATTACCGTAAGCTAAATGAGAAAACAATCGGTGATAGATATCCCTTGCCAAACATTGACGATATCCTCGATCAACTAGGGCACTCTCAGTATTTCACAACCCTCGATTTAGCCAGCGGATTTCATCAAATTCCAATGTGTCCCAGGGATAGTCCTAAAACAGCATTTTCAACAAGCAGTGGTCATTTTGAGTTCACAAGAATGCCATTTGGTCTTCGTAATGCCCCTGCAACCTTTCAAAGAATGATGAACTCTGTTCTATTAGGTCTAACTAATAATCAATGTTTCGTATATCTAGATGACGTAGTCATTTATGGATCAACATTAGAAGATCATAATAGAAAACTAACCAATATCTTCAGTCGTTTAAGAGAAAATAAACTAAAACTACAACCTGATAAGTGCGAATTTTTAAAGAAATCATGTGAATATCTTGGACATGTTATTTCTGATGAAGGCGTACAACCAAATCCCAATAAAATCAACTGTATTGAAAATATTTCACAACCTAAATGCGCGAAAGACATTAAGATATTTCTCGGTATGGTTGGGTATTACAGAAAATTTATTAAAAATTTTTCGAGTATTGCAAAACCCCTAACCAATTTACTAAAAATAATACGGAATTCGATTGGACGATCGAACAAGAAGTTGCCTTTCAAACATTAAAGGAAAAATTAATAAGTAAACCTATACTTCAATACCCCGATTTTTCTAAAAGGTTTATTTTAACCACAGATGCCTCTAATGTAGGCATCGGCGCTGTATTATCTCAAGAGAATGATGATAAAGACTTACCAATTGCATATTTTTCTCGAACGTTAAATAATGCAGAACAAAACTATTCAACAACTGATAAAGAACTACTATCTGTTGTAAAATCTATCGAACACTTTCGACCCTATCTTTACGGCAAAACTTTCACAATTTACACTGATCATCGTCCACTCCAATGGCTATTCAATTGTAAAAACCCGACTTCTAGATTACTTAGATGGAGATTACGTCTAAGTGATTACCAATATGAAATCAAATATAAACCTGGCCGTGTTAATTCTAACGCAGATGGTTTATCACGACTTCCCCCAGAAAGACAGATCAACATTTCGTCAAACTGCAAACTTACATATCGCGATTTTATACGATATCACTACGAAAACCAATCAATTAACACATACGAGAATGAAAACTCTCCTTTAGCAAAAATTAGAGAGAGTATTGTTCTTATTTGGTCACAAGATCTTGACGAATCCAATCAATATTCGAACTTTGTTTGTCAACATTTTCATCTAAATGATTTAGATCCTACAATAAACAGTGTTTCTAAATTAGAGAATTCAAATCAAATATTTTATCTTTTACATGCGAACAATTTCCATTTTGACAAACTCGAATACAAAAACATATTTGAATGTTTATTAATATTAAAAAATCATGTTAAAAGTGATAGTTTCGTATTAATCCCGCCAAGGAAACAAAAACACATCAAAATCGAAATGTTATGTGACATGTTAAAATTTATCTTTCCGAATAACAACATCAAAATATACAATACCGAACGAACCACAGTAGAAAATGAAAATGATAAAACACGCATACTTGCAGAAAATCACGACAGCAAATTAGCTGGGCATCATGGTTTCCATAAAACTTATGCTAATATTAAACAAAATTATTTTTGGCCTTCAATGAAGAATGACATCAGAAAATATGTTAAAAATTGTGAATCATGTCAAATTAATAAAACTAATTTTAAACCAACTAAACAGCCCATGGAAATCACCACTACTTCGGAAAAACCATTTGAAAGATTAGCTATTGATATAGTAGGTCCTTTGCCAATAACAGAACTAGGTAATAAATTTATTTTAACAGCACAAGATGACTTAACCAAATATAGCTTTGCAGAACCGATTCCAAATCATGAATCAGTTACTATCGCTAAAGTTCTCACAAAATTCATTACATATTTCGGAATACCTAACACACTTCTATCTGATCAAGGTGCTGATTTTATGTCACAATTAATTAAAGATCTCACCAGTCTATTTAAAACAAAACACATTTCTTCTACCCCTTATCATCCTCAATCGAACGGTGCTCTCGAACGTTCGCATTTAACATTGAAAGATTATTTAAAACACTATATTAACCCAAACCAGTCAGACTGGGACGAATATATACAATTTGCAATGTTTAGCTACAACACTTCCATTCATAAATCAACTAAATTCACCCCATACGAATTACTATTCGGACATAAAGCCTATTTACCTTCTTCTATTATTCAAGAACCAAAATTTCGCTACACTTACGACGACTATGTACGTTCATTAGAACACAAATTAAACACATCTTTCAAAATTGCCCGTGAAAATATCTTAGAAACCAAACACAAATCGAAAGAATATTATGATCGTAAAATTAATCCAGAGAAATTCAATGTAAACGATTTAGTATATATCTATAATAAACAAACCAAACCAAATCTCTCCAAGAAATTGTCCCCAAATTTCAAAGGTCCGTACAAAATCTGTAGGATGTTCCCTAATGGTACAGCGGAATTGCTCATAAAGAAGAAAAAGATCAGATATCATACTAACCTATTGAAACATTGTAATAAAGGAAATTAGATTATATACTGATACTCGTATTCATTAGATATCTTAGCTGTATAATAAGTTAGTTATTTTATATAATTAGTAGTATAATTAATGAAATCATAAATTCTCTTCAGATTCTCATTGAGTTAATTTCATTTTCCAGATGACTCTTTGCCAGACTTTGCTTTCCCTTACACTATTTCCTATGATTATAATTCACGGTAATTTTACCAACACACATTACAACAGCTCAAGCGGTATATTTTATAATAATCTAGGTATCGTCAAAATCTCAAACACAAAACTAACCCTATTGAGTCATATAAACATAAGCTATTTGAACGACGCACGTTCAAGCCTAAAGCACTATTATGACATATCGACAACTTTGTGCGCTACTCATCAAAAGGATCCATCTAAAAATACAATTCCAGGCTTTCATTGCCAGCAAACTCTTAAATTAATCAAAGAACGCATTGATGAAATCGATACGAAATATGAAATTATGACACATATTATTGGTTCGACCATTAGCGACCGCAAGCGTAGAGGTCTACTTGATGGTGCTTCTTACGTATTAAATTGGCTTTTTGGCGTACCAGACGCTGCAGACGCGCAATACTACGTAGATAGTATAAATTCCCTCACTGATAGTAATAAACAAACACAAACGCTATTAAAATCTCAAATTCAAATTATTTCAAGTACAATAAAAAATTTTAACCATTCAATAACTTCTCTTAAAGAAAACGAAGATCAAATGAACGAAAACATTAAATTAATAAACTCATTTTCAGATTCAGTAAGTAAAGAACTTAATCGACTTCAATTAGAAACTACTATAACACAGCATATTACAACATTATTAACGATTTCAAATAGAGTAGCAGATGAACATGACAAATATATTAATACAATTAATTTAGGAAAACACGGTATTCTTTCCCAACGGTTATTACTCCTAAAATCTTATATGATGAATTATCACATTACAAAGGTGAATTAGCATTACCAATGACGCTTAATTATAATTCAGTTCACATTTATTACAAATTATTAGAAATGCAAGTTGTTTCGAATAATAACCTTGTTATTTTTGTTCTAAAAATTCCACTTGTTGACAAATCAATATATAATTTGTATGAATTAATACCTCTTCCTATTAAACATCGTAACGAGTCCATATTTTCATACATTGAACCTCGTCAACCTTACATACTCCTTTCCCAAACCAAAACAACTTATTCCTTACTGCAAGGTTTGACGAAATGCATCAAGTACGCAGATCGGCATTACATCTGCAACGACGTCCACTCCTATAAAAGGACGGACCAGCCTTCGTGTGAAATTGAACTCCTGTCACAACATCTATCGAAAATTCCTAGTAACTGCCAAACTAGAAGGATCAACGCTATCATCGAGACATGGAAATACATCAACAATAACGAATGGTTATACGTTCTACAAAATCCAACAGCCTTGACACTGGTATGCAAAGCGAACCTTGTTGATGACATCACCCTTAGCGGAACCGGACTCATACGGCTCCAGGACACATGTAAAGGATATACCGACACGTTCATACTCGATACTTCAACCACCTTCCAACAAAATATTAGCCACATCATTCCACGAATAAACATCATCGAAGACGACTGTTGCATCTTAACCAAAAGCGACCTTCAACGAAATTCTCCAATCAACCTCACCCCAATTCGCCTCACGAATATCGACCTTAACGAATTAAGGTATGCGAACAAAAAGTTAAACGAATTTAATGACATAATTACCAAACGAATGAAAGAATCGCATGCTACCTATTCTACAAAATGGTACACCATCACTCTATCAGTAATCGGTGCAATCATAGCAGCGATTATTTTCACAAATTGTTGTTACTGGTGCAAATGCACTTGGTTGTTACGTAAACTATGTTGCTTAGGAAGAAGCAGAAACAGTGAAACCCCTTCTATCATCCGAAATTTCGTTAACTGTTCTTTTGGATCTCAGTCGCGACAAGAAATCAACGATCACTCCCGTGATATTGTTACCTACGACACTCGACGAGAAGTCATTCCTCTACGTACAGTTCAGTGTACCGAAGATGATGAAAATTTATACGAAGAAACCCTGGACAGCACAGTTGTGAATCGCACACCAACGCATCCATTCCGTTCACGGAAAAGCACGGTACCACTTTGAAGACGCATTTTCCATGACATCTTCAAACTTAAGGAGGGAGGTGTTAGAGGATTACCCTACATGATATAAAACACATTTTTTTTGTAAAGTGCACGTGTGAATTTTAATCATATGTTTTTCTCATAGTATCATTGTTTAGTCTAGACTTAAGTGTTTCCACTCCCTCAAATATTAATCATGTTACATTTTTATTACCTAAAAAGGGTAAAGTCTTTAGTTCATATTTCAGATAGACATAAACATTATACATATATTCGTCTAGTTTTAAGTTTCACGTTGTTCATATATCTATAAACCCTGATCACTGTACTATATCTTTCAACGTTCTGAATGTTCTTTGTTTGTAGGTTGTAATATCTGTCACCATTATGTATAGTCTACGGTATCCAAATATTTTTATTAGTAACAGACTCAATTTAATTATTAGTATATTTTTTCGTGGGAAACCACCCCTTTAAAACAGGAGTGCTCTGCGTTAAACAGTTAGTCGAATCACAACCAACACTCTAATTCAATCGGTCGCGTTTCAAATATTTAAGTAGTAAGGAACTTAGAAAATAAATAGTTATTAAATTGGAACCTAGTATTTTTTTATCAACCAAACTCGACCCGAGGTGAAGAGGTACGCAACAAGGATTGCTGACTGAAAATGTTGGAGACAACTGGATAGACACCGGCGGACCAGTAATGCGGCCACTACGTTGGCCGGATTTGTCACCCCCGGATTTCTTTTTCTGGGGACATCTCAAAGACCGGTTATATAAACAAACTCATAATAACAATAACGAACTGAGAGATAACTTTATACAGTGTCTTAATTCTATTTCTTGTATTCATATTCACAATGCAATTCGGAGCGTTTTGAGACGGTGTGAATTATGTATTGTTAATAATGGGCGCCAGTTCGAACATCCATTGTAAATAATTTTTAATCATATTTTAATTTATTCTCAACATGAAATTTAAAATATGTGATTCGTCGATCTTCATTTGTTAAATGTTCCAAAATTAATGAGATTTTCTTTTTATTCATTCAAATATAGATTTATTAGATTGCCTTCTTTCCGGGTAACGATTAAAATATGTTTCACATGCAGCTTCAGCATTATTAATATTGTGAATAAAGCATTCCAACATATCATACTTTTCGTAGTTTTCATAAGCCATTGCAAATTTATCATTTTAAGGTGAAGTAACAATCAAATAAACAACTTAAACTATTGATACTATTTATAAACCTACTGACAGATTCATGTTTGTTGAATGACACACCCCTACTAACAGAAAGCTATGAAATGATGAAATCAATGGAAAATGTTAATTTTTTTGCTATAATACAGTGAAAATGAACGAAAAGACCCCACATATTTGAAATGGCAAAAAAATCCTCTTTTTAATGATATCATAGCCAACTATATGTTCCATATAAAAAAATACTACTTTATGTCCTACCTCGAATTTCGAAAATTTTTTCAAAACGCCACTGCATTCTAATCAAATAACTACCTAAAGAACGTAAAAGTCATTTTTGTCAAGTTTCGTAAATAGCTGAGATAACGTGATAAAACGAAAATGGGAAAATTCGAATTTTCACGGATAACTCGAAACCGAAAGCCGATACCCAATTTGGTTTTCACCATCATCCTTTTCTCGAAAAACAGATTGAGGATGTGTGGTTCGCTTTTTGACACCTCGTATAGTTACCGAGATTCCCTATTAAAACGTCGAAATTTGGCCACCCTGTACGTATTTACTGGGCCGTATCTGTATTCATTTTTAACTACAACTACTGGCGACTAGTTATAAATTATAGGTATAATATTTTTCTGTTCCAAATGTAGTACGCTATAAAGTAATTAACTGAATAATAAATTTCTAAAGTTTCAGCATGAAATAAGGAATACATTCCGACAGAATATTCATTCTTTCTATATTCGTAGCGTTAATATGATTTAAATCAAAAAGATAATCGAAAGAAGATTTTTATAACCTAACTTTATTTAAACGAAATTCATCAGCCAACCCGTGAATACATATTATCACACGCTAACGTAAACTCATTCAGGTTTACGAATGCAAAGAGAGGTCATAAATATTATAGATAGTATTGCAATTACAGTGTTGCCGGTTTTCGGGCTTGACGACGTTGGTATAATGTACCAGGATCGACAACGTCGGTAGAAATGCTTGTTTAGATATACAGCTGGCCCTCTGGCAGAAAGCGCCGGAACTAGAGTTGTATATAGGTTGATATTCTACCGCGTTTTGGGTCCCGAACAAAAATTGGGAGGAGTCATTTTTAAACATAACATTGAAAAATAGACCTAAATACACGAAGAACGTTGTCAGACCCGAAAGTGGGTCTGACAACGTCGTCGCGGGTCTGACAACGATTACTACATATAGCGGTTCGGGTCTGTATAAGCGGTTTAACAAATCTATATATATATATATATATATATATATATATATACGTATCAAGGTGACGTCCTGCCATGAAAATAATGCGGTAAAATTGGCATCCGCGGTAAAGTGGCATCCGATATATGGATGCCAACTTGTTTTCTATGAAATAAATTTTTGATGAACTGTTCTAAGCGTCATTTATGCGTAGAATGAAAACCAGCTGGATGGACATTTTACCGTTATATGCATATTTTTATACACAGTAGTGTCTGAGTATATGGACCAGAGGGCAGTCTAGTCGAAGTTATATATACTTGGGCAGAGGTGCTATACAGGGCGCGTACAAGCTGGAACATATGGAAATTTGTCGGAATTATGAACATGTCGGGGAATAACCGATAGAATTCCTACTACTGTTATTTCGAAGTTGATATAATCCAACGTATTTTATTTGCGTAACTATTATAGAAACGCGTATTTGCATCTCAACTTTTATATTTTAAATAAAATGTCCCAATTTTTATTAATGATTCATATTGTCGAGACGGTTCTAAGTTTAGTTTTTTAAATAAATGGTGCCACTAAAATCAACCCGTTTTGAATTGTATATTTTGTAAGAACATTGACAAATGCAAACTATTTTTCGAAAAGTTTATGCTATAAATTTTATAGAACCATACTGGATGTTCAGAGAAAATTTTTTTCAAACTTTGTTATCCGGTAATGTAATGGTATATTATGCAATGAGGATTTAATGATAGCTATTAAGACACGAGTATGAAAATTATAATACAAGGCGAAGCCGAGTATTGTAATGAATACGAGTGTCTTAATAGCCATTAAATGCGAGTTGCATACACTATTTTTTCTACGATCCCATAATATACGTATTTCTTTAATTTTTACTATATTTAAATAGATACAGAGAACTGTCAACTGTCACTTAATTAATTTTTATATCTGCCAGATATGTAGTCACGGCCATATTGAATATTGGAATGTCGCATTCTTATTGGACGTAAACTTGTATCGTAATGAAAAATCTGTATTCCTATTGGATATAAGTAAATTTGTATCATAATGAAAATCTGTATCGTAATGGAGATCATTAAAGTACAGGTTCAGTATATCTAATAATATGTACAATTAAAGTATGGGAGTAAAAAACATTCTTTTTAAATGGCACGCTATGCTTTCCTTACTTTTATTGCATTGTAAATTAAAAGGTAATGATTGCTTCTCTACAACTAAATGTTGTAGGAGTAGTACGTTGTAGTAATTGAAAATAGATTTTGACATTTCTAGATATTCAATGCAATTAATTAAAGAAACTCATAATTTCTAATGGCCCAAACTTGGATGCACACTGGTATTTGTAGTGAAAATACTAGACGTCCAGAATTATATTTCTTCGCACAATAGCTTTCTCTTTTACGCCAATAGGTCTTAGATAACTTGTAACTAGTTTAGTTTAGATAGGTATTTTGTTATAGGATAAACATATACTATCCCAATTTTTCAATAAAAATGCCATAAGGGGTAACAAAACGTAGCAATGTATTTAAAAATTATAAGATATACAGGATGGGGTGCTACATTGGCCTCGGTTGATATACAATAAATGGTAACATATTTAAAATGTTTTTGGAGCATATGTAAGTCCATTGGGAGCACATTCTAAAATTATTTTGAAATATACAGGGTGCTCCAAAAGGAAGTTACACATTAAAGTTATCAAAATTTAAATGGAACACCATGCATATTATGCATATTTTTGACATGTTATGATGATGATGATTCGACATGATTGAATAATTTCAAGCATTAATTTTGTTTAATTTATTTTTGAAAAAGCAGGCAGTGGTGCATTGGACGTTGCTTCATATTTATTGGAAACCAGACAAAAATTAACAAATACATATGTCTTATTACATACACATTTTTACCATAAACTTAATACAAAATAAAGCAAAGAAACAAATGATTCAAATATCACTCGATGGTTGAAATGTTTTTATATTGGCAGGTGTTGTTTGTGGCACATATATTGTACAAAATTAATTTTCATACATCTCCACAAAAAGATCTGGACTCATTAGGTCTGGGGAGCTTGCAGGTCAAGTCTGTGAATCACCACGTCCTTTTACCTATGAGGGTATTGCCTATCCAATTAACTCAAAAAAAGGAGCACCATCTAGTTGTAGTCGCATCTTTTGGCGGATATTCAGAGGTACGTTTTCCAAAAGTACGGGTAAAACTGCTGTAACAAATAAACATGGCATGTTTGTACCACATACGTAGCGGGAGATATTTCGAGCGTTATCGCGTTTGCGATTGGCCAACTAGCCTTATGTATGGTAGCAGCCTTGAGTTGCTACTTAATATGTAGTCGTATCGTGCATAAACATTCCACGGTATGTTAGCTCGCTCAACCATCCAATGTAGATTAATTTATCCCATTGAAAATGACGGACATCAATTTGAGCGATATTTGAATCATTAATTTCTTTGTTTTTTTTTGTAATATGATTATGGTGACTATTTGTATGTGATAAGACGTGTATTGGTTAAATTTTGTTTGTTTTCGCATAAATATGAAGCAACGTCCAATACGCTACTGCCTACTTTTCAATAATAAATTAAACAAAATTAATGCCTGAAATTATTGTCATCATGTCAAAGTTACCTCGATTTAACCAAATTTTTAATACATAATCGCCAATTAAAACACTAAATTGACTTTTACAAGAGAGATACATATGTATTGGGAACTTTAACAACATTTAAAAGAGAAATCATTTAAAAACCAATTACTTATCTTAGATATAGGATGTTTCATTTAAAATAAGAAAGTTATTGAGCATTAATGGTTCCTACAGTTAGAGGTAAGATTTTAACCACCTTGTATAATTTTTGGAAAACATCTTCATTTTAGCATTAGATGTAATGGTTGTGCTAATGAAATAATACTACTTGAACTTAAATACGTACGCTAGGTACTCATTCTAAATATTGATCTACATTTTCAAAAATTGTCAAATATCTCAGAAACTGTTGAACCTAGATATAGGGAATATCACAGTAACTTGCCTTTATTTAATCTGCGTTATCGAAATATGTAATACTTATGGTATTGCATTTAAATTTTGACAACTTTGATGCGTAAGTTTTTTTGGAACACCCTTTATATTTCGAAATCATTTTAGAACGTGCTCCCAATGGACTTACATATACTCCAAAACCAACATAATCGAAATTTAAAATTCAACCGTAGCATAATATATATTTATCCAACCGACGTTACTAGACCCGGCATGTTCATGATACCAAGTCAATCCCAGTGTATAACACAGAAGCGGACATTTAACATACCTTGCTAAGCCCACTAATTATACCGCTTTGCCAGACCCAGTGTATAAAAAATATATATTTTCCCGCCTTTTCATTCCCTGCAATGTTGCCAAGTATATGCGACAAGTGTCTATTATGTTTTCACAGGTTAAATGTAAGCTCGAAGTGTTTTGAGAGAAAGCACAAACCTTTAAAACCTCATGATTTTTGGGGTTTACAAATGGATGTTTATATGGACTAGACTTGAGCTTGAAGTAATATTTTAAATAATTATGAAGTATTTATAAATACTTAAATGTAATTTGACTTAATTTCGAAATAACGCAGTCGTGAAGTATTCATACTGTGGTTTAACATAAGATATGTGTCTACACATATTCAAAATAGCGAAAATTAATAGTTTTGACAATAAATTCTTTTGAAACTAAAAACTATTAGAAATTATTGAAACTGTTAAAAAGTATACTGTCTCCAATAACTGACAAGTTTAATCAAAAATTTTGTAGTTACTTAATTCCGTATGGAAGATTAGTACAGAAAAATGATTTAATATAATTTAATTTCGAGCTTTTCTAGCAATAACACCCTTATCTTGACAACAATATCAAATATAACTGCTCAAACCAAAAGAAATGGATTCGGATAAAAACTGCACTTAAAGCAATTAGTATGAAGCAGGTAATATTAATTCTTTTTTAGTTTTATTTTATGCATCGCGATTTTATCAACTTACTATTGACATAAATGTACAGGATGGGCAAATTTCGAAATTTTAATAGGGGATCTCGGTAACTATAAGAGGTATAAAAAAACGGACCACGCATCCTCGATCTGTTTTTTCGAGAAAAGGATGATGGTGAAAACCAAATTTGGCTATCGGCTTTCGGTTTCGAGTTATCCCTGAAAATTCTATTTTTCCCATTTCTGTGTTATCACGATATCTCGGCTATATATGAAAATTGACAAAAATGACTTTTACGTTCTTCAGGCACTTTTTTTAATTAGAGCGCAGTGGAGTTAGACATTTTTTGAAAAAAAAATCGAAATTCGAGATAGGACATAAAGTTGTATTTTTTTATATGGACTATATCACTCGCATTTCTGTCAACCAATCACACAGTTGGAATTCCTTAGCAACAGCCAATGACATTCATTTTATAGCGAAAAAATCACGTGTGAATTTTAATAAGTGATAAAATCACTTGTGGTTTTATCAATACAAATGGAGTACTGTCAAAACGGCTCATTTTCACTCACAATGCTCGCAATTACTACACAAAGCAAATCTTATTGTTTATTTTTTTTTGTTTCCTCTCCTTCTGAGTTACCAGCAAAATACATGGCAAAATGAACACAACCTAAGTAAATTACGAAAATATCCGATAACTGCAGAACTTACTAATAGCAAACTACATTGCAACAAATTTTGTTCGTGATATAGTCTTTTTAAATACAACGCGTGACCAAGATTTTTCTTTGATAAAATTGATTTGGATAATTTTATCGGAAAATCTTCGTCACTTGTTATATTACTTATGAAAATATAGTTGACTATGATATCAATCAAAAGAGGATTTTTTTGCCATTTCAATGATATATATCACGTGGGGTCTTGTCGTTCATTTTCACTGTATTATAGCAAAAAATTAACATTTTCCATTGATTATCATCATTTCATTGCTTTTTGTTAGTAGGTGTGTGTCATTCAACAAACATGAATCTGTCAGTAGGTTTATAAATAGTATCAATAGTTTGAGTTGATTATTTGATTGTTGCTTCACCTTAAAATTATACATTTGCGATGGCTTATGAAAATTACGAGAAGTATGATATGTTGGAATGCTTTATTCTCAATAATAATAATGCTGAAGCTGCATGTGAAAGATATTTTAATCGTTACCCGGAAATAAGGCAACCTAATAAATCTATTTTTGGAAGACTGAAAGATAATCTCATTAATTTTGAAACATTCGACAAATCAAGATCGAAGAATTATAATAAGGAAGATACGGAGGAAGTTACGGTCAATGTTATTGGAATGGCAGTAGCAAATCTTTCAATCTCAAACCATCAACTTGCAGTGAAATTGGGTACATCACGACGACGTGCGTTATCAGTTTTGAAGAAACATAAGTTTGGGCCATATAAAGTGAGGAAACAACAGCAGCTCCTATTGACTGATCCTGAACGACGCTTAGAATTCTGCAATTGGTATCTTCAACAAATTCAGCAGGATCCATCATTTTTTAGAAAAATTATTTGGACGGATGAAGTCTACATTAGCACTGCGGAAATTTTTAAGCGACACAATGAACATTGGTGGTCTGATGTTAACTCCTACCGTGCCGTCGATATTCAAAATCAGGGACGATTCGGCTTTAGTGTTTAGTGTGCCCTATTTGACAATCGTATTCTGACATACCGAATTTATCAAGAAAAATTAAATGGTCAACGGTATTATACTATCATAAACCAACATGTAGTCGAAGAATTTTTGGAAGAACTAATAATAATAAATGAGATGAGAAATGTATTTTTCCAGCAACGCACCGCCCCATAACACTGGAATCGCTTCAGGATTGCTGACTGAAAATGTTGGAGACAACTGGATAGACACCGGCGGACCAGTAATGTGGCCACTACGTTGGCCGGATTTGTCACCCCGGATTTCTTTTTCTGGGGACATCTCAAAGACCGGTTATATAAACAAACTCATAATAACAATAACGAACTGAGAGAGAACTTTATACAGTGTCTTAATTCTATTTCTTGTATTCATATTCACAATGCACTTCGGAGCGTTTTGAGACGGTGTGAATTATGTATTGTTAATAATGGGCGCCAGTTCGAACATCCATTGTAAATAATTTTTAATCATGTTTTAATTTATTCTCAACATGAAATTTAAAATATGTGATTCGTCGATCTTCATTTGTTAAATGTTCCAAAATTAATGAGATTTTCTTTCATTCATTCAAATATAGATTTATTAGATTGCCTTCTTTCCGGGTAACGATTAAAATATGTTTCACATGCAGCTTCAGCATTATTAATATTGTGAATAAAGCATTCCAACATATCATACTTTTCGTAGTTTTCATAAGCCATTGCAAATTTATCATTTTAAGGTGAAGTAACAATCAAATAAACAACTTAAACTATTGATACTATTTATAAACCTACTGACAGATTCATGTTTGTTGAATGACACACCCCTACTAACAGAAAGCTATGAAATGATGAAATCAATGGAAAATGTTAATTTTTTGCTATAATACAGTGAAAATGAACGAAAAGACCCCACATATTTGAAATGGCAAAAAAATCCTCTTTTTTAATGATATCATAGCCAACTATATGTTCCATATAAAAAAATACTACTTTATGTCCTACCTCGAATTTCGAAAATTTTTTCAAAACGCCACTGCATTCTAATCAAAGAAGTGCCTAAAGAACGTAAAAGTCATTTTTGTCAAGTTTCGTAAATAGCCGAGATAACGTGATAAAACGAAAATGGGAAAATTCGAATTTTCACGGATAACTCGAAACCGAAAGCCGATACCAAATTTGGTTTTCACCATCATCCTTTTCTCGAAAAAACAGATTGAGGATGTGTAGTTCGCTTTTTGACACCTCGTATAGTTACCGAGATTCCCTATTAAAACGTCGAAATTTGGCCACCCTGTACGTATTTACTGGGCCGTATCTGTATTCATTTTTAACTACAACTACTGCCGACTAGTTATAAATTATAGGTATAATATTTTTCTGTTCCAAATGTACTACGCTATAAAGTAATTAACTGAATAATAAATTTCTAAACTTTCAGCATGAAATAAGGAATACATTCCGACAGAATATTCATTCTTTCTATATTCGTAGCGTTAATATGATTTAAATCAAAAAGATAATCGAAAGAAGATTTTTATAACTTAACTTTATTTAAACGAAATTCATCAGCCAACCCGTGAATACATATTATCACACGCTAACGTAAACTCATTCAGGTTTACGAATGCAAAGAGAGGTCATAAATATTATAGATAGTATTGCAATTACAGTGTTGCCGGTTTTCGGGCTTGACGACGTTGGTATAATGTACCAGGATTGACAACGTCGGTAGAAATGCTTGTTTAGATATACAGCTGGCCCTCTGGCAGAAAGCGCCGGAACTAGAGTTGTATATAGGTTGATATTCTACCGCGTTTTGGGTCCCGAACAAAAAATTGGGAGGAGTCATTTTTAAACATAACATTGAAAAATAGACCTAAATACACGAAGAACGTTGTCAGACCCGAAAGTGGGTCTGACAACGTCGTCGCGGGTCTAACAACGATTACTACATATAGCGGTTCGGGTCTGTATAAGCGGTTTAACAAATCTATATATATATATAATTGTCGTAGGGTAATGAATTCTCCACATACATTCATAACAGAAGCTATTGGGATTATTTGTACACGCGCGGGCATTATGAAATAAAAAGCCCTTCAGTTGGCCATAAGCTAACTTAAATTGAATCTACCGAGTCGTGCGTAGTTTTTTATATACTAAGACACATTAGGAATCTACAAATTCCTAATTTCATTGGCTTCAGAGCACAAATGGGCGTGGTGTAAATGCAGTAACGTAGGAAACAGGCAAGGACATGTTTAAATATGTTCACTCAATGCTTGGCACTAGAATATATTGAAATTCTGTGAAATTTACTAATGTACTTTTTGAAAGAGCTGTATACAAAATTTTTTCGAACTCCTGATGTGATGGAGCAAATTTAAAATTAGTTTTGGAATCATCATGAAAAACGACATAATCTACACCTAGTTGTAAATGAGGAAAAAAGTTGTGATAGTGTTTGTAGTATGTTTGCGGTTAAGAAATTATAATCATTCGTAATTTGTAATTTCGGTATAAACAAATTATGTTTTGGTATAAATACGCCCACACTGACAAATCTATAATTGACTTTGAAAAGTATTTAGTTTTTATTTAAGTTTAATCACGTCTACTTGACTGCACTTATTTTTTTAATGTCTAGTCAAGTTAATTAGCATTTTCTAAATTTACGTAAACATTACATAAAAACAAACTTTTCTGTATACTCGTATACTTCTTGGAAGTTGTAGATAAAACTAGTTGCAAGGGTATAAAAACATATTTATTTATCAAGCAAGTAATTGCTAGTATGCACCTATGATCTATCGTGTTTAATGAATTGTATCAATATCTTTTTATGTGCAAACTGCAACGAAATAACATATACAAGTATTTAACTGGTATATGGCAGTTCAATAAAAACGTATATATTAGTACAATGCTGCAGGTAACGAGAAAGCAGGCGAGGCTGGTAGAGGCAACTTGACGGGTTAGTTAGTCTGACGCGTCCTTTTGGCGATTTTTAATTGTCGGAAAAATGACACTTTTCATGCATGCCATGAAAAGTATCTTTTCTCCCACATAAAATATGCTATTTTTTCTTCAAACGTCGGCAAATTTATGCAAGAATATCTATTTTTAATTGAAGATAAGCGGGTTTGGTAGGATGTTTGGACGTTTACACCGATGATTAGGTACGAGCTATTTCTATGGTAAGTTTTAGTTACTTATGTAGGATGTTCGAAATGTCTGCTACCCTAACCAATTTTCTTATTATAGCTGAAATATGTAGGTGTTTTAACTGTTGGAGTCTATTTGTAAACGTATATCCGCTTAATACATTATATAAGAAACAATCTACCTAAATAACTTCTAAAGATAATTTAATTTTTTTGAAAATTGCTGCAATCCGGTGTAATAAAGAAGCTGGTACGTTAAGATTACATATGTATACATACATAATGCAAATCCCAAATGCTGTACTAGAATTGCATTTTCACAAGAAATTACTTAATTAAATTTATCGCATCTCTATCTAAATAGATGGCATAGCTGCAGATACGAATGGATGATCTAAATGTTTTCTAAAATGAACATATTCTCGGTCGTCCAATCACTCTTAGCAAATTGAGCTACCTTATTTTTTACGCTGACCTCTATTTTCTACGCTTGTGTCGTTATCTATGTGCGGTCAATTACTTATTATATTTTCGCAATGTGGCTAATTTTATAACTGTAAAATCGCAGAAAAAAAAAATAATTTGACAACTAAGGTTATATTAATAACGGTAACATAGTGGAATTAAACTCCACAATAAACTAAGGAATTTTTAATTCTGAAAACGGGTCATAAAAAAGTTATTTGCGTGTGAATTAATTTTTTTGTCGGTGATTATTAAAATCAAATGAGAAATAAATAGCTGGGTTTATCCATGAAGAATTTAAAAATTACCTTTCCGTTAAATGTACAATTTTGAGGACGATGATTTTCTTATTACTTTTTACATGTGAGTAGGTTGCTTGAAACCGGTATCTTCATTAACAAAACTAAAAGCATGTTTAAAAAAAATCACTTACACGTAGGACACCAATTACTGAACTATTAGTAGGTTAATTCACTTATGAGTTGTAGTACCACATATTAGAGATAAAAAAAAGATTGTCGCTAGACGTCGTGATCGTTTATTTTCTGAGAATATTTATTTACTTAGGCAGGTGCACATGATTCAGTAGTAAGGTTAATAATTATTCATATTAATATATATTATATGTATATATAATATTAATTTCTATTAGGGAAGACCAATTTACAGTATATTTTGCATATTAGGTGCAGTACACAATACTATTGCCATCCAACTTATATATGATTGTTTTAACGACAGCTCTGCCTTAACTTATTTATGTTGAGAACATACAAATCATTTTAAATACTACCTTTTTTTTCTTTGATTTTTATTAACCTTTATTTATCGGCAATCATTTAGCATTGCAGTTAATGAAACAAACACAACTTATCAATATTACTTTTCAGTGGTGTTGTTACGTGTTACTTTGCTGTAAAGTAAAATTTTATGATTATATATAAAAAAACAAGACTATTTCAAAATAAACTTATTTTCACGTAACATTGGTTTAATGGTTTTGCATATGTCCCTTAATTGGCATTTTTACACTGCCAGTTATAAGCTGGGAAACAAACGTTTGAAGAGAATGATATTTAAAAATGTTAAAAGCTTAAAATTTACTTCTCAGTTAGTAAACAAACCTGCACTGTGTTCTAAATATGAATTTTCTATTCTTATAAGAAAGAAATTATATAGTGCAATAACAGTTCTATGGGCGCTCTCTTATACCCATACATAGTAAAATAAAAAAAAACATTAGAGAGATTTCTTAGAATACTGGAGTCGGCACATAATTGTGTATTCCCGGAATAATTATTTTGACATGTAATTCTTCAACTACAAGTGCTGCAATTGTAATATAGTATTTTAGTTTACTTGTGTTATTTAAGACAGTTAGACGTGTTTGTTAGTATGCATTTGTTGCGAAAATGGTTAAAAGGAAACATAAGTGTAGAAAAGCGAATATGAATTGTCAGTGTAGAACAGCGAATATGAATTGTCGCATATCATAAGCGAGGGGATTCGATAGGAAACATCGCTAACACAATGAATTTATTTATAAAGAGAGTGTCCAGTACTATAAAAAATATAAAAATACATGAGAAAACGGAGACGGCAACAGCAAAGAAAGTCGAGGGCAACAGCTTTTACAGAAGATTTTAAAACGAAATAGATGATTAACGACATCAGAAGTTTTATTGGTATTCAATATAGGTCGACAATCTACAGTATCAATAATCACAGTCACATGGCAACATAGAGCAGTAGGCCTATGGGACCAGTTACAGCGAGGAAATCGTTGTTGGGATCACAAAATTGTCCAAAACGATTACAGTGGATTAGAACTCATAGATATTGGGTATTGTTTCATGTACACGTAAGTTGAAATATGAAGTATTAGGATTCAAACGTGGAATATTTTCGCGTTAGAAAAATTGATGCCGCAATGTATACTATTGTGAAAGATAGCGATGGTTCTGTAATGATTTGAGGTTGTTTTGCAATGAGTGGTGTTGATGACCTAACGAGAGTCTGTTTCATTTTGAAAAAGAAGACTATAAGAACATGCTGTAAGGGACGCAGTTCCATCTAGATCGCAAAAGAATTCGTTATAATACAACATAACAGTTAGGTATGTAAATGGTATTTACAAGAACTGCAAGAACACTGGAAGATCGTGGACGTTTAAAAAATTTGGTCTGCAGCTACCTGTCTAAATTTGACTTAATTGAGTTTGTAGGTTCATATACATAATAAATGTTGTTTAGTGAAATCAATTTATTTCAGAACACGAACATACATACGTGTTTTCGTGTAAAACTTCCAGAATAGAATAAATTTGTTAGTTAACTTAAACTATTGAAATCAAATTATCTATATATATTTATTTTAAAACTAATTTTAGTTCTGTTCTTTTTAACTCTATATGATTACGGCAGATTCCTTTCACGATATACTAAGATTTACAAACACAATTGTGCCGCCTATGCTTAGAATGCGTAAACAAGACAGTTTCGTGGTTCTGGGTTGATAGCCCCAGTGGTTAGGCGGCTCACTATCGTTGTGGCGGAACGATAGGAGCCGGGTTTCAATTCTTCGGAGAGACATTTTTTGGAGAATTGAAATTCGGGATCGACTACCATTCGCTGTAGGGAACAAAATAATTTTTAATAAATACTTTTTGAATCATCTTTTTCTCCTAAACTGAAATTTAATATTTTTCCATAATAGCTAGATTTAGCATAAAATCAGTTCATACTAAGAGGAAAAATTGCAAGCTAAAGAACACCCTGAAACGTGTTTTATACATTCGATATACCTAACATGCTTCAGAAACTCTCATTATGCCATGTTTTAGTAATATATTTAATTTTATATTTATTGTATTCTGAGATAACATGGTTCTAACCTGAAACAGGTATTCGCTGATTATGAAACCCTAATATACGACTAATTACAATAACTATTGGATAGCCTGTCTACACGTTCACAACATCTTATTGTTACCAAAATTTAAATATTTTCAATATAGGTAGATGAAGATCATGTGAACTAGGAACTACTGATTACACATACTAACAAACTCTCACACAAATGGAATTCTAGTAGAACTAGAAACTAAGTATAAAAAGCTTTTATATAGTTTGAAGTTGACTCTGTCCGCGAACGTATCCTAAATAAGGTAAAATGGTAAATTTTCACAATCAAGATAACGATTTTTTTGGGGAGTAATAAAATGTTGAAATGTAAAAACGATTTCATAAAACTGATGTTATGGCAAAGTGACCACAATTAAACTTTACATAAAACTGTATCATGAACGTCCATCTAGTATCATTGTTTGGTAAAAGCAGATATCCAGTTTACTTGTTGCACAATGAATTGCGATAAGAAATGTTCTGAATGTTTGGTTGGCATGTGGGGTACTGCAGTGAAAAAATAATGAGATGATGATAGATAAAACGACGCTTAATGGAAGTAGATTTACTGTTACCATTTTGTACCATTTTTTTTTATACAAGTGCACATAATTATATATATACTACATAAAAAATAACATATGTACCTATATGCAGGTATGTACGTTGGTTATTAAAGTAACCCATTCGAAATTCAATAACAGTTTAGTACTGAAATCTACTTGTCGAACTCGTTGGAATTCCCACAAATTCTTGCTCATTTAGGTATTTATGGTTTAACTTTATCTATTTTTAAATAATCACTGCTATCATAAGATGTTATTAACTTTCTATTGCATAACTTTGTCACAACTTATAAATTAGGCTAAATTTAGTCAACAAGCAAACGCTAATTGTTTTGTGTATTAGATACATCTGCTTACATGTACCACATCGTTATATGGTCATTTAAATTCTCTATTTAGGCATGTTTTCCTTAATGGTATAAAATTGCTTTGTTGCAAGAACGACACGAAATTTTGCCTGTGTGGTGAAGTGATAAATAACATAATAAGTAGTTATCAGTGTAAATTAAATTTGCTGTTACTTCGTAGTTTACATAAATTCCTGGACAGTTTTTTCGGAGGCAACAAGAAGAGAGTGATCAATAAAAATATAACAGCGCTTACTACCTAACGCACTAGTTATCTAAATTATGTAATGGTAATAAACAAGGACGACATTCAGTGTATGATTCAAAAATATTTGTTATAGAATGTCTATAAAGTTCAAAATAGAAACCTTAAGGTTTATAATCTAAGTTACTATCAATTTAGACCAATTTAGACCTTGCAAAGAATATAAACATGATATATTTTATGTTTGAATGAAATTTATATATATATATTCTTTTATTTCTTATAAATGTTAATTAAACCGATTGTGTAAACAAATTTGTTTTCTATTTTTAAATTGAGCGTTATTGATGGCAAATACATATATCAGATATTTTACGTTCGAATCGGAAATTACTTTAAAAAAAAAGGAAAACATGACGTTGGTTTTATATTTGCATTATTTTTGTTGGAGTAATGCGCAGACTAAACGTCAATTTGTCTGTAGTAACTACAAAAGTACTAATGGCTTACGTAAGAAGTATATTCCTTTATAGCGTTTAGTTGTATAATTGAGTTGTGCGTTAAGTCATAAGAAGGTTTTTTTAGAAAAGAAAACAGCAATAATAAGACAAACAACAACAAAAAAGTAATGATTGTCGTCATAAGGATAACGCAAAGAAGAAGTTACTGTAGTTACTATCATACATTGCATTAACGCAGCATTACGCATTGCTGGATAAGATATAGGAAAATGCCCTTGCGTATTATCGGTTGATATTTTATCGGCAAGTTAGATGTGACGGATACTAAATGTATGTGAAATATTAGCTTTCAGAGGTGGCCATGCTTAAAGAAAAAAATGAATAAAATTTACAATTTATACCTTTTTCGAATTTCGCACTCTACATAGACTCCAAAAATTAACAAATATATAGGGGGTTCCATTAAAAAATATCTAACTGAAATAAAATACAGAATAACATGTACATGGTGTCTCTCTAGTGCGTCCTAGTACCACATCTCCTTTTGTAGATGTTTTTTTCTGAAAAACAATTACTGACAAGTTACGGACATTATTAACGAATTTTTTTGCAAATTCATCCCTACGACTAAACTTTACCATTTTAAGCAAATTAATATTTAAGACAGCTATGTATTTTCGTAGCAAGTTCTGATAATATAATTAGAGAGCTCTGCAAAAAACTTTAATAATCTATTCTTAAACACAACTATTTGTTAGTAAAATAAAATCAAAATCGCAACTTTAAAGATAACACAAAAATAGATATAGAACTTCTAAAAAGCCCTTACATTACGCAAAAATTACCGATAATTATAAATAACTTGAAAACTGTTAGAGATAGGTACAGTACAATTTCTTTTAACCGGCTTCCAACCGGCCGCCACTTTATCCGGCTGGTTTGCGGAATGCCCAACTCAGAGACAAGTCTCAACTTGCGCATCCACACTAATATGTAATACCTACAGTTCTATACACTTATGTATTTGAGACGGCTTGTTGACGAGTGTACGTTAAAGGAGAGAACGCACTAGGCGTGCGCGGTCCAGGCGCATCGCGGACCATGCTGCTCTCGCTCCAGATTGCTAGAAATTCTTTCAATGTTTTTAACGGTGTAGGTACCCACTAGACATTCACGAGCTGGGCTCGTTCACATTGCGGTCTCGCTGCAAACTTTTTAGAGAATCTCGGAAGAACGCGATGCGACCGAGCACGGCCCGCGAACGTCTAGTGCGTATGGATCTGTCAATCTCGCACCGTTCTAACTTTACGAATCGTTTAGAATCGTGGCAAATCGGCTACACTCGTGATCTTAGGAAAGAAACCTATGTAATAAAAATACCGCCCCCATCGAGCTCATTTTGATAACTGAAAAGCTAATAACAACACGATGAGTGTGGAGAGACCAGTCCGCGATCGCCTAATGCGCCTGATTTTGTTCAAGATTGCGATCAACTGGGCATGAAACGGTCCGCGATGCGCCTGGACCGCGCACGCGTAGTGCGTTCTCTCCTTAGTGTTGTTGTGTGACACAGTGACTCAACAACTAGTGTCACTGTGATCTCTGTATTTTGCTGTATCTGAATTTTGTATTACTGTACTGTATTTTGTACAGTGAAGTACTTACAAAAAAGTACTTATCGTACTGTTGATGATTTTGCACGCATAATTTGAAGAAAAGGCTGAGTTTGCAGCCAGTGATGGGTGGTTAACAAGATGGAAGAAGAGACATGGAGTCAGTGTTGTACACATTTCTGGAGAAATATGTCAGCAGATGCTCCTGCAGCAAATTACTTTGTGACCAAACTAGAAAAGATTATAAGTACGAATAAACTCCTTCCAGAACAAGTTTACAGCGTAGACGAAACTGGGCTAAATTTCAAGCTCCTGCCACAACATTCTCTGTTGGTAATGCAAGTTTAGCTCCAGGGTTCAAACTCAACAAAGAATGAATTACAGTCTCCATATGTTCAAATGCTTCGGGCACTCACAAGCTGACGCTTTTAGAGATTGGCATATTGTGAGAAACCACGTGCATTCAAGAACGTAAATGTATCTTCACTTCCAGTTTTTTATCGTGCCCAGAAGTCAGCCTGGATGAATTCTTACATCTTCAAGGATTGGTTATTATAGGTTATTATTATTAATTATAGGACCAGACAAAGCAATTTTAGTCTTAGACAATGCTGGCACATAGCCAACCGAACTTCAAAGTGAAGTAGCCCCTGAAATAAAATTGCTATTCCTTCCAGCTAACGTGACAAGCTTCATTCGACCAATGAACCAGGTTGTAATTGAGTGCTTGAACGGGCGATATCGGCGCAAACTGCTCTCTGAGATTTTAGGAAGGATGGAAACTGAAGAAATAGATCTTGTATCAGCTGTGAAGTCCATCAACATAAAGGATGTAATTTACATGACTGCAAAAGCATATGAAGAAATTACTAGCTGAATATTCATTAAATCTTGGCGAAAGGCTTGGCTAGATATTGAAAAAGAGGTCAGCACCACACTTGACAACGAACTACCTCATTCCCATCTAGTAAGTGAACAAGATGACAAGATAGCACTACTGAATGATTTAATGGAATTGGTACCAACTTCCACTGATGACGAAATTGTACAGCAGACGACAGGTGATGACGAGTTAGAGAGCGATTTATAGAATGATGATCAAATTATACAAGCAGTTGTGGAAACGGAGACACTGGAGAACAGCGTTGCAGAAGAATCAGTTACGAGGAGAGGGAAAAAGTTCTTCAGTTGGCAGCGACATACATTGAACAAGAGGGCAAATCTACTGCTGTTGATGTGATGTTCATAAAAAAGTGGAGATACTTTGCCTTCAAGAACAATTGAGAAAAAGACACAGAAAAAGATAACAGACTTCTTTTAGGCCTGTATATGTATTCAAAAACTTGTTTATCTGCTGTACTGTCAAACTCTTTCATTTCCATTATCCACTGTAAATTATATTTTATTTTATGTGCTGTAATGCATTTTAATATATATTTTTAATGTGTAATGTATATATTTATGTATGTACACTAATTTTGACCCGTATTTGCCTATAGATATGGTTACAATCGTCATTTACATATTAGTCAGATTAACCGGCCAGGGATCCGGTCCCGTAGTGACCGGTTAAGAGAGCTTGTACGGTATTGGGAAATTTAAACAAGTCGACATGAAATCTAGAGAGGAATCCAAAATTGACGAAATATATAGGATATTCTATTTAAAACAACAACGTTGTAGTTTGTTCAGTGAAAATGGAACACTCTGTATAAGTGAAATTAATTTTAAAACATGTGCCATATCAATTGAAGTAAATTCTCTGTAATTGTTTTTCAGAAAAAATATCTACAAAAAAAGATATGGCCTTTGGACGTATTAGAGAGACACCCTGTACAATTGCAAACAAAAATTGCCCTGTAAACAATTTTTCAAAATATAATGGTTTGAGAGATAACGAATATATTCCACAATTTATATACACACTGTATATACAGTATATACGCAATGTAGCGGATAAATGCAATAAAAAAATGGCGAGTTTTTCAAAAATTACTGGAAGTCGTCGATTTTTATTTTTAGTTTATTTTTAATTTAGAGTTTGTTTTACGTGAGACTGAGATATATAGGGTGAATCAAAATATTTTTCATCTTCGTTATGTTTTTTAATGTAACCTTTATTCCCCCATTTTTTATTATAGAATTTGAAAGGGCAGATCTTTTTACATACGACAAGGTAAATATGGGTGTTGGTTATATGTATAAGGAAATTTTTGGAGAAAAATTATCGCAAAAGTTAAAAATGAAAATATTGATATAAATTAAATGCTGTGAGCATTGTTAAAAATCGGACAATAGCTAAAGCGATTAAGAAATTAGTGTTTCAGTTAAAATAAACGAGTTTTAGTCGTTTGACAGTGTGCAACTTTGACTTGAATTTCTAAATATGCAGTTTAGTAGAGTAAGGATGTTTAGTATGAAATAAAAAACTTAAAGTTTTGTTAATAATAATAAAAAATTCTTTTAATTAGTAAACAATTATTAAAGGTTACTTTTATTTTTTTAATACATTACATAATTTGTTTACTTTTTGTAACTGAACATTTTCAAAATTGTAGTTTAGTAAAAGTATATTAATTAAACTTGCGTTATATTACATCAAACCTATAGCGCAGACAAAACAGAACGCTCCGTATCTAGCAAAATATTTTTCGACTTTAGAAGATTTGATTTTAAATATCGTTTATTAAGAACATTTTGCTGTCAAATTAATATAAAAGCCACAATCAGTCTATACCACGAAGATGTCACACCTTGTTTATGCATAAACTTTATTAAATACATCGAACATATGTATAACATTGAACGTTCGATTGTTTTCCTAATTCCAACTAATACTTGTAAATAAACAATTAAGTGTGTTGTAAATTTTATATATCATATTTATTGGAAATCTTGTATTAAGTCAGATATTTTCTCAATTCATAGAACTACAAATTTGTGTCAACTACAAAGAAATAGTAGTAAGTACACCACTATTGCTACACCCGCTGTAAATGTTTGTTACATTCTTATTTTCGAATATAATTAACTTAGAAAGGTATTGGAACACTATTATGCCGAAACGTTTATGTTTGCAGCTGGAGCTCAATACAGGATTTTACACTTTTTATATAAATTGACGTCCTTATTTGTTTACTTGTTTGTAGGATTGAAGTGTATAAATGTTTAGCGATAAACATTTGATATTTTCTAAATTTTGGATACAGCAGTTTTAGATTTCATGCAAAACTTGTTTGGACGGTAATGAAATTATTTTCTTACGAATCTTGTGACGTACATATTTAGTTGCGGTAGTCTAGTTTGAATTAAGTTTGTTTGTAAAAACGTATGAATATAATTTGCGAATTATATAATAAACAACTTCTTTTGTAGATTGAAATCTTGTAGTATGAATTTAATAAGTATGTTTTGTTCATGTATCTTCTATCCTCATTTTTTTATGTGATTTTAATCACACTTGTATTTAAAAATTTATCGGAAAACTGTGTTAGAAGATGTATATGTTGTTTACACTGTTTGATTGTTTAATTAGATATATTTTAGTGAGTCGTTGTTAGCAACAATGCAATCTATAAAGACGGGATGGAAACTATTTGTAAATGTTGTACCTGCCATACAAAGAATAATAAACTTCAAAGCTTAGTACTGATTCTCTGTATATCATACTTTATTTTCAAACTACATAATTCTCAAGGTTGAAGTTTAGTGTGTACTAATCTTTGTTGGATTTTGTATTCGATCATAATGGTAAAACCGTCTGTGTATCTTTTATTTTAAGCGGGTAATTATTCAATTGTTATGCAATTGTATATACTACGATCTGTGTACGTGATTTAATAAAATGGTTACGCCTAATTGTATGTGCACCTAGAGAATGACTTCAGCAAACGCTGTCGAGATGGTAATGCGTACGTTTGTTAGCCAATCCTATTTATAACGCTATCTACGGTTGAAATGAGTGGAGCAACTGCAATGAATTATTAGTTTAGTGTAACCATTACCGATAATATTTAACGAGTATAAATTAATGAAAATGCTTGTGGTGTAAATGCTGATTTTAGCTTTACTAATTCCAGTGAGTAGTAGGTTTGTTCTTGTATGTCCAATATAATAATGTTGTCATTTATACAGGTTGACTGGTAATGAAATGGTCATACATTACAGCGTGTTGGTAAAGATCATTTACAGTAGATATAGTCCAATTTGCCTTATGCAAAAGTTATCCGTTTTCGAGATATTGTGTTTTCTTTTTGTTTTTTTCGTCCTTTTTCTCAATTTTTCAGTTTGTTTGGCTAGAGGACATCTCAACAACATTATTTATCGGTGACAATTACGTTAAATACTTGGAAAAATTAAAACGAAAAAAAGTAAAACTTTCGCTTTTCATGAAACTGTAACACAGTTTTTATCGCGAAAACATTGGCACCAAATATATGTTTATGATTTATGTTCCAAGAAACATATGAATTTTCTATTGTCTATATTGTTTTTCTGAATTTTTATTATTATAAATTCACAAAATTTAATTGGTGGTATGTTGTCTCCTAGTGTTGTTCTTGCAATTGAAACGAGTATGGTTGCATTTTATGTTATTTTAAAATTCGAAGAATGGAACTTTCTGACAGTCCGAGATCAACTGTGGTTCCAGCAACTGAACTTGGTACTCACTAAGTGAGATTTGGTGAAACTGCAAAACAACAACAAAAAAACAGATATCGGGCTAATTTCCGTAGTTGGAATTGCAATAATCTCTAACAACTCAAAAACTAATAAAGATAGACATACCAAACCTTAATACTGATCGATGTAGAATTTCTTGGTTAATTAAGTGCTAAAATAAAAAGGATTTTTAATATTTTGAAGATATCTGAATTGGTTGGTAATTTTTATACAGCCCGTATAAATTTTGTTGAGTGTTATGACAGTCCCCAACATCTGTGACCTTTTACTTTCTGTTGAAGAAATTTGGTCCTTTATGGTTTAGAGCAATCGACAAAATTAATTTTTCTTTAAGATGGTGTAAAATGGTAAATATCTTAGAAAATTACATTTAAGGATAGGGTATCCTAACAGAAAATATTCCACCGTTCACTTACTTCCGGAGTAACTGAATGTCAGATTTAGTTGAAAATATTTTAAAACAATACAATTACGACTGCAAATGTGAATTTCAAAATTTTAGAATCTTTCTAACAGTAGACTTGCTAAATATTCTAAATAACGGGTTTTGTGAAAGCCCTTGTATATTTTCTAAATGATTGCCGATTTAAAATTCTATATATGTAAGTCTGATCTGGTGATCTAGAAAACCATCCGATGCGTCCTTGTCTAATTAACCATTTTTCTGGAAATTTTCATCTGAGTAGTTTGTGACACGTTAAAGTATTTCATGCGCGTATAATCTTATAGCAGACTACGTTTGCAAAAAACGTCAAATTTTTACCCAGGAAAAAATAGTGGTATTAATTGAGCGTGCCATACATTTAATTTTGGATACGACACACAAAGTTAGGCTGTATGTCAATGCAATTTATATACTCTATTCGATCTTTTGATAGGTCCTGAAGCAAATTAACCTTATACGGGCGGATTTGATTGCTTTTGAGAATTCTTCTGGTGGACCTTTTGGTGTTATTGAATTGTACGGCAAGCTTTTTGAACTGGAGCTCGAAAATCTTGTTGCAGGTTGAGTAACAACTCCAAAAATTTTTATCATTGGAGGTGTTTTTGTACGGCCTATTTTTGGCAAGTTTTTAGCATGTTCGAACTTATGCGACATCCTGTGGTTGTTGATTGAGAAATAGGATCACGTTCAGAAAATGTTTCATTGAAAAGGCTGGTTGCTTTTTAGAAAGATCTGTCTATCCGCAAATCATAAGTTAAGTTACAGTAGTTTAGTGTGTTCGCATTTAGTAATTGTTGGATTACCGCTCAAGATAGAGACAAATACAAAATATTCTTGCGCTTAATATGCACAACGAAACAAATAATTTTTTTAACAAAGTACATCATGAGGTCTTTAGCAATAACATCCAATACTATATTTCCATGTAAAATGTAACATCCAGTGCTTTCTTAAAGTAGTGCATACGTTTGGCATACATCGAACGAACAACTTTGAACTGGTTACTACTCAATCGATGCCCTTTTTTCTAGCCAATTCACAAACGCTTCATCTAAATAAGCGCTGCATAATTGAAGTGCATTATCTTGTTGAAATAAAACGTCATGTTTGGAAAGATCTGTATTTTTCGATAGAAAGCTATTAGTATAGGAATTGGATCATATCGAAATCCAAATATCTTGTTTCGATTAGGTTTAATTCAAGAAATCGGTTAACTTTACTGCCGCACACATTCATCTTCAAAGCATTTTGACTGTGATACTCCGTCATTCATTGGAAAATCTCAATACTCTAATAACGACAGTTTGGCTATTGACATGGCTGCCTGGATAAGACAACTTTATAACAATGATACTTTGCTAATTTCATAATTTTATAGGCTGTCAACGCTGAAATATTATTAATAGAAGCAAAATGGTTAAGTATTCTTGATGATTTTCTTACATTACCAACAATCATTAAGGTGATCGTCTTTGAAATTTAGACTCAATTTTGCTTACCGTGCTGTGACTTTGTGTTATCGATGTATTGCATGGCACAATTCAACTAATTTTATGATTTCGCATCTTGTGTTTTAACCGTTTGTCGTGAAATGACATAGCTCCTGCTAAACATTTACACTACTTTTGGTAAACAAAAGAAATGACTTCTGTTATTTAAATACTTTTATCGGGAGATTCAAGCTATAGAGAAGAGGTATCAAGGCAAATGGAATTCTAGTATGTTGGCTGATTATTTTTGCACCGTCAATGTAGTAGAAAATCGTCATCCGTTGCTTCTTAGGTGAGTCAGAATATTTGAATATTGTGTACGTAGAACGTATATATTTGAAGTTAACTGCCTGTCTCGCGGAAATCAATCTAATTAGTAATTTATTTTTAAGCAATCACTAATTTATTCCCGTAATTATGTATACACAGAGACATTTTACAATATTTTTAAGTAAATTGAAATACTTAATAGTATATCTTGTTGTTCAATTTCTTGAAAGTTTAATAATAACTCTATGAAGTGTCAGCAGAAACACGTAGTTTTGTTACATAAAACTGTTACAAACCGCAAACGTGGTTTTAGCTGCCAACAAATAAAATTTAAATACTCTGAAAACATATCAAGTGTATTGTCATCTAAAAACAACTTCACATGTTTAGCGAATCTGCAAATAAAAAAAATATCTATAAAAAGACCTTTGTATTAAAAACAGATTTTATTGCAAAACTGTAACAACATTGAGATAAATAACGTCTGGTATTGAAATTAATTTGAGTAATAAAAATGTTTTTGGTAACGAAATTATACTACTTATCTCAATTTTACAAGAAATACCACAAATCTAATATTAACCATATATGCGCGTCAATTAATAATTAGATACGAAATTTCCATCTGTGGATTCTTATTTCTTAATCTGAATTGATTTTCTGTAAAGATCTATGAATTAGTATTCAAAGTAGTTAAAGTTATTATTTACTCAATGCAAATTTCGTCATACAAAATGTGCATTTAATTATTAATTGAGTGTACATAATATGTATATTTCCGAACCTGACGTGGCTGCATAAAAGAATGTTACTAGCTTGTAATAAAAACGATGTGTACTGTCAGAAATAATAGAAAACTACATAATATAAATTTAAATAATAAAATCATCTTGACGATCAGAAGTAATCCCCTACACGATTCTTATAATTCTTAATAATCTTTTGAAAATGAATTGCTTTGTTTGGATTTTTTGATTAATATTATGGGAGTTTGCATACAAAGTTCACTCTTTGTTTTCTCATCTCTACTTCAATATAACTGTGATAATAATGTTAGGAAGAGAATACATTAGTGCAGATAAAGAATTACGAGAAAAATATTTACTCAGTTTTACATACACAATGTAAATGATTTGTTTTTGTCCCTGAGGATGATGTATATCTCAGCGCAAATTATTATGATTACTAAAAAAGACAAATTTCACTTTGCCTGTATTTTAACACAGGTTCCTTTGTAACTTTTTGTTAATCGAATAAAGCCTGGATTTTCTTTCCACAGACAAAAGTTTTATTTTATTTATTTTCCAATTAATATAATTTAGTTGCATTTGAGTTCCGAAAAGAAAGATCATCGTGTTGACCTTGAAGCTGGTCTTGGGCAGGGAAGGTATCAATAATGGCTTCAACATTCATTAAAAAAAGTCAAAAAGCAAGCACATCACAGGTATCTCCTAACACACATACATACACGCCTTCCAGTATTATAACAAAAGAAAAAGTAAATCAACGATGGAGGATATTTTAAACCGTAAGATGTTACTAAGGTCGTAAGGTTTGGTCCACAGTATTCGCGTTACAAAGAACTTTTAAAATCCTTTAAGAGTCGGCGCATTATATGTACGAATTTAGGGGACAAAGTTCCCATAAATGTTTCTAGAAGTACATAAGGATTAAATAATAATGTTATGATCATATAATTTTATCACAAAGAATGGAAAGTTATAAAATACATGAAATCTAAGAAGACGTCTGCAATTTAGTCCTCTTATACGTTGTGTACATAACAAGAAGAATAAAATTGAAGGAATAAAATCGCAAGTATTACTGGCTATATTCAACATGCTTGCAATAAACTGGAATTTAAAAATTGAAACCTACATAATTATTGCTTGAGAATATAAAATATCAAATTTATTTGTAATAATATGAAAAAAGATGATGTGCTTAAGGGGAATCGAAATATGTAAGAAAATTAAAATGGTAGGCAGATGGGCAATGAGCGAAAGGTTAACAAACTATAATCGAAATTAATTTTTTATTTTCTAGTATATTGGATATATGCGGATAAGTCTGAAAGTATAAAAATCGATTAATTTTTTCATAGTGATCGTAGATGCTGGTCAAGGTTAACATAGAAGACAATACTTTTGGATTTCACTTGATATATTGTTGAGTCCTAACAATATAAAGATTTATGTTTGCTAATTTGACCCTAACTTCATTTGGCGAAAAGGACTTTCATTTAAACATATTTATTTAGATCAATAAATATTTCTAATACACTTATTGTAAATTATAACGTAAAGATTTAATCCTGTAAAACTTGGATACGGCAGACGAATCCAGTTCGGATTTAATCAAAGTCTGTATGTACACCTCGATGTTTATTAGCTGTCCAGATTACAACATGGTTCTCCTTTCCTGAAGAAATAATTCATACAAACTCTTTAAAGCTGAAAAAGTCATCATTGTTGTACTATCTTGAAAATATACATTGCATATATGTACCGTATGATTTTCATGCTAACCGTGGTACTATTCGAATGAAATGTGGAGGACGAAATAATATTCTAAATATTTTTTTTCACAGTAGACATAGTTTGCAGGATGTCACCATCAGCATCGCATTTCATTTGCTTTTCTTTGCACCTTTCAACATTTCAGCTCAAGAAACACTTTAATATAGAAATTAACAGTGAAATACAATCGAGGATCAAAACTAAATTCCTGCTGTAGACTTAGTTGTCGTAAGCAGTTACTTAGTTTAATATTTTTGTAGTGAGTCCCTGAGGTCGACTGGGGCGCATTTGTATAGAGGAAAGTAGCCTAATATGAGATAGGTTCCTATTATGAGACCCCTTAGTTTCTTTCGAAATATGAATTGCCATTTAGTGGTAAGTGTTGGAAATAGTCCTTTGTAGAGCAAATATTCACACGTGCTACAGTTTTCGACTTTATCTTAATTTGGTTGTCAGTTGTGGCTTGTTTACATAAAGTGCATGTGTGAAAAGTTTTTAAGCGTGTTATTTACTGGTAAATATTCAGTAACGAGGTAAGTGTTTGATATATTTTATCTGCTCATTCTGTTGCGTACGCGTCATTTAATAACCTAAGTATTTAAGGTGTGTTGAAACTTTTGTTGGCCCTAATATGAGACACTCTCATATTAGAAACTTCAGCTGTCTCATATTAGGCACCCAATTTTAAAAACCTGAAATTTGACTCGTTTTACCTAACTAGCTATTAACACAATATACAAGGTGTCTGTAAAAGGTCTTTACACACGCGTACCACATATTTCTTTAACCAAAATAAGCCGATTTAAGTAAACTTATCTTAGTCCAAAGTCGCTTAGTTTGGGTGCTATGCGACCTTGAAGTTAAAATTTTGAAATCGTTTTTTTATTATAAATTCAAAACGGCTTATGCGATTTTAATAAGATGGTCAGTTAATATTATCGGTCGAATGTTTTGAGAAAATTTCAAGAAAACACTAATATCGGAAGTGAATGAAACACGCATGACCATAATGAAAATTAACATAATTTTTTTGCTGTCTGTAGTAGTGACACGAAATAATTTTTATTCGATAGAATATTCAAAAACGATCAAATTATGTCTGTTGTAAAAATTTCTTATTTTTATTCGTTTTCGAGGAAAACGAAAGAAAGAGCTTATGGTCGTGCGTTCGAAAAAGTATAAGGTAATCCAATCGCCTATGATTTCTATCATAAACAAATGAATTTTGCATGGCCAAATCTACTCTTCAAATTAAGACTACAGGTAAAAGAATAGGCTTAGTAAAAGTTACGGTTTCGGAAATTCTGAGTAACTTATTTACTACAAAAGCCACACTCTTTATAAGAATTGATTACTCTAATGGTTTTTGCGTTATTTTACACAAAAATTATTAAAAAATTAGTATTATTATTTAACCATGCAAAATTCATTTGTTTATGATAGAAATCACTGACTGGGTTACCATATGCTTGTTTCGAACGCACGACCATAAGCTCTTTTTCGTTTTCCTCGACAACGAATAAAAATAGGAAAATTTTACAAGAGACAAAATTTGATCGTTTTTGAATACTCTATCGAACAAAAATTATTTCGTGTCTACTACAGACAGCAAAAAAGTAGTACAAAATATAAAATGTTTTAAAAGTCGTCTAATTCCAAAGCAACAGAATAATTACATTTCAAATGAAATAAACACAGTTTCATATATACGGTCCGAATTTCAAAGTTTTGTTTTAACTAATAAATAAATGGCGGGCTGATCTCGTTGACACCCGGTATATCAAATTTTTACTACAGTACTTTTGTAGAGCTTACCTAACCCTTACCTTACCCTTGACCACACAATGTATTGGACGCGAATGTGTTCACTAAAACGAAAAGTAGTATTGTTTATACTAAAAACTAAAAAGGGGTCTCATATTAGGCTACTTTCCTCTATTTTGGCTGCTCTTGTGATTGAAATTCGTAATATCATTCCAACGTTACTTTCTGAAATTGCGTATCACCAATCCATTGAAGAGATATGTAATTATATATCTCATTGTATGTCATTGCATTGTATTGTGAAGTTGATGTTTATGTTGATCGTTACTTGTCATAACGAAATCAAATTCTTTTGAAATCGATGATTACTTACAGAACTCATTAAACTGATATGTGGACACTTCATGTAAAAAGAAACACTTATGAAAATGTGCTGAAATGTCTTCTTTAAGTACTAGACACTTTTTTTTACGCGTAAGGTTGATCCAAAAGTTCAAACTGTGCGGCCATGAATAAGAACCCCTTAGTAATTCCTTATAGTTTTTTCGCGAACGTTGCTAACTATATGAAGATATCTTTTTAGCAATGAGATATTAACATAGCTTAATAGTTGTAACTTAAATTTGAAGTAAAATTGCTTATTAACCAATTTAATTGTTTTGTCGTTATATTGACTATTGGTTCCGTACGGTTCTCACATGAATTTCTAAATCTGCGATAAGTAACGACTGCTAAATATATAACTCAACAGACTGGATTTAATGGACATGAGAACTGTGAATCATTCTTAATACTTTTAGTTCACCATGTTTATGTGAAAGTCATTTTTGAGTTGGGCGTTTACACTACTATTATTTTATAGAAATGTTGAGCCTTTTATGCAACTAGTATCGCGATTTAATGCAGCAAATTTAATCAGTCGTTCCAAGTTCAGTTGATTCAATTTCCATGCTAAAAAAATTACCGCATTGAACGTAATCTGTATGGTCATAGACATGGTAATATTATATCAAAATAGCAGGATGGTTGACTCATTACGAAACTGAGCAGCGTTAATTAATTCAATTAATATAATATGTATATGGTTCGTTGATTTCATTTGCCCGAAAATGTTGACAAGAGTATGTGTTTGACGGAAGTAGGGTTGAATTCCTACCCAGTAAAGGCGACAAATGCGAAATCCATACTGGAGCAAGTTTTGTCTAACTACTGCCGTTAATTAGAATCCACTTTTCTTTGCTTTTAATGTTCTCATGAAGAATATGGAGATTTTGTGTCAAGAGTTGCTTCCGGACAACATTATTTCAGCTGTGATACTTGGCGCCAGAAAATTCATTAAATTTTTATTCCCTATTCAAGTCTCACGCTCTAAAGAGTGGTGAGCATTATTCTGTGTAGGGTCCTGATACGAAAAGATCATATACATAGCTCAGACAATACTTTCACTCATAAACAAAAAAGCGAAGTTAGTGGACTAATTTCTGAGTCTTGGCAGGTGCATCTTACTTAAAACATTGAAAGTGGTGCGTGAGAATAAAGGAAACTACTTATACTGGCTGTAAATTCGATGTGCGAAGCGAAAAAGGATAGTGTTACCTATGTGCCTATGTGTGGGTATGTATGTTTCTATTAAAATTTTAAAGAAAATGATGTGATCATGTTTTTATACTATGCTCAGCGACAAAGGTTGTTGTCGTTTAGTATTACGGGACTATTAAACAATACAATGCACAGATTTTGAAACTCTAAAATCCGTGTGTTTATTAAAAAAAACCGCATACGTTGTCAAGTAATAAATTTGAGAAATCATGCTAGATGATTTATCATCTGACCAGAAATACACAAAGAAGAGGTTCGAAATATTGATAAACATTGATTAGAATCTGGGACTGTTACAATCGTATCGCATAGATCGTATAAATTTCCTTTTAAACACTGTGAAGGCTTCTCAGGTAAAACACAAAATATGATTTATGTAGTGAAAATTGAAAACACTATTAAGTATAGACCAATATAAGACTTTTGCGCGTGTTGAAGAGAGCTATGACCTGCCATTCAACTTAGTCGCTGAATAGTAAACCTAAGTGTGGTAAATGCAGGTATATATTTTTTTATAGTTTTGATCGATGATCACGCATGATGTGGCGACTATAATTTTTTATTACCCGTACCTAAACACCAGTTATAAGCGGTTAGTTAATGTTTACGGCGAGTTAATTATCAAAAATAAAGCATTTTTCGCGCATGGGAGTGTATTCGTTTGTCTAATTGTGTGTGTGTGGGAATCAAATTTGTGCTCGTGTAAGTTGAAATGTAATGGTAATTATATTATAGTGGGAGGCGATGATATGGAGTGTAATTCTTTAATGCGTATGCGGTTCAAATTGGTTCATATTTGACATAGGTTGCGCATTAGCTCGCACGATTAATCGCGTGTGCACGTATGTTAATTTATAATTAAATATCTAGTACCTAATCTTGCTTTAGTGTGAATAACAACACTAGGAATTAACCTACATACTTTTATATAATGCAGCATCATTGTTAAAACCAAGGCAACGCTAATTAATTTAGACATTCAGAGAAACCTAGAACAAATACAGAAGATTAAAGGTCGGACCTAGTTTCTGTTAGGATAGCCAAGGAACTAAGTTTATAGTTTTTGTTTCAGAACATTTATGTACTAAAGTGGTAATTCTTTATTAACATCAGATAAAATTACGTATACCTTACAGTACTAGGTGGCGTTTTACAGTGCTCAGTGAATTTTTATAAAAGTCAGTCTAGTTAACTACTGAATCAATGTGTATGCAAAATATTTTCAGTTTTTTTGCAAAAATAGATGCACAACTTCATTGTTTAAAATGTTACACTCAATCTCATTATTAGCATGTACGCGAAATTGCATTCTAAATTTTTTATATCATACCGCACTTTTGCGCCACATTTTAAATTATTCCACTTTTTTCGAAATATTAGACAGATACAGCTTTCCACACAAAAAATATTTTTGAAAATCTAACGACTCCGAAGTTTAAGCCTTTTCAAATATGTAAAACCGTTGAAACCAATTTATACAGACTACTCAGAAACGGCGTCAAATTTTGTTATCTTAAAATTTGAGAACTATCAATTTTTTAAATGGCAAATCCGTCTTTTTTTCTTCGCCAAATCGAAGTGCATTACGGCTTTTTTTTTGTTTCTGACACTCCTCGTTTGTTGTGAGTGGTGAAGCATATGTACACGATATCTTTTATACGACCCCAAACAAAATTAGTGGAATTATATCGGGCAAACGAGAACGTCGTCAAGGTGATCTAAAAAATTATTTACATGCTAACCATCATGTGTTTTGATACAACGCTGGTTCCAGTTTAGATTTAATGAGTGTAAACAATTTTATAAAATTTCAATTTATCTATCAATCCTGAGTAAGCTTACTATTCAAAATTTCATTATAAATATATATGTACATTGTACACACTATCATTCTTTTTATTCCAGCAAAAACATTAAAACTACAGTAACTTTGAATGTCTTTCATGAAAAATTTAAGGATTAGTATCATTGCAGTAATGGAAGTTATGTCGGTTAAACATCCGTCGTACTATCGAGACGATTACAGTTTGAACTTATGTTTTTTCGAGAAACCCGTGAGTACTAGTCTTACTTAGACTTCTTCTTCCGCATGTCTGACGTTTTCAGAATACGCTCGGAAGTATTCCAAATTTTTTCTTAATTGTGTACGACAAGTTTAATTGTTTAAAGCTTTCCAACAAACTCGCGGTAGGTTTTTCAGGTATGAATAAGGGCACAAGGCTTCGCAGGATTCTGTAATGAGAATTATTTCAAGTTCTTGAATATGTGCAGAGAATGTTATGTTAAACAAATCTGATATGTTGAACAAATCAAATATTTATAGGTTCAAATTTCAAATTTTCTTTGATGACATTAACTGAAACTCTAAGCGGCTTGGCTTAGAGTTATAGGATATTTTTTTGTGGAGTATATGCCAAATATTTTAAAGAAACTTAATAAAAAGACCAAATTTTGAACACTTCTAAAATTAAAAATTTCGGTAAATGCTCAAACTAAAAATTGTGACAGGACGTGTACAGGTGTTTTGAATTCGTGGGATCTTGCTTATTATGAAGGATGTATTATGCGTTTAAAGTTGCCAACGTTCTTAAAATTTGATCTCAATACTCTGAGGATCGTCTGGGATAGATGCCGCGCCTTCAGTTATACATCACATATTTCATAATAATAAAGAGTACCCTACGGATTTGAACCAGTCTGTATATGTGTGTACACAGTTTCGAACATTCAGTTACTCACGATAGATTGTAACAAACGCGCCCGCCTCGTAGTACCAAAGCGCGCCGCACCACCCTCTCCGCTAGCGACACCCATCGCCCACGCACCCCCACTACCGAGTGTTCCCGAGCCCTCACGGACCCTGGACCGCGACTACTTAAGGAACCAGGCCAAACAAGACTCGCCCCTAAGGAAAACCAAGGCATAGCATAATCTTTATTACGCTGTCATGGCCGCAAGATTCTCACGTTCCGGGACTACTTAAGGAGGCCACCAGGCCAGGAACAGAGAGTCTGACGCCGGACCCGCCCCTAAGGAAAACCAAGGGAAGCACTGAGAGGTCTTCCCTTTATGGTCAGCAGCACTGAGAGGTCTCTGCCATTCGGTATTCCAGTCAAGAAGGGTGAACCCAGCCGTCCAAGCCGCGACGCTAGCGATGTACCAACGCGTGCGTCTCGCCATAGGCCGCATCCCGAGTTTCGCCGCAATATATTATTTTTACTGTATTGACTTATGATTGTATATATGTTCTTGTGCAATAAAATCTCAACACAGAATACCAGTCGTTAGTCGTTACAAGATAGTTTATATCTAGAGATATATTAACAGTTTATCAATATATTATTGCTTATAGAAATACGTGTATCGTTGTTTGCTTAAATACATCCCCAATATATTATAAATACAATATATCTACATACCTACATATACATATGTATGTATACAATATGTTTGTCGACGTATTTATTGAAAACAATTAAAACCTTAATCTTTTCTAGAATCTCCTTTACGCTTTACAATTGCTTGTCTTCTCTGTGGAATTATTTCTTGGACTCATTTTTTTTACAAATCAATTTTGCATCTTGGCCCGGAGTCATGAGCTGTAAAGAGTTGGTGCCATATAGTTGGTTAGCATTTGACTGTCCAAATGTTATTATAAATGTATTATAATCTACACATTCGGTCTTCGCAGAGAGCCTGAGATGATTATATCCAGTAATAATTATATACAGTACATTACAAATCAGCAACCGCAGGTAATTCGATGTTCCCAATTGTATAGAAGGGATTCCTTATAAACATGTTCTTACTGATATTTTGAAGTAGTCAATATATTAATTTTCGAGGGATTTGAACATCCTCTACTGCATAATCATTTCCTTTCATGCACAGTATACATATATATATTGCACAACTTATGCATGTTAAGACTATCACAAAGAAGTAATGATTTCTACGTCTTTAAGAATTTTTAGTGGTTTAAGTAATTATTCCTTTCAATTGGATTTGTTTTATCCCACCAACACCACTAAAACTGTTGCGGCACAATTAAATCAATCACGCTTACGGTGAACTACTGCTATTAAAGCGGCTACAGTGAATTCAGGTCATTTGCTTTATGTTTATTGAAGTCAGTTATTTGCATACCCGTATTTAAGTTTGACAGGATATAATTTTGAAAGAAATACATGTTTCTATTATCCGTGTAGTCGATACGCGTAGTACAAAATATGCGTGCTTAAAATAGCACTTATTACAAAATACATTCAAAACTATACGTACAAAATACATTCAAAACTATACGAGAAACAATATCGGAGTCTTACCAAGAAAACATTACTAAATGCCAGTAAAAATAACCTTCCAATTGGTGCACAACTGCATTGATGTTGTCATTGGTGGAATATTAATGACCCCTAGAATGTGTTGTTACAGACGAAAATCTAGTTAACTCGTTCATTTTATATTGTAGATTATCTCGTTATGTAACTCTGTCAGCCTACTTTTCTCCGTAAAATCGTGTAAAATTGTATTTGGTTGTTACACATATCATGACAAAAAAATAAAATAAAAATCTTGTAAAACTTATGAGATATATCCATTGATATTATAATATAAAAAGAAGCATTTGATTAACGATGTTGAAACTGCGGGACAATTACACGTGTGCAAAAATGTTCTGTTTTATTTGTACTGTATGTATTTGTCTACTTAAATTAACGTTTCCTCTATCCAGTTGCAAAAACCAATTCTAAAATTTCATTGACTTAATTTTTCTACATTGTTGATTGACGGATTGCTATCGCCGAACAAACGTTGCGTATAACTCCTGCTTTTTTATTTGGTTTTTTTATATTGGAGAATTCAGCAAGTATGCAACAATATAACACATTAACATATATTCTACGGCAAAATCTTCTTCTTTGGCATTATACTATTTGGTTTCTGAAGTTGAATCTTTTGTTGATTCTGCCAAGACGATGCTGAGGAGTTTTGAAATGAATTATTATAATAATAATTATAATTATTGATTTATTTGCCTAACACATTACTTCTAATTACAGTTCAAAGTATAACATTAAACACATGTATGCATAATACAAATCCTAAAAGCTAGTTTTCTCAACACTAACTACTAAAAACACTAAACACTTCAACCCACTAAACACCAAACAAGTTTAAACTAAAACACCGACGCGTTTCGACAGCAACGCTGAAGTGTTTAGTGTTCTACTTCTGCACCAAGACATCCAGCGAAGAACTTAGTAACTACTAACTAATCGTGCATATGCTAAAACAAAATTGATTTTTTTTGGAAAGAAAAGCTGTTTCTAAACAGAAGAAAAAATATTTAAAAATGCTGAAGTATGATGGATGTCTATATCGTTATGAGTATTGTTAAATAGAATACATATCTGTGTATTGGGGATCTAAGTAATATATTAGTACGTGGTCTTGAACAGTAGAATGTCATATCATGTCTAGACGAGATCCTAGGAACATAAAAGTTAATTTTACTCAAGAAGGGGAGGATTATATAAAAACGTAGCATTCGTTTGGTTTCGCCGAGTTGATAAGATCTCCATTCCAAACTTTTTAAGTAGCAAGTCATGAGGATAGCCACTGTTGGGATAAAAGTCATTAACGCGAGTACAGGTACACTTGAAGAAACGTCTTTGCACCATTTCGAGTGCGCTAATTTGATTGATATAAATTGGGGACCAAATGAGCGAAGCATACTCAAGTTTTGAACGCATAAATGATTAAATACAATGGCAGAATTGTATCAATTAAAGTAAAACATCGTGTAGTTCTAATAATAAATCCCAATGTCCCCAAGCAGAACTTGTAACCTCCAATACATGGTTCCAAAATGTAAGTTTTGAGTCAAAAGTTACACCCAAATCCTTAACCGAATTGCATCGTTGAAGTTGTTTGTTATCGAATTTGTAGCTATAATATATGGGATTTGCTTTTTTAGCAAATGATACCGCTTTACTTACTACTTTGGGTATGCTCGTGTTTAATTTATTTTGATCACACCGCACTTTTCAAACATCAATCTGATTTTGTAGATGTTCACAGTCATCAGGAGAACAGATTCTAGTATAAATTTTTAATTTGTCAGAAAACAATACTTTTTCGTGCACGAGATTTTCAAAAGGGCATTTATAAATAGCAACCAGAGCGGCGATCCCAGATTAGTTTCTTGAGGAACGCCGGAGGATAGATAGAATGAGTTGGATTTATGATCCAATTTAAATGTTTCTTATTTTAAAGATATGAGCAAAAAAGTAACACCAATCTGGGCGAAAATCCTATTGTTTCAAGTTTATTAAGTAGCATATGAAAAACGTCCAGAAATGCCAACAATATAAAAAATGCCTAATAGGCGCCCATGGTATATTGTTCGAATTTACAATTCACATTCGCAGGGTGAATTCCAACAATATACCATGAGAGCCCATTATAGGTATTTTTTTGGATATTATTAAGTAGCAGCTTATAATCGATTCGGTCGAATGCTTTCGTGAAATCAGTATAGATAACATCAATTTGGTCATTATCATCCAACTCTCACACAGATAGATTATTTTATTGCTATTGCATTATGACAATTATATATACTTTATCTGCTAGTGTGGTATATGTATGTATATCTGAAGGGGTGCAAATTATATACCAAAGTGTATCACCATAAAACCACTAACTAATTACGACGCCTTTTTAAGTAGATCAGCGAAAACTTTAATATTTATTTATGTATTTACGTAAGGTGTTTGTCATTACTTGTTTCAATTAGTAAAAATTGTTGTGATTATGTTTTGCTGTATTTAAGGCTTTGTTTATCGGAATTTTCTTGTAATTTTTATATATGTAAAAACCATAAAGCAAATGATATAAAAGTAAGTATGCTTGTATTTTTTTGACGCTGTTGTATATTATTTTATATCAATTTATGTAATTTGCTCCGTTATAAATTATTCTTCGATAATATCCGGGCAGTAATTTCAGCAGTTCAAGAATTGAATATCTACACGTAGTCACGTTCAATTATTTTGCATAATATTCTGGGTTTGCCGGTACAGCAAGTAGTAAGTCCGAGCGAGAGGATGTAGAGCAGGATCTGGTCGATTTAGCAACGGTGATACGTTGCATAAATTTTAATTATTTCTTTTTAAGGCAGTTACACTTCAACGTAAATATAATTTTTATTTTATTGTGGCTACATGAGGCAAAGAATGTTGTCTCCATTTGCAAATTACCATAAATTTATGATATTTCAGTAGCGCCGGAGAAATTTGCTTATCAGAGTATTTCATATTTTATAATTATTTATATTTTATATGTACCTATACTATATTATGTCCTATTTGAAATCAGTAGGTAAAGAAAATATTCAAATAAAACTTTTGTTAGAATTTCCAATCTTTTCGAGTCAATAAAAATGCATTTTAAAAACATTTAGCTTTAAATATTTTGGTCATGTAATGTATCTATAACATTCGTCGAAGAAAATACAATTCTACAAATAACTTCTTTAATATAGGATTATTAAAATATGTGATAACGTTAAATAACATAAAATCTGTTTAGATATAACAATTGTCAAGATATCGCTACGAATGAAATTCAATCTTTTATAATTAACATTTTAGGCGAACATAAAAACATCGAAATTCCATTGTTTTTTATCCAGATCCACGATGATTTCAAAAGTGTAAATTTTCAGTGATTGTTTACGATCTAAAACAGTCGAAATTCCATTTATTTTTGTAAATATTAGGTTTTGAATGACTTCTGGAACAATTTGATTCTATTGTTGAGGAATTCAATAATTTTTAATTTGTTCTTCCTGGATATAGGATGTTATTTTCCAACACATCTTTCTTGTATGCCCCAGTCTGTCCCCAAGGATTGGAATTCTACCACTAAAATTTAAACTGTAGATAGCGGCACGTGTTGTTGACTGAGTCAAGTTTTGCAATATAAGCTTATTTATAGTAATTTTTTTCGCTTTTTGCTTGACAGCAAACTATTGTTTTCTGAATTGGTTCAATGGTTGACTGAGCTATTTCCAAAATTAACATTTATTAACAGATCGTTCTCATCTTGGTATACAAAATTATTATTATCTTTCTGCTTTCCAAAATTAAACAAGTGACAAAAATCCAAGTTAATTAATTAGTTTCTTGCAAATCTCCCTGTAATGTTGTGTATTATGAAAGTCACAATGAACTTTGTTTGTCGGATACGTAAATCTAATTTTTTGATTTGTACTTCTTAGACTTGTATTCGTTGTTTGTTTAAACTTAATTTTCAACTTTGATATTAGGAACGGGTTTCTTCGAGATATCAGTCGTACGGCATGACCACTTTGAACTATTGGAATTGTATGTAGTCATGTACAGTCCTTGGCAAGGACTCTTTGATTTCTTGTATTCGCTCAACAATTCTACCATCTACTTTTGTGTTAAACTTTCTTGGCAAAGAAAATGAAACATAAAAACATATTTACTCAAGTATGTTTATTGTACCTTTCAGTGATGAACGAACGTACTTCTTGCGTTTCGTTGTTATCCTCAAGTATGTATATTATGTTATGTATGTATCTATACATATAATACATATGTCGTCTACGTTTCATTGCTGCATACTGTATAATACCAATAAGTAGCTACTTTTCGCCATGTTATTTTTAACCGCACTTTTCAGCTACTTATCGTTGGAGTAGTTTGTTATCAAAATAATACTTTATTGCAAATGCAAACAGTAGTGAAGTGTTATTGTAATGCATATATTTTAAAATCACACTTTTTAATATTCATTAATTAGTGATTTATGTCAAGGATTATTAATAAGAAAGATGTTTGAATTTAATTCATTATTTTGATAATTGCGGAAGGAGATGATTAGTGTATAACTTTTATTGTACACTTCAGACACAGAAAACATAGTGAGTGTATGTAAATGATTATACGTGACGTCGTGTGCCTTTTAAGAATTTTAGTGTTCTAGAATTTGAGGTATGTCTAAAGTCACTAATTTTGACAGACATTATCCATTGGCGTAACTGTCAACATATTACAATCATGTATTTGTAAGTTTTTGTATTAACATAAAATTGTATGTACATACATACGTATCGATATATCATCCAGTAACTCGATATCATAACTGGTATTGACTTCTCGGTATCGCAGGTAACAAAGGTGTCGATACTTACCAGGTTAGGGTATCGATACAAAAGAACTAATATTAAGGTATCGATATTAAAAAATCAATAACAAAGTATGAATATCAGTCGATACTTAACAAATTCTGTACTCAGAATTGATACCTTACATACCGATACATTGATAAGCGTCAATTCCGCTCAGCTCTGTTTTGCATAGTTAAAATAATTAAAAGCTGGTGATCGCGTTAGTATTTTGCCGTTAAAGTATAATATATGTCTATCGAGATGCAAAGAGAGAGTTATTTTGTTGGAACACGCAGAAGGGTTTACAACCTTACATTACAGTTACTTTCAACATAGTTTTCTCTTAATTATATTGCACGCAGTTAATGTAGTGTAGACTTATATTATATTAACAAATAAAAATTAATTCAACCTTGAACTTATTGTAGAGAGGAAACTAGAAACCGCTCCTTTTACATCTTTCTGATCTGGATTACATATTCTGAGGTTATATTTATTTACTCGTGCACTACAAAGTTAAAGAAAAAAATATACACTTCTGTTTAATATTTATGATATTTTTTTCTATTTAACAAAGAAATAGATATAATTATAGTTTTAATGTCACTTATCTTTAGGAAATTAAATTAGATTATTGCGTCTGTTTGTTGATACATAATTTACGGTGTGTAATTAATTACCATAAAGGATGTAAGACGTAATCTAGAGTTTTTTACTACTTGTCTATGTGGGCTTGTTTCTACTCGTACAGTGGTTAATGTTTCATCTAATCTACAATTTTTGTTTTATGTAATTCTTGTCCATTCGAAAGTAGAATATCATAGTATATTTATACAGGGTGACATAGAAAAAACTACAATGCATAGTAACATGTGATCGAGGGCCAAGAAATAACAAAAAAAGTTCCTATACACAGCTCCAATAATGCACATTGTGAATATTCAAAATGTCATCACGACTGAAACCTGCTTCATCGGTAAACAAAATTAATGGCAGAAAGTTTTGCCTAGGTAAAAGTAAAAAACTAGAACAATATAAAAAATGGCTTCTAACTTGAAAACAAAAAGCAATCGGACATGTGTGTATAGGAACTTTTTTTGTTATTTCTTGGTGCTCACATGCTGCTGTGCATTGTAGTTTTTTCTACGTCACCCTGTATAGCTGTTATCTCTAATTGTATCATATTTGTTGTAGGGGCTGATTTATTACTTTTACATTATAAAATATCATTTTTTGTAAGCTTTCGGCTGATTATTAAATATTTAGGTTCACAAGACTTAACAGAAATTCTAAAAAATTGGAAATTTTCCGGTAAAGAGAAGAGTTAACTAAATAAAATATTGTTCTTTTTAATAGAGAAAAATACAAATTTTTAAAAAACTAATCATTTCTCATGAACATAAAAAATAAGCCATTCAATACATAATGTTTCAATTTTAAAATTAATAAGTAAGCCTCTACTCCAAAGAGAAAGTTTATACAACTCTAAAATATTATATTCTCCCTCTACTGTCTACTGATATTGTTCTTTGAATAACTGGTACTGTAAAACGTCTTATGCACCCTAGAGATAATACCTTTCAAAGCTTTAAATAGACTCTCTCTGCAGATCACTGGCACTACTTGATGCGTAACTTTAAAACCACTGCTGTTAGAAATGAGACGGTGGATTATTTAAATACTGTATTTACTAATCGTGAATCCCGCGTACTCTGGATTATTTTTTGAAAATTTAACATTACACATAAGTCAGATATAAGTCACATATTCATTAAATACATTTTTTTCTGCAATAGTCAACCTCCTCAACCGTTGATATTGACCTCAAACATTCGTACATTTCCGGGAAGTTACTTACTTTCAGTTCTTTGTTTTCTTTTCATAATGTTGGTGACTCAGATGTACTTCGAATAATTATATCTTTTAAGTGAGTTGGAGCAGATGATATATAGATCGACCAGAATCGTGTTGCAGTTGCGCTTAGAGAGGTGCCGAGAGCGCTCATTCACGCTTGTTATATTGTCGTATATGCTCCACCTGTATGCGCAGAACGCGTCATCACTGCCATGGCATTCTGGTCGACCTATAGGTATTGATGCCATAAGATTGTGTATTTTTTTTCTTATAACTGTTATAATACATCTAATTAATTTCTGCCTTACTAAATCGGATTAAAAAACGATTCTAATTCCTATCCGTCCTATCAGCATATTACCAACTCTGACCAAGGTTTTGGAAAAAATAATGGATGATCACCTTAGAAAATTCTTGCTGAAGTTTCAGGCCGCATCGTATTTGTACTATTGCGTTATTGGACATCACCGATGATATCTTAAGAGCTCTGGATAAGTGAAAATTACTTTATTGGTGTTACTATAGGCTACTAGTTAGTAAGGCTTTTGATACAATTCACCACGAAATTTTAATTGCAAAGCTACACTTTCTTTGCTTGGGAGATTCAGCCGTGAACTTAATTCAATGCTACTTATCAGGTCGTACTCAAGATGTTAGATCTTATACTTACCTATCAAATTTTTGTAATATTCTTGCTGGCGTTCCACAAGGATCTATACTCGGTCCATTAATGTTTACTTTATATATGTATATCTCAATTACATATATGCCTACAATATTGTCAATTTCACTGTTATGCGGACTATACACAAATTTATATTTCATGCTCACCAGATCATCTTGGGTACACGTGCTTACTTTTAAACCAAGACTCGGACAGACCTCTGAATCATGGTGTTTATTTTTCATAATGGTGGTCGTGATGCAGATGGTATTGTTGTAAGGATTAACAACACTGTCCTTCGCATCCCGGAATCATCAAGAAACTTGGGACTCTATATAGATAATAGGCTTAAATTCAAACTCCATATTCTCAAATATCTACAGTGTGCTTATGAAGCTCTAAAATTTACACCAACATCTAGTAAAAACACCGAATAAAACACAACTATGTGAGCCTTTAGTTGTATCTCAGTTGTCGTTAAATACTTGTTTCACATATATGATAGAGAGACTTTACTCTTTGTTTTTCTTTTTTCACATCTGCTTTTGGAGTATCAATTAGATTATTAATAGTTTTGCAGAGATGGTGTAACGTAGTTTAAAAAGCAATTTGTAATTTGTAATATGTACATACATATATATGAATACGTAGTCACTAATGTAATCTTTTTTTTTTGTTTCTTAAAAAGTAATCTGTGTCGTACGATTTTAAACATTATATATATATTCAGACAGGTTATTTCGCCTTAGATAAGAAGGATCCAACTTGATTCCATCGAATGGCGCACGTTGTGTTACTTTATTTTAGTCTGCATCGTCATCAGTGTACACGGTAGTTAAGGTATTTGGAATGGAGTTCATTAAAGCTCTTGAAGAGTAAAAGAATTATAGAGGACATTCTATTCAAACAATAAATCTATAAAAGCTGTAAAAATGTTTAATTGAATTTAGTACTATATTTTTGAAAAAATATTATTTTTAACAATAGTTGTTTAGGTTCGAATATTTTGGACTGTATCGATATTTCTCGTATCTTCAAAATTAAAATGTTCTGTATCGTAATTTTGATTTTTCTACGAATTTTGGATAGCGCCTCAAAAATTTTAGTGGTGTAGGATATTGTGTATCCAAAAACGTGGAAATTTTTGTTAGAACTTTGTTAAGCATCTCAAAACTTTAGTGATAACTATTAAGATTCTACACACAGAGGAATATCTTCAAAGTTCTCGCGATTTCTTGTAATTATTTCTTTTTTTTTGAAAATTAGAATTATTTTTGTTCTGACTAGTACCTTCTATTTTTAGTAATAATTATTAAGTTTCAAAGTGATCAGATGCATAATGGAAAGTATGTTATGAACACTCGTACTACATGTTGCGAACTGAGCACTCCACATCTCTATTTATTATTTTCTCTATTTAATTTAACGAATCAAATTTCTGGACTCTTTCGAGTGCAACAAACTTCAAACAAACAACTTAACAAACGGTTTTTTAAGAATTACAGTTAGGTAGTTATCATTCTAATTAGTTTTTTTAGCATCAGAATTACTTAAAAATCGATTATTTTGTCATTATTCATTGAGATACAATAATTTCAAATTAAGAGAAGCAGAATTACATACCAAGATTTTGCTATACGCACTGTTAAGTTGCCAACTACACATACATTATTCGACAACTTTAGTTTAGCTTTGTAATTAAACTTGTTTAATTTCAATATAAATTGACATGCAGTTATAGCAATAACATGTATTATTTTATTTTACTATTATTTAGTTGTCAAAATAATATTGAGTAAATAGACTTGTCCCATTTTTTTGCAACTGTTAATATAAAAGTAAAGAGTTAGATGTGTCCTACTTTTTTTGTAACCAAGTGTAGAATCGAATTAAAATAAAAACTAAGACAATCTATGCAATTTTGTTCGTTATGTTATCGGATACATGAACGTGTCGACAATAGGTGTGTAATCGTTAAACCTTGTCAAAGAAGCCTTAGTGATTCTTTTTCTATTAGGTTGCTAAATAGTCAGGTAGAGGCAAGTATTCAAGCTAGCTGAGAGTCGGTTGGCATCAGATCAATTTCCATTGAACTTGGGATAAATAAATATACAATATTATTAGCGAAATATACTGAAAGTGCTTCAAAGTTGAAAACTATCTTAGTTTTTTTTTAATTCAATTGCAGTTTTTTAATTCCTGTAGATGTACAAGTACAACTCTATTTTATTATAGGTATTTGCTTACCAGATATTTTTTGTCTTTAGATGCAAATCTGAGTCTAATTCATTTGTTGACTTGAATTATACTTTCGTTGCGGTCAAGGTTATTTGCATACTATCTTAATAAATTTGCATGTGTGCCGACTAAATATTAATAAGCATACGCTTAGTTTCAAACCAATCCAACCGGCGCATTATTTATGGGTCAGTGTCGTATTCTTAATGCCATTAATTCCAATTATTTTGTGCATTACGTGAAACTGGATAATGGCAATTTTTCTTTGCATTCCACATGAATGTAGTATCTACTATGTCAATATCACCTACTGCATAATAATATGTATTTGTTAGTAGATGCGCAAACTGATATGCAGTGACCACGAAATGGAATTCTTAACTAGCGAAATAAAGTATATTCAGACAAATTTATATTCTTCACATAGAATATTGAGTAATGGGGTTTATATTGAACACGCCGATCCGGTTATATCGAACGACATGTTGTGTTCGAATTTTGTGCGTTAGTATGGATGTTGATGTAAGTGGACAGCGCAACATATTAAGCGTATATAATTTCACCAATGAGAGCAGATGACACTATCCCCAACTGCAAGTTTTTTGAATTGTTGGATTAATAAGCCTGTCAAATAATGTATTGTCAAAATTATTGTATAACTGCCAGATTGTATGGAAGAGCATCCCTGAGTTGAATACCGCTTAATAAAGCCCCTTTATTATTATTATTATTGCAACGTTATTGTAAGAGATACAATATGACTAAACGATTTCCAAATATTTAGAACATGCATGCACTATCGAGAGTAGATCAATATCTGATTCTGATATTTGACCTGCAGTGAGCAACAACAAACTTTACTCTCAGCATGGAACTGACCGGCTTATTTTAAAGTTATCCCTTGGCGCACTACAATACGATCTTCATCATTTCTTGTATTGAAAGTTAATATTGTCTCAGTTATTCCATATACTGTGATTCATTGAGAGCGGTCTTTAGAAAGATTGGGTTTTCTAATGATAACAAATTTGTACGAAGTTGTATATGCGTATAGGGTAATTAAATCTATTCACTAAAATATCAAGATGGCACTTCCGGATGTACCGGAAATTGACTTTCTTATTTCAAGTACAATAATATAGTTTCTTTTTTGTATTTTCGAAATCTAAGCATCATTTTAGAGAGACTTTTATTAGTATTCCTTATACGTAAGTGTAGTCGTTTTTGAGAAGTTTCGATTTTTCGAAAATGTTTGAGTTTATGTTATGGTGTTTAATATTCTGTATCATTCATTTTTGGAGCGAAAATTCTGAAATTGATTTTGTGGTTAGAGAAAATCTTGACGTTTCTGCTGCACTTCTTAGAATTAGTACATTATGTACAGGTACATTATGTACAATTAGTACATTATGTACTGTATAAATGTACAGTACATTTAGAATTTAATTGCCATTTTGTACAATTCAGTACAATAACTCATTTTTTCGCAATATTTTCTAGTAGAATTAAATTCTGCAACAAACTGTACTAGGATTCTCTATATCACCTATCTGTAATAATTTTGGAGTTATTAACGTTTTTGGAGAAGAGTTTGGAGAAAATTGTCACATCTTCTGAATAGTAAGTAAAGTAAATAATAACAAATGTTCTTCTTAGTAATTATCACTATAGCCTTTCAAGTCTAGTTTCATTATGTCTATCGAGATGCAAATGAAAATTATTCAATATTATTTTAATTTTCTGTTTATGGGGAATGTAAACAGATTGTTTATACAACTTACCATGTATTCAATGAGAAATATCACTTGACGGTACTGGCCAAAAAGAAACACATCAAATCGCATTTGCGTTATTTTTTTATGTGTGGTGGGTGCTTAGTTTCAGTGACTCCTTAAGCTGTATTACTTGTCTGGCTATGACTGCAACTCTCGTGGTGTAGTTTTGTATATGTTGTGTCCAAGTAATTTTGTGACAGCATCATATCGCCTTATATAATGCCACGCTGTCAATCATTTTGCTCCTAACAACGAATGGTAAGTCGATCCGGATTTTAACCCTCTGAAAAACTGTCACCGTCCTTCCAGAGAATTGAAAGCCGGCTTCTATCGTCCCGCCACAACGATAGTCAGCCGCCTATCCACTGCGGCTATCGACCCGTTAAATCCTTTGAATCCCTTGAATCCAGCATTTATAAGTTTTTATGTATGTTTGCATTTCTGTATTTATTAGCGGGTACTTTACGATGTTTTTGTCTTGTGGAATTTGATAAGAAAATGATGATATTTCTTATTAAACACGAGGCAAGTTTTTTAAACAATTTTGTTATATTCCGCATGAATATAAAATTAATTTAAAATATACATGTTTGAATAATGTTCATTTTCCATTTGAATGGCCACAACTAAACTAGACTAGAGAGGTTATAGTGACAGTTACTAATAATAACGTTTGCTGTCATTTCTATAACTTGCTATTAAGAAAACATAATTTTCTGCTAATACTGTTTGTTGCAGAATTTAATTCTGCTAGAGACTATTGCAAAAAAAAGAGTTATTGTACCAAAAGGCAATTAAACTTTGAACAACCTGTAAATAATGTACTAATTCTAAAACTGCGACAGAAACGTCAAGATTTTCTCTATCCACAAACCGAAGTCTGAAGTTGTATTAAAAGACAAATTTTCGACAGCTATATATAATGTACTAATTCCAAAAACTGTATTGGAAACGTCAAGATTCCTTGTATGCATAACTTCATTTTCAGAATTTTTTCCTTGAAAAATGGCGACCATACATAATTTTACATATCATGACATAAACTGCATATGTAACTTTGCAGACAATTTTTATCATGAGAAGGTTAAATAATTTCTAAAGATTTGGTCTTAATCAATCACCTTATGTAGAAATTATTTTTTATTGGCTATTTAAAGAGCAATGACACGCATTTGTAAAATTTTTAGTTTCTGAAAGTCAAAATCCTGTTATGGGATCTAGTTTGTATGTAAATCTCGAACGGGATTTTTTAAATTTCTCACGATTTCTTGAGATGTTACGTCTTCATGTTTATAAGCATTCAGTTTTTTGCCGATATTTTCAAGATTTTTTATGACATGTTAGCATTCTTAAACAATGTAATCGAGTTCAAGACACTCCACACCACTCTACATCCAAATATTTACTTTTCAGTAGGCCTCTTTGTCAAGAGTGTACATTTTACGCAAAAGAGATGATATAAGCTGTATTGTATGGTAATGCATTTTGCCGATGCCGCATTCATTGTGATGCCAAGATATTTTCATATTTCCAATTGTCATTGACCTTTTGATTCATGTATGTATTCGTAGTACTATTTAGCTGTGTCAAAGAAAAAATATGATAATTTCAAGGTTGTTCAATGTCACAAAATAACCGGCATATGGTAGATTATATAATGATATGTAGTTGTGTTGTGCTTGTAATTAAATTCAGATATTTTTCGTCTGTTTGCTGTGTCTATGACAAATCTTCGGAAATCCGTGTTAAGACGTAACTATTTCGTTTTAAAATTCTGGTTACAATTGTTAAAGTTCAAACTTGTTAGCGCGCCACGACGATGTCTCATAAACATAGTTTCAAATCATGCATTCAAATTTGTGTAGAGACAATAAGTTTAGATGTTTCAGTTTTTACAGTGGAACTACTGGTTTATAATTAGAATGAAATATGCATTGCTACTATTAAAACTAAATTATTTATTGTTCAGTTGGGAAGACGGCAGAACTTTGATAATAGTGTTGTTTTAGCACGAAGACATAGGTACCTTATCTTAAGGTTTATTTTACATTTATTTCGACATCTTACATTATACATACATATACCGATCATTTAGAGCGACTCAGTCGAGCTAGAAAAGAAAATGGATCTAGAGTAGTATAGTTATAAAACATATACGGATTAGCACGCTTGCCAATGCATTAATTCCGTATATGTTTTACAACCGCTCCAATTTCACATCTATCTTTTCTAACTGGACTTAGTCCCTCTAAATGATCTGTATAGCATTTATTGAAAGTTAAATCAGATTCATTCATTTAAA